>CM021103.1:592853774-592980992 GCA_007115665.2 Sequoiadendron giganteum | reverse complement strand
GAGAGAGAATGAGGTATAGAGAGATAGGTAGGTAGAGAGAAGTAGAGAGGGAATGAGAGTTAGAGGGAGAAGTAGGGATAGAGAGAGAGAGGTAGGTAGAGAGATTAAAGGGAGATGTAGAGAAGTGGAGAGGGAAGGAGAGATGGATGGAGAGGTAGGGATCGAGGGAGAGATAAGGATTTAGAGAGTGGTGACAGAGTGAAATAAAGAGAGAGAGGTAGGTAAGGAGAGGGAGGGGGAGATAAAGGGAAGTAGAGAATGGACGAGAGAGGGAAGAAGAGGAAGGGAGGGAGAAATAGGTGATATAGAGAGAGAGGAGGGAGGGAGGGATATTTAAGGAGAGAGAGGTTATATAGAGAGAAATAAATTAAAGAGGGAAGGAGGAGAGAGAAAGGTGATAGAGAGATGTAGAGGCGTAATGAGGAAGGTAGAGAGATTGAGAGAGGGAAAGAGAGAGGGAGAGAAAAAGAGGTATATAGGGGTAGGTTAAACAGAGAGATGTAGAGTGAATTTTGGTGGAAGAGAGAGAGGAAGGATGGATAGGTAAAGATGGATAGTTGAGATAGATAGAAGGAGAGAGATATAGGTAGAGAGAAGGGAAAGAGAGATAGAAAGAGGGAGAGGGAGAGAGGAGAGATAGAAATAGGGGGGAGGGAGAAATAGAGAGAGTAGAGAGGGAGGAGAGAGATAGAGAGAGAAATAGATAGGGAAAGAAGGTGGAGATATTGAGAGAGAGGAGGAAAGGAGGGAGAGAGAAATAGGTATAGAGGTAAAACTAGGTAGAGAGAAGTAGATATGAAAGGAGAGATATAGTGAGAGGTAGGGATGGAGAGAGACATGAAACAAAAATAGAGAGATGTCTAGGTAGATAGAGGGAGGAGGAGATAAAGAGAAGTATAGAGGTAAGGAGAGAGGGAGGAAGAGGTCAGGATGGAGAGAGAGAGGTGAGAGAGATAAGAGGGAGGAGGGAGGGATAGGTAGGGAGAGAGGGGTGAGATAGAGAGAAAGAGAGTAGAGAGGGAAGGGGAAAGAGAGAAGTGGGATAGGTGATAGAGATGTGTGATGGAGTTGAGAAGTATAGAGATAAGGAGGAAGGTGGAGATATTGAGAGGGAAGGAGGGGGGAGAGAGAAAGATGTATAGAGGGATAGGTTAGATAGCGAGAAGTAGAGAGAAAAGGTGGGTGAAAGGAAGAGAGAGGGAGAGAGAGGGAAGAAAGAGAGGTGAGATAGAGACAAGTAGAAAGGGAAGGAGAGAGAGGGGTAGATAGAGAAAATTATAGAGGGAGGGAGGGAAGGAGAGAGAGATGGACATGTAGAGACATAGTTCCTGAGCTTAAGGAAGATATTGTTAGATAAAGGGATGGAGATAGTGACACAGAGAGAGGCCTAGAGAATAAGAGATGAAAATGAATAAGATAGAGAGAGAAAGATGAAATTTGACATGTTGATTATTGAAATTTGACTAAGTTTGAAATTTTTAAGATCTTCCAAAAACTAGAATTTGCATTATAACTCCTAGAGATCTGAAACCACTCTCAAAAATCTTGTCTATATATACATGAAATATAACTTAAAGTATAAGAAATTAAATGTCCATATGTAAATGTCCATGTATATACATTCCTTGATAGAGAAAGCAAAATCAAATAGTTTACAAAAATGCGTTCCAAAAGCCATGAATGACATTTGGTGCTCACCAAATTTGGCACACGCCAAATGAACTAGCCCATTTGGAGCATGCCAAATTTAGTGAGTGCCAAATTTGGCATGCACCAGATAAGTTGCATTGGTAAATACCAACCCTATGGGTTGTATTTTGCATTGGGCATCCGACCCAAAGGTTTGGACAACCATTTCATGAAAATGATGTGATTTTTTCAAAGGGTGCAAAATTTCGTCATGTTTTCATTCATGATCCCCATCTCATTTGCACATATTTCAATGCAAGTTTATAAAAAACCGTGATAGCGTTAACCTCTCTCTTATCTATCTAAATATATAATTCTTTTTTTATTTTGATTTAGTTAAGGTTTTGATCCATGGCTTCTATTGTAAATGCCTTCATTTTTGGTCAAAAACCAACATGTGCTAGGTTTACGATAGATTTTAACTCATTCATCAGAATGTGAAACAAATTAAATTTTTTGATACTAGACTCCATTCTACACATGATGAAAAAAAATTCAATTTTTGATTAGTTTGCAAAAAAATTGGGGGGGAGCATGCTCAAATTTAAGCTTTTCAGGATGTGTCCACTTTGAAAATTCATAAAATATTATATATTCATTAAAAAATTAATGAAAAGAACGAGGATAAACTACATGGCGTTAGCTAATTTTTAACCATTGGGATTTTTGAAATTGTAAAAAAAGACTAATCAAAAAGGGGGGAGCCCTCGGGCGCTATGCTAATTTTTTTTATAAAAATAGGACCTGTTTTGCGCCCCCCCCTTTTGAGACCCTTAATCTTCACTAATTTCAAAAAAAAAAAAATATTAGAAACTATACTTGGATTACTTCAACTTTTTTTCTTGCCACATCTTGAAATTTTGAGGGTAACTATCTTCATTTTCTCGTGCAAATCAAATTTTGCTGATTTCAGAAAAGAAAAAAAAAAAGCGGCATCTTAAGAGCCAAAAATGTGTCCCAGATTGGTGCACTTACCCTATTATGTATAAATATAATTCATGGTATAGGTAGTTAAGTTATTTTTTGGTTATGTTGAATTTAATTATTTTTGGATTTTAATACATATATATATATATATACACTTCAATTTGGATGTATTACAAGAAATATATATATTTTAGATTGTATTATAATTAATTATTGTTTAGTATAAAGATTGAAAGTCATAAATTATTTATTACATTCTTTTAGACTTGGAATAAACAATTATAGAGAAATTATATAGGAGAATAAGCTAGAAAAAAGAGAGTTAAAGGATAATTGTAGTCAATGGGGAGTGTTGGAAATGGAAGTAAAATAAATACAAGTTTGTTTGTGTCTAAGCAATACTTACCTCAAAAATTAATGGAGAAAGTTTCATTATGTATGAGAAATTTTTTCTCTAGAGAGATTCACAGAGAAACTAGAAAATGAACTATTACAACCATTTGACTTTGTTAAAATTCATACATTGGTAAAAAAAAATAGTTTGGATATTCTTCAAGGGCTTCATAGTGTTTAGTGAGATAACAAAAAGATCTTAGAGAATGATTAAAAACAAAATTTGAAAGATGTAGCTGCCATGCCTATTTAGTATCCTAGATATTTTATTATCTTTCACTCACCATGGAAACAAATTCAATTATTTGGTCCACCTCAAAACAAGAAAGACATTGATTGGAAAGGTAGAGACAACTCTATGTAAAAATGACATTTTTAGCATAAATACTACATAGATTGTTAGATAGTGGCATAGGGACTCATGTGACTTATTAAAGTACATTTTGATATTATGAGAGATAACTCATAATCAACGATCTTTGTGGATGAAATTAATGCCATAACTAGCAAACAAATTTAAGAACAATGTTAAAAGAAAAGTAAAGGAGAGAAGTACAATGTCACTATTAGAGAAGAGTTCTATATACATTATCAACTCACATTTTCTCAAACATATCCACTTTACATTCTCTTATTCACCATTTTATTTTGTGCTTCCAAGAATCCTTCTAGATTAATTGTATTTACAATTTACTATTAATAGTTGGTGGGGCATGGATAATGTAAATAAAGATGCATTGTGGAATATAAATTTTAAAAGAAAATATTAAAGGGAGGGGGAAATGGAAATATGAGTATTTTATGATTTTCCATGGCATATTATATGTTGGAGGTATTAATAATTAAGACTTGATAAGAGGATTTACCATGGAATTTTCTATAGTAATAAGGTATTAGCTAATAATTAATTAAATTTTAATTGATTATTAAACTAATTTTATTTCATGCACTTAGGATAAACTTAGGAGTCCTCTTTTCTGTTAGCTAGAGCTAGCTATTATTAGATCATTTTATCTCATTGCATAAGATGATTTCACTTTCCATGATCTAATCCCTTTATCATTTATAGTTTTCTCTTATAAAGCACTCTCTTTCATTGTAACTCTAAGAAAGATTTTCATTCTATAGATTCTTTCTTATTGATGAAATAAAAAATCTTTGTTTGCAAATCTCATGCATGGAAGATGTTCTCATTTTCTATCCGTTCTTGTGTCTTATGTTTTTTCATAATGTGAAGTATGAAAAGTGATCCTAGATCCAACTAAGATTACCTTATTTTCACTTGTGTCCACATTTTGAATTTAATATTAATTAGGGTTCATGATGAGCTTGTTGCCACAAGCGAGAGCCAATCTCCTAAGTTTTGTGTCCTTTTTGAGCTATAGGGATGATAAAATTTGATATATGTTTTAATAAGCCTATTTGACATGTAACCCTAGATCCGAAAATATAATTTATTGCATACAAAAAAATAGAAATCCATAGAATTGGTCCATATCTAAGAAATTATGATAGAAAAGAACTTGTGATTAAAAACTGGGGCTGAATTATAGGGATAGGCATGTTGGACACCCTAGAATGAGATGTTCCTTTTTTAAATCTAAAAACTATGAGATGTAGGTTATAGTTTACTCTTTATTTCCTATGACTATCTATTGATGAAACATTTAGATATAACCTACACATATGAAAAGAGGGTAATAGGTTATGTTGTATAGGGGCTTGCCTATGTCAAACCCCATTTTGGTATTTCCACCTCCATGTACAATGATTGATGATGATCAAGAGGGCATAGCTTAGGCCGAGTGGAGGTGGAAATAATAAATGATAATGGATAATGTTACCTTGACGAACTAATGCCACACCACATTTTGCCAAAAATATTGGTTGATGGATTCCTTGATTTCTTGATAGACTTTCAAAAGGTTAGTTCATAAAACATAATAAACTATTGTAATTAGCATGAAAAGGATAAGTCAATACATCTTCACAAAATGACATGACTGATCATAATATATTATTGCACACAATTGTTTCCCTCTTCCTAATGTCTTGCAAGAATTATCTTAATTGATGAATTCATTGTAATAATTTTGTTAATTCTACCCTTGATTTACCTTCATTGATTTTAAGATCTTCAAATAGGTCTCCAAAATTGGTAGCTCTTGTAAGGATTTCAAATAATGAAAAAGACTTGTATTTATATGAATTTCTTTAATTTACCACTAATCAAATACTGATAGTCAACAAATGACTTTGAAATTTTAAATGTTAAAATATAGACATTAACCTATTTAAAATTAGGCCAAAATAGGCTAGACAAGGGAGCTAGGTGCCCCAGTCCATACCTATTATTTTGAGGCCTGAAGTGTTGGAAAATGCATGTTAAATGATAATTCCTAGTTCAACATTTTATTTTCTAAAGATTATTAAAAAATGGGAAAATTAAGTACATAATTAGGTCTAAGCACACAATGGAAGCTAAACCTAGTGTGAAATTGTCAAGGGTGATAATTTATGATGCTACATTTAACCCCAACTTTAGTGAGAGTATGAACTTAGTCTTAGACTCACACTAAATTAAGGAGGGTAAATTTTGATTCCTTTTAAACATTTATTTTTCAAGACTATATTTTAAGTCGATTGGAGAAGTTGGTTATGTTATTAAGAAAATTCAACTAAAATTTTATCTCTCAAAAATAAATAATATGACATTTTGTGTGTTGGTTCTCAAATCAACAGATGCAATGAGTCCTAAAGAGTAGCCACTCTCTCATACTTAGACTCAAAGATTTGATTTGGCCAATGAACAAGGTTCAGTGAAAGAGACTAAAATCTTCTATACTGCTAGCTCTTTTAAACCAGGGAGGGTAATCCCAATAGTATATTTATAGATACTTGTGTGTTAAAGTACCGAATACATTGTAAATAAATTATTCTCCTTGAATTGTTTTTTGAAAATAGTACCCTAAAGGTTTTGGCTGACCTTCATGGCAGTGTCTAATTCAAACATGAGAGATGCATTAGAATAAGCTCAACACACAAAAAAACTAATATTGATAGGAAATTTGATTTGATGTTGAATTAATCAATAGAATGAAACAATAATAACACACTTAGATCAGGTTTTCATTCATTGGAATAGAGTCAACTTCAATATATGCGCAACCTGATAACAATTTAATACACAACATCATCTAAGTTTTGAAGATACTGATTTCAACATAACATCTCAACCACAACTTCTTATCATAATTTTAACACTCAGTTTAACATAAACCAATAGCCTCACTCAAAACATTTACATCAATTAATTGAATCAATAAGTAAGAATAAAACTAAACATCCACTGGAATTCAATGATTCAGACAAATAAAATAACTCTTGATTATGTTATTCATAGTTTATAAAAGCAGTATATAGGAGAGAAAATGGTTCAGAATCTCCACCATTTAGTATTATTATGCTAGTATTTCTATCAAAATTACATACATATTGACAAAAAATCTAAACCTAATACTTAACTTTGAAATGTTTTGTATTACAACATTCACTGTGAACAATTCTAGAACAACTAAATCCTTACAATGAATTCCCAAAATTGCACATAAGCAGAAAGAAACACTAAATTCACATCAGAAGAAGACTCTTGGCACATTCAGGTTCATTGATGGATAATTGGCCACCACCTAAAGAGAAGCCCCAATTTGCAATCTGATTCACACTTCTTGCACCTACTGCTCTTCAACAAAAAGTATTCCCTGGCTAAAAAAATCATCACTCCCTTTATTCCATCGCAATTGAAAAATATTCTATGTTTTCATAATATTTTATCTCTTATTTCATTTTTCACCCTGGTGTGTGAAAATAGGCTCTCTCTATGAAAAAACTCATTTCTAGCAAAAAACATCTCATACAGTGAATATATTATTCACTTCATTGAATAATCAACCATACCCTTTTTACTTTTGCACATTACACTTTAAAATATTTGTTGAGCACAACAATTATTTAACTTTATTTCACCTGGGCCCACCATGGCTTTCATCCTTCAATTCCTGCTTCCCCGTTGTTATTGATGACAGTATCAAAATTCTACTCGGGCTCGGGGAATCATTCTCCTCAAGCCAAAAAAATATTTTAAATATTAAAAAAATATTTTTTGCAAATGTCTCCTTTCCAATCCCCACTCTCTCGTGGGCTTATGCTAGCATCACCTCTACTCCTCATGGGTTCACGAGCTTTTATTGATTTCTATTTTGCATCCTTGGCTACCTTTATCAATGAGCTTCAAAAGCCTGTGTAATAATTTGTTTAAACAATTTTGAGACATTTTCACTGCATATGCAAGCTAGGGTCATTTTTTATAGTATAGGGATGTTTTTATGGTTGTCAACAGCCAAAAATAATTTCAAACATGCTAAAAAACTATGACCAAGCACTAGGAATAGTGAGGAGATGATTTTAAACCATTGAGCAACAATTTTGAGATCAAATAAACCCCCAAAAAGTTTCCACAAAACCATAAACGTGATTGCACTTGAACTCTACAACAATTCTAGCTGAAAATCATTAGAGACACCTTAATGGAGAGAGAAATTTCTTAATATTGACTACAATAGAAATAGCAGATCAAAATTTTTACCGAACATTGCCTCCAACATTCTCCCCTTGCACTTGTGAGCTTCCTCTATCAGCAGTATTTGCTGCCACAGGCTAGCGGGCAATAATAAAAAAGAAACACAAAATGCTTTCCTTCCATCAAAATTTTGAATGAAGCCATTTAAACAATAATTTAATCCATCCCCATACTTGTTGCAGACTCCTCCTCTCCCCACTCTCCATGAGTCTGTGCTAGGAAAATCATTTTATAAAGTTAGACTTTATAAAACTCATATAATATTCATTTTTCCCTAATTCCTCCTTTTTTTCCCATACACCTTTACCATGATAGTTTTTAAAACACATAAAATGTTCTAAAAATATTGCATCAAAAAATTAGAGAAGAGGGAAAATTTAATTTTAGTTGTGGCTCAAATAGGAAAAATTTATCGCAGGCAATCCGGGACACCTAGAGCCATGAAAATTTGCGTATGGACTCTAATTTATTTAGAGAAACCCAATTTTCTCAAAACTCGCATCACCAAAATATTTCAAGTACTTCCTTTGTAAACTGGTCTACTAGATGTCTTTGCCTTGACTAAAATGCATTAAAATAATGCATCCGATGAGCTCTATTTTTGATGAAAATGGATCTGTGGAAATTTCAAATTGACACAAGAAATGGGTTGTCCTTAGATTTGCAAAGTTTGAAACCTTTTTGGAACACCCATTTTGGCCGGGTTGCAATCATAAAATAATTTTATAATCCATCAAAAATCAGCCTAAGACCTTCAAACTAAGTAGCCATTTATACATTTGAATCAAGAATGGAGTAAACCATCCGGCCAGAAAAAAAAGTCATGAGGTGAAAGATATTCAACATCAAAGTGGCCTACTCAGACTTTTCTGCAACTATTCCTGTTTAAAACCAATTAAAGCTCACCAAGTTGCCATTGTGAAAAAATATCAAATCATCTCCTAGGGAACTGCGACCAAACACACTAGGTCATTTGGGTACATTGAGTGTGTATGCAAGAGGGATTCCCTTGAATAATCTTTCATCAAAAGATATTGAGGGCCAAACTCAGTCACCTTGAAAAGCTTTGAAAATGTAGGTATGAAAACAAAGCAAACTGCATTTGTTTTTGGCCTAGAAAAAATAGAGAATCTGATCATGAGGCTTTTAAATCAGATCAAGTAGTATATGAATGTGGGGAGAATAGAGAGAAACAATCCATTTTGACATGAAAAACAACTATCTTCAAATGGTGACCCTCCAAATTAGGTCACTTGGATAGATTTTTCAGGGGCACTTCTAAGTGTGTAAAGGCCAAATTTTCAATATGAGCACTTCAAATTTTCAAAATTTGAAGGTACCAATATTGTGTTTGATCAATTATTTCATGCCCCTTCACCCTTTTATTTTCCTAAAATATTTATCTTTTCATGATTATCACATCCTTTCTTTAGATAATGATCATCTTGGGAATTTCTACTTGATGGATCAAGATGTCAAACTAGCTCTAGTACTAGAGTGATATTAATTCTTCCCTTCGGTAAGCCACTTATACTCTACTTTCACTTAAACTTCCCATATAAAAATAGCATTAATGAGCAAGAGTCACTTATTGTTTGATTACATGTTGCTTTATCTTTAAACATAAAGTGTATTCAAATTTATGGTGACTCTCAATTAATCATAAAAAAATACCAATCCAAACATGATAAACTTTCTCAATATTATGATTTAGTTTTCTCTTTACTCAATTATCTTTCTCCATTAGCTAATTTTTGTTATCCCACATAAAGATAATTATCTTGTGGATGTAATTCCTAGTGTAGATCCCATTGTATACTTAAACAATTTAACAAATTATTATCATTTAGTGATCCATTTTCACTCTTCATCAGCTACTATTAGTAACTTTCTCCTATAGATAGTCTCTTTTTTGCAAATTTTGAGTCCAAATAATGGTATTCACATATTTATAATTATTTGATAGATGGTATGCAGATCCTAATAATGCTTCTAAAAGTGATATATCATAATTTCTAACATTATCTATCAATGTTTATATATTTTTGTTTATTTCTTTGTTTAAATAATTTTGAAATACCCCTTTCCCTCTAAGAGCCCACACAAGATTTGGTGATGGAATTTTTTTGTGTTAGATTTTAGTGCAAAAAACTATTTGAATGATCTATTATTAGAAAACAATGGAACAATATTCTTTGCTTTTTTTAATAAATACCCTTAACATCAACAACATTGTAATTTAATCCAAGCTCGAGCTCAATGATTTCATGCCCAATTTTATCCTTGGCCATTTTGTATGTGTGGTTTGGATATTATTGGAAAAATATCTCAACATTATTCTAAAGGTCATACTTTCATTATCATGGCTACTAGTTGTTTCATGAAGTGGGTTGAAATTATTTTTCTTTATTCTACTACTACTAAAGTAATTATAGGTTTCCCCTAGACAATATAACTTATCACTTTGGATTACCTTTTCATTTTGGTCATCAAAATGGATCATTATTTTAAGTACAAATATGTGAATATTTTTTTTATATATTTCATATTCAACACTATTTCTCTACTAGGTTCCCCCCTCGAGCCTGGCTGGCTAAAGCTCAATTTTGATAGCTTGGCCAAACCCAATCTGAGCTAGGTGGGTGGGGGTGGGGTCTTTTATGACCACAGAGGAAGGCTTTTCATGATGGCATACTAGGTTATTTTGGGGATCCAATCCTCTAGTTTTTTTGAGGTGGCAATGACCTTCTATGACATCAAAATTGCCATGGAAGTTGGGTCTTCTAACTTAATCATCAAAGGGATTGGAGGAATATGATTCTTGTGCTAATTGGGCTTGCTTCTCCCTAATGGAATATTCAGGACCCCATGTCCTTGACTCACAATCTAATGATTTCCATTGGGAATTGAAAAATGTATCATGTGTTTAGGAGTGGTAATAAAGTAGCCAATGCCTTTACTCCTAATTTGGTAAAATGGTCCATATTATCCACCATATCCCTAGTCTGGTGCTAGATTTAATTTTTAATAATGTAAAGGACTATCCAATTGAGATTGGGCTAGATTTTTCATCATCTCATTTTGATAGTTGTAAATTTAATTTTCATTTATGGAAACTTAAGCTTCCTAATCACTCTTTGATGGGTCATTGTTATTTAAGGCTTTAGTTTTTGAAGAACCATCTCCATTTATGGTTTTTCATTGCTCTGATTTTAGTGGGTGGCATGATGGTTGGTGATTTAGTCCAAGAGGAACCTACTACTTGTGATGGTTGGAAGGAGTACAAAGAGGTCTAAGCGATTCTTGAAAGGGGAAAGTTGGCCTCGTATGTGGAGGGGATGCAGGGTGTTAACCTCAAATTATCCATGGGATTATTATGTGGGTGGAGTTTATTTTGTGGTGTCCCCTGAACTTATTGTGGAGGTTACATGGATTTATTTAGAGGGGATTTTCCTCCCACGTAAGTCCAAGAGCCATTACTAGGAGGACATGAAATGGTTCCTAAAAGAGGGTGAGAAGGTGAATAGATTGCAGAATGGTTTCAATTGCATGGAACTTCCTCCTGTTTGGACCATCATTAGTGAAATTCTCATGAGGTACGTTACTCTAGAAGGGCATTTTCATCACTTCCATGCCCACCTTTTCCCCATGCTCAACCTTTTTAGGTACAATATTACGATGAATCTCCCCATGTGGATTATGTCTTCGCTTGAGTATTCCATTTGGAATGTCTAAGACAAAAGTAAGAAACTTCCCCTTTATCAGGGCCTAATCCTATGTTTATGTAAGTTTCATGAGGTTTTGTTTCCCTCCCCTACTACTGTGTGCTAGGAAACTTTAACTATTATGGACCCCACTATTCCCTCAGGGGAACACAACCCTTTTATCACTATCGACAAAACTCCTCCTACCATCGACCATAGTACCTGGGCCCTGAGTAAAGCCTCTACTAAAAATAATACCCCTCACATCCCTATCAAATGCAAGCCCCTATTAGAGCCCACGACCACAACCATTTCTTCTGGGTCAAGGGTGTTTAATAACACCAATGATAATTATTTATGTAACCCCACCTCAGCTAATTCTCCATTCCACTCCTCGACTTAGGGCCATGAATATGAGATCCCCAACACCCCACCTATTTCTAACCCTATCCCTCATAATTCCCCCAATATGTGCATCAAATTGAATGAAGTTGGGAGTGTTCCTAGGTCAATTTTTATCCCTGATGACCCCATAAGTAAAAATTGAATGAAATCTCTAATACTACAAATGGCTCTTGGGGCAATTGGTAACTGCTAAAGAGAGGACACAAATCTTGTAGGGAAAGGTGATGTAATAGAAAACTATGTGGCCTAGGGAGGTGGAGAAAAAATGAATTGGGACATGATTACCTCCTTGGCTAGGTCCTTTGAGAGGCGGGAAATGTGGGAAAAAGAGTTGGATGATCTTTGAGCCATTGATGGGTATGAAGAAGATAAAAAGAAATTATTGGCTGAAATTGATGCCATTTACCAGACCTAGGAGAAGACCATGCAATGTTTGAGGGTTATCATCAACTACAACAAATAAATTGTGAAAAATTAAGCCCTCACTCTTCACCTGTTTCAGAATGAGATAAGAAAGAGTCAAGGGAAGTGGCTTGTAGATTGGGAGGATGATGGTCATGTGCAAAAGAAGAAGGGTAAGAAGGTGGACACATTATTCAATGATGTTACCAATGATACCCAAGCCATTCTTCAAGGGCCTGGAACTTTTGAGAACAAGCTCAACTTCTTGTCCTAGGAGTTCAACATGATCACTAGTCTCAAGCTTTTAGGAGACCTGCAGGTGTCTTGTTTTTTGTGTTGGTCTCAGTCATGTGATTTATTTTTGTTGTTTTCCTATTGGTCAAACTGTTTAAGATATAGTTTCTACATTTAGTTTTTTTTTGTTTTCTCACTACTCATGAGTCATTGGTTTGCCTCTATGGCTGGTTTGTAATGGGTACTGGCCCTTCCAATTTTAATATAATCAAAACATTGTTTCTCTACTTCTTAGTATCCTCAGTCTAATAGTTAAACTAAGGCTTCTAATAAAAATTAAGAAAATTCTTCACAATAAATGATTCACAAACATGATAAATATTAGAATACTCAATTCACATATGTATGGAACCAATTCTAAGTTATGCTCCTAGAGTTTAGAATTTCTTTTTTGTGAATTTTCATCCATGTTCTTATTGGTGACAATACTTATCATTAACAAATTTTAATTATATTGAAATTATGAATGAGCATTTTCTTATTGCTCTTAAACACCTTCAAGCTTATAAAATGTCTCCCATTCCTTACATATAATCAACATGTTTTGTCTCATTATTTTAAATAAGGTGATTTGGTTCTCTATGTGAATCAACAAAATGTAAATGCACATACTGGTACTTAAGAGAAATTTAACCTTAATTGGTTGGGTCCTTATATCATCACCTTTGTTTATGGCTTTGGATCTTACATTCTCTCCTTTATGGATGGTAAGATGCTTAAATAATCCATAAATGCGATGCATATTTTTATCACATTCATGCTTAGTTTTTCTGTGTGATACTTTTATAATGATTAGTCCCTATAAATATTGATATTGTTTATCATATGTCATTCACTCATGAACATAATTATTTTGTGTTATGATGTTTGTGTGCATTTTACATTCCTTGAGAATACAAGATCTATATGTATTGATCAAACACAATCCATTATATTTTTTAAATATGTTAACAAATTTACCTTAATTTAAATTCCTATTATTTCCATTCTCGACATTTTTTTTATCTTCAACTTCATTAGTAGTTTTAATTTCAGCATGGAAATTACTTAATTTTATTTCCTACGTTTAGTATGTATTTCATTAATTAGATCTTTTTAGTATTTAGTTAATCAAATTTTAATTCATTATTCAAATTATGCATTTTATCATCTTTTTTGTAATTCATTTCAAATGTGTAAATGTAATGATTTTGTTTAGAAAATATTATTATTTTTGTTAGTTTAAAATTTTAATTAATGACTTGGTTAATTAAAATTATTTTATATGTTTCACTTAGATCATTATTGTATTTAATTACAAAAATTTATTAAATTTTGTTTGACTAAATATAAATTAACAAATTTCATTATATAACCGTAAATAAAATAGGCATATATATATATATATATAATTTGCATGTAGTTTCCAAGGTCCATGATCAATAATGCTTGAGATTTCTAGATTAAAACTGTGTGTAATATTTTTTGCATCAACATTTTGGATCATACTCCATGATCCATCATCAAGATGCTAAGAAAGAGTGTGAGAGTCTTATAAGCAATAACCACCCCATCCATGATTTTTTTATCCTCGACAAAACCACTTTGTTCTTCAAAGATAAGCCCTCCAAGCCATCACTTTAGCCTCTCAACAATCAGCTTGGAAATGATTTTATACACCACATTATAAAGAAAAATGGGTCGAAATTGACTCAGATGATATGCCCCCTCACATTTGGGATTGAGAGAAAGGAATGTTGATTTTAAAGCCCGCAATATATGCTTGTTTCTTGGAGACTCATAAACCACCTCCAACAGGTCCAACTTAATGATATCCCAAAATTCTTGATAAAATTCAACCGAGAAACAATCAAGGCCCAAGGATTTCCCTTTCTTCATCTAGAAAACAATAGCCTTTAATTATGTTGGGGATATGAGATGGGTCTATCATTGAAGAACGAACATCTAAGACAGTAGTGCCTTAGTGATCGTCATTTTTGTCACTTCATAGACACAAACAACTATGCCATAAAGTAGAAATGGGCACAATAAATCTCCCATTGATCCTCTGAGAAAAGTAAATGCTTAACATAAGAGCAGATTCAACACAAGAATAGATTCATAATACAGAATCAAACAACCATGAAAGAAAAGCATATGGACACACAGATTTATGTGGGGAAAACCTTTTCAAGTAGAAAACCCCACCCTCCAAAACACTTAGCTCATTTGTATTATTCAGTAAAAAAAATGGTTACAATACAAACATAGAGCTATGATCTTAAGGAGATTACATCTTGTCCATCTGGAGAAGGCAAGCAACACAAATAAAAAATATTCACATAGGTACAATGTTTTCACATGAAATTTTGTACAGATTCACTTTAGGTCCATAGATGACTCTCTTAGCCAACGTCATGGCTAGCACATCCTCTAGGCATATCAAGTTCACATCATCTCATAATTGAGAGACTAAGTGTTCATGGTAAAGACCATTCAAACACTCTCAACCTCTCTCTCTTCACTCATCATCCTAATTGACTGCACATGATATTACATATAATCTCTTATCATGTGCCAACCTGTTCTGTCCATCCTAACATACAACAATCATGATAATTAATTATCCTACCTATAAGAATTCATCAATCTCTGATAATGTTCACCTCTCTTATAGATGCATCGAGCCACACAACATTAAAAACTAGTTTTAGACATCTCCATCAAGCTCCATTTAACAATGTAGCCCATCACAATCAGAATTTAAGGCTTCAGCCAATCAGATCTAAACTTCTTTTCACGTGTCACCACTCCATTCATTCGTTGTTTCTAAAATTTGGTCCAGCTCAATCAAGCTCGATCAACCGAGCTCTGAGCTCTCTCTACATTCTACGATGTCATCATTGAGCTTGTCTTCACCAGCCACGGTATGGTGGTAAGCCTGTGTCAACTCGACCTTGCCCTCCAACTACGCTACAGTCAATCTCAGGTTGACTGCCCATGGTATGGCTATAACTTCCTACGCTGACTGCCAAGCCATCAACTATGTTACCATTGACCCTTTCAAGCCTTCTTGCAATGTGGCAATAACCACCAGCTAGACCATTATCAGTCTCACAACACTATTGTAGAGTCCGCTAGGCCACCCCGTGGTAGGAAGGTGACTGCTTTAGCAAACTGCCAACATTATCACCATAGCCACCATGGTGAGCATTCTCACCACCTACGGTGGGGAAGTAACGGTCACCATCCACCGTGGTGAGACTTCTCACCACCCGCGGTAAGGTGGTAGACTATCACCCACCAGCTCGCTACTTTTGCGCCGCTTACCATGCTACCTCCACTGCCAGACAGTGACCCCATGCTAAGGAGGTAGGCCTTCACTCCTCTAACTTGCCACTCACCGCACTACTGCGCCACCAGAAGGAGAACCCTATGGTAAGGCAGTAACCGCCTACCAAATGTCTCATGGTAAAGCAGTAAACTGCTCAACCATGCCACCAAGGAAAGCATGCAATGGTATGGCGGTAAAGGCCAGTTACATGAAGAAATTGCCAAGTCCAAAGGGAATATCAAGCTAGAAGGTTGAGGCAGATTTCCCAATAATCTTCCACTTGACGAAGACTTTTAGGCTTCCTCCAAAACCCGAACAAGGACCAAACCAAGCCTTCACGCTCCAACCAAGACACCTACAATGACATCCAAAAATGTCCACCATCTTAGGAAACAACTCCAAACATAGGAACATGCCATGGAAAAAAATGCACCAATCTCAAGAATGCAAACATGTCATCCTTCAAGTGAAAAAGGCACCACAACAACAACAACAAAGAACAACATGAACACAGAATGAGAAAACATTCTCTAGAAAAAGATAAAACCATCAGCTAGAAATGAAACCAGATAGCTGACTGCCCCCATCCAACTGATCAAACCCATGCAACTGAAAAATAGCACACATAGCTCGTGTTAATCCATCCAATCACCCATACCTCAAAGGTATGACCATCAGTAAACTCACACAATCACATAACCACCCATCAACAGCAAAAACAAGCACCATGTGTCAACTAGTCAAAAGACCAAACACATCCAGGTACTCCCACTGCAAGGGTATTGTCTAGATGAATGCAAAAAAAGCATCATCACAAGTGATCCACGCATACTAAGTCCACCAATCACCTGCACAAAGAAATGAGGAACCATGTATTTTTGAGGAATAGTCACACTGATATGCACCACTTGCAACCACCTGCTGCAAGAAACATTTCTCTCAACTGTCTTCCAGAGCTCTTCCAAGAAAACCTCCATAGCTGACTAAAGAAAGAGGCACAAGAACCTTTGTGTCATCACCCAAGTGACAACACATGACCACAAACTATGACCAACTCGGCTCCACAAATGTATCTCACATCTAAAGTCATGAAAATGAACATACAGGAAGAAAAGACTAGATTAGAAGGAAACTACAAATCAAAACATGTAGCATCCTCCTACATACATTTCTAAATGCTAGCTGTGTCAAGAATGATCTTCTTCACATCCCAAAGGGAAAATCCATAACAACACCCAACAGTTCCATGGATGTAAGCACCTCAAAGAAGATCAAACTAACCCATATAACCATCTCCTATCAGTCCTCAAAAGCACAAGGAGATCCACTATGTTGTCCACCTTTCATTATGAATCCTCCAGAATCTTAAAAAATCTCAAGATTCATATCATGAAAGCAAGCATAACACATATCTAAAATCTATAATGGGAAAATACCTTTCAAAGAGACACCACTTCCCAGCAAACCAAGAAGAAAAGAAATGATTCTCCTCCAAGATATACAAGCCACGATGACTGGCCCAAGAGCATTCTCCTTCATGGTCTCTGTTGAACTCACATTCAGCCAAGGTGCAGGCAGCGCAGACTTTCAGCTGTAACAACAATATTCTCAAAAGAATTATAGCCTCACCTTATTCTCCATGCATCCATGAGTACCAACAACCTGTCATCTCATGCTAAATCCAACCTACATTACTGCACTAAACATGACATCCTCCAGTGTATGACCAAAGTACTCAAAACATAAAGAAACACCAGACCAAATCAAAGCTCCAAACCTAGGAAAAGGAACTTATCATGACACCATGATCTACACATCCCCCTTAGGAGATATAATTCTTCATGTGAACAAGCTATGGTCTCAAGCGGAAAGCAACATGCCAAAATTCTAAGTAATAGTAAATCATGACATAAAGCAAACAAACTCTAAACCAATATCACCTATCAAGCACCACCAACATCTCAGCCAAAAAACTAACAATGTCCTCCATGGCTCCAAGATGCTCCACATATTCAAATAGTGACCTTGCAAATGTGATAGAACTCTTCTGTAACAACACGATCTAAGAGTCCCACTAGAAGCATTTGCAACACCAAAGAAGATCATTCATCACCAAGTGATGAATCCATAGTCACTGCTAAAGCTCCCACTTAAACGTGACAGTGAGCTCTCCAAGCATCATGACCAACCTAACCATCACTATCAAAATCTTAGACTAGTCAGTGTAACAAGATTTCCATGAAATCATAATTCACATGCTTCAGGTCCCCATCATAGACTATTCAGGTACTCAAACATTGTCCATCCTCTCATCTCAAAACATCCACACCAATGCACAAGTGACCACAGACAAGGTGAGTTAATAGATCTGCACCACCAGAGAAGAAACCTCGTGCATAATGACAATCCACTTTTGAGTTGACTCATGGGAAACATGTAGGTAAAGACATCCCACAAAAATGCACAACTCATAGATCCACTTCAATGAAAACCATGAAAATCTAACATCACACTAGAAACTGCAAAACTGAGATAATAAGATCAACAATAGATTGGATTTGCCAATCACCTCCATAACTCAAGCACCATAGTCTAGGAAACCAGCAAGCAACACCACAAGAATGTTGAATGAAAAAAACATACCAACATGTAGAGAAGACATCACACCTCCTCAAACCATGTCGAATTGCAACTATCTCATCCAATCACACCCCAAAAGCTAGGGTCTAGAAAATAGTTGAACAACAACTCCACACACCACAACTTTTTTCTTGACTATGTAAAACCTGCAAAACCATAGTGTTTATAAAACACCCACACATCTCCATATTCATGGCTCATCTGAATGATCCAAGAGTCTGCAGATAACCAACATGGTTAACCAAAACAATGAAAATAAAATATGAAAATGCATTATAGACTTTTTTAGGAAAATCTACAGAAAACCTCTATTGCCAAAGACATGAATTTGAACCATGCGAGTGCAAGAAATGGGTAAGAAGGAACAACAAGTCCATTTCAGACCAGTTCCAAAACCTTAGTCATGCACAAGCATATGAGAGATCTAGGCTATATAGAATTTGCAGACCACCAGGATCAACTTCATAGCCTTCATGCAATCAGAAAATCAAAGAAAACACCTTCAGTGCTAAGTTAGAACACCTAGCATAAGCACAATTCTCTATGGCTAAACAATAGCACAAGCAACTCCATACCGCTAGGGAGCCTCTCACAGAAACATCGAGTATGAAACCACACTTTGTTGCAACACAACCACAAGCACATCTCATGCCCTTTGCATTAGGAACATTTTCTGTGAACCATGTGCCTCAAACCATATTGCAATAATATGATCAACTCCAATCATCTCCAACATCTTTCAAACCTATTCCTTGAATCAAAGAAGAAATAACTTCCACTCATCGAAGGAAAAAATACCAACTGATTTCTTCAGATATCCTCAAGCTTGTCAGGCTAAGAAATCTTCATAAGAGAAATACCAATAACTTCAGTAACCAAGAGAAGGCTTTGACACCACTTGTTGGTATCATCAAGCCTTGACCTCCCTTAACCAGCTCTGATACCACTTGTTGGGGATAAGAGATGGGTCTGTCATCATAGACCGAATGTATGAGACAACAGTACCTCAGTGATTTTCATTTTTATCAATTCAAAGACACAAACACATATGCCATAAAGTGGAAATAGTCATAGTAAATCCCCCATTGATCCTCTAAGAAAAGTAAATGCTTAACATAAGAGAAGATTCAACACAAGCACAAATTGAGAATACAAAATCAAACAACCATGAAAGACAAACATATGGACACACAGATTTACTTGGGGAAAACCTTTTCAGGTAAAAATCCCCACCCTCTAAAACACTCAGCTCACTTGTATTATTCAGTAACAAAATATGGTTACAATACAAACACATAGCTATGCTCTTTAGGAGATTACATCTTATGGGTATGTGCAGGATCATCATGGAAAAAATAGGCCCTTAAGTGGCAACGAAACTCAGAAAATCAAATTTAGGAAACTTGACATAAAAATTTGAATAAGGTATTTATATTATTTCAAAAAAATGTAAAAATAGAATCTGTAGAAAATTGAATATAGTTTCTAAACTACTAGACCTTTATTTAAAAAAATAAAATCTATTTGGTCAAGATTTTAAATTTCAATGTAGTAGTACTTAAATTTCAGGGTAAAAATAAGAAGTAGGTGTCTGTCTGACCACCCCAACCGTAATAAAATCATAATATTTTTTTATAATATTTTAGATATAAGTAGAGGGCTCATGTCTCGATGTGATGCATATTGTTTTAGAATTTTTTTTCGAGTAAATAATTAATTATGATTTATATATTACAAATTTTAAAAAATATAAAAACTTGTTTGTCTAACCACCTTAACTTTGTCAAAACTTCATGAAACTCATTTTTTATTTTTAATCCTATAGTATGTGAAGCATAGAATGTGATGCATGTTTTGGATTAAAAAAATGTGATACCATTTGAAAGTTATAGATTTTTTTCAATCAACCTATCAATCAAGATTTTTTTTGTAATTCAAATAGAAAATGAATAATAATTATTTATTAAATTCAAAGTAAACAATAATTTATATGGGTGGAAATATGAGAATCTCCTTTAAAAACCCTTTTTCATTTAATCAATTTTGGGTAAAATAAAAGTCGTCAGCCACATGGGTCATCATATCACTTACATATCGCCACTTTCTGGCCCATCATGATCATGCACATACCCTTATCCATTTGGAGAAGACAAGCAACATTAATACAAAATGTTCACATAGTTACAATGTCTTCACATGACATACTATGCAGTTTCACTTCAGGTCCACAGATGACTCTCTCCCCTAGCCTCATGGCTAGCCCAGCCTCTAGGCATATCAGATTCACATCATTTAGATACGAGAGACTAAGTGTTCATGGTAAAGACCGCTCAAACACTCTTAGCCTCTCTCTTTGCGCTCATCATCCTAACTGAACGCACACGAGATTACATATAATCTCTTACAGTGTGCCAACCTGTTTTTCCCATCCCAGCAGTCAACGATCATCAAGATAATTAATTATCCTACCTACAAGAATTCATCAATCTCTGATAATGTGCACCGCTCCTACAAATGCACTGAACCACAAAACATTAAAAGTTGGTTTCAAACATGTTCGTCAACCTCCATTTAAAAATGCAACCCATCACAATCAGAAATTAAGGCTTTGGCCAATCAAATCTAAACTACTTTCCACGTGTCACCACTCCATTTGTTCACTGCTTCTAAAATTTGGTCCAACTTAGTCAAGCTCGGTCAATCGGGCTCCAAACTCTCTCTACCTTCTACCACATCACCATCTAGCTCATCTTCACCAACCGCAGTATGGAGGTAAGCCTGTGTTGACTTGACCTTGCCCTTCAACCACGATACCACCAAGCCCCGGTTATGGCGGTAATTTCTTGTGCTAACTGCCAAGCCATCAACCATGTTATTGCTGACCCTTTCAAGCCTTCCTATGGTGTGGCGGTAACCACCAGCTCGACCGTCAGTGGTATCACCATGCTACTGTAGAGGCTACTAGTCCACCCTACGGTAGGGTGGTGACCACTCTAGAAAAATGCCAATGTTCTCACCACAGCCAGAGTAGTGAGCATTCTCACTGCCTGTGGTGGGGCGGTAATGGTCACCACCGATCGCTAGTTGCTTACCGTGGCCACCATGGTTAGACTTCTCACTGCCCATGATAAGGTGGTAGATCATCCTCTACCATCTCACCACTTCTACGCTGCTCACCGGGCTACCTCCAATGCCAGACAGTGACCCCATGGTAAGGAGGTAGGCCTTCGCTCCACCAAACTGCTGCTCACCGCACTACTGCGCCACTAGAAGGAGCACCTTGTGGTAAGGAGATAACCACCTTCCAACTATTTCCACTCACCATGCCACTGCCAAACAAGAATAAGACTATCACAGTAAGGCGGTAGCACCACCAAACCGTCGGACCAAGGAGAGTGGCATTAGGGAAAGCGGTAAACTGCTCAACCATGCCACCAAGGAAAGCATGCAGGGGTATGGCGGTAAAGGCCAGTTACATGGAGAAAACGCCAAGTCCAAAAAGGAATATCAAGCCAGAAAGTTGAGGCAGATTTCCCAACAAATTCCTCCAATGAGATATTACTTAAAATATGCTCATTCATCGCCCTAGTGACAAAAGACTGTATACAATAAAGAACTTGGTTTTCCTCCACCAGCAACTAGCACTCTATTGGGGAATGAATGTATGTGCTTTCATAGGCAAAGGGGAGGCCATGAATGGGTGGGAGAGAAAGAGGAACAAAACAAATAGAGGATCCAACCACCTGTGATTCTAATTTGGAGGCATTCATAGTGGTGGTGAGGAAGTTGATGGTGAGACCTTGGGAAGCAAGCATCTTAGCCAAGTTGAGGAAGGGAATGAAATGGCCCTAAGCCATGAAAGGAAACATCACTATATGTTTAATTTATTTATTCTCTGAAATTGCAATATGCTCTCATCACCCAACATATTTTTACTCTCAAATCGTCGACCGCTCGTGCAACCTTCTTAAAGCCGGATTTAACTTTTGAATTTTATTTTTTTAAATTTTGAGGTTATTTTTTGTTTTTAGGAAATAAAAATCTACAATCACAGACATGGTCAGTTTTACATTGTAGGCTTAGAATGTAAGCTCAATTTTGAATCGTCAAAATTTTCTCATAGCTTGGGAGATTTTAGGATATAGAAAATTTAAAATTTTGACTCATCGTTATTTTATTTTCATGGCACTAAATCCCAAATGCCCATTTAGGACCCATTGACAATAAATGATACACAATGAATATGATTTCAACTCCCATTTTATTTTTCCCTATAGGCAATTGGAATCTCCCAAGAATTTTTTTAAGGTTCAATTCTATAGTTCAAAAAGTTTGGAGTTGAATACATAAAATTTAAATTTTTTTATTTAAACAAAATTGGTAGGCCACTATAATATATTAAATATAGCTAATAATAAGATAATACAAAACTTGGTTCAAGGTGCATACCAATAGGAAAGAACCATGAAGAAAAATTTCAGTTGTAGATCAATAGGGTACACAAATTCTTTACAAAATTGTTCCAATAATCAAAACTTAGCAGTCACCCGAATATTTAACATTACCTATAAACACCCAGTTATAGACCCCTTTAATCCTTTAGAATACCCCTTAACACTATCTAAAACTATAACCCAACTTTCAATATCAACAAGTAATATAATTTTTGGCCATGCAAAATCTTCTAACACTAACTATATATATACCCATATAGAAATTTTATCTAAAATGACATAGACTTTAAATTTCCTTTGCAAGGACCATTTATCGAGCTCTCCTCTTGCACATGCTTTTGTTTTGATTCATCATCCTATGAAGGAATTGTGAAATTTATTTTAGGAATAAAATGATACCATTGCACTCCCCTGTTATCGGTTGCTTGCAGATGGTGTACACAATTATGACCCCTTAAAAATGAGATAGCATGATATTTTCTTTGGAACTGATCTATCTCCTCCATAGTAAAATCAAAACAATGTTTATTAAGTGCTTAATAGAGAAAAGAGGAGTCATGTAAATTTGATAGAAGAATACTCCTGAAAACTTCTGCATATTGTTTCTTATGATGAATAAGATGCCTAGGAAACAACCTGCCCACCAAGCCATCACCTTGCATGAAATCATATTGTTGGACATAATTTTTTCAAATTTTTTTCCCAATCATATAAAAAATTCATTTTTCAATCATTTTATATAGCATATGATATTTTTGGATGATTAATTTTGTTTCTTATTTGAATTTGTTCAGATTTTGAAAAAAAATAAGGTTTTGAGAAGATTAAAATTTTCCTTCTTTTTTAAATTTTTTTTTTTTCTATATACTAAAGATATTATTTTCTTTAATATGTTTATGCAAATATAGATGCAAGCTCGTAAAGGTTCACTAGAATTTTTGTATCTATTAGAGCTTCTTGACCAATAAGGTAATACTCCTTGCACATTTTTTAGAGTCTTGACTCCTACTTTTTCCTCACATCATGGGTGTAAGCATGATACTTTTCAATCTACTATATGAGATTGTGGATCCCAATCTCAGGGATCTCTACCACAAGGTTGAAGGATCTCTACCACAAGGTTCTAGGAATTAGAATCTCATGGATAACCTTAGCTCTCTTGGATACCCTTTGTTGGCATATGGCTTCTAGTGTTATTGATGGCAACCTAAAGTCATTCATCTGGTCCATAGTCTAGTACTTTCTCATACCGACATAAAGAATGAAGAACAGGGAATCTGATTAAACCTCAGTATATCGATCAATGTGAATTATCTTCTTATCAGTTCATTTTTCACATCTTAGGGAGGATCTTTGTGTATATATAATACCTTATTCTAGACTTTTGTGGCTACACATTCACTGGTGTATGATCTAGGAGATCCAATGCACTAATTTTTTGGTTATCTATGCTAGAAGGATGACTTGGTGAAATTAGCCGTTGTGGATGTTTAATAAGTAATTGGTTATATGCTTTTGTGTTTGAATACATTTATTTGGGTTCTCACTATTCTTTGACTGACTATGGGTGGTGTGCATAAATAATTATTTGTGGATTTAGCCGACAGTTGGAAAGTTTTTCATGTTTTGTGAAAGCCAACATATGAATGATCAAATCTTTGATTATGGATATATATATGAGATATGTTGTATCATTTTGGTGTAGAGAATTGATATGATGCATAGTATATTAGTGTCTGGTGCGAGTTACCAAATGATAGTGGTGCAAATTCATCTGCGCATGGATTTATGATATGAATTGTAGAGCAGAGTATAGCAAAGCAGAGCGAAAAGCAGAATCAGACACAAGGTCCAGAATATGATCCATGAGCCTAATAGAAACTATAAGTCATCATAAGTAGATGCTACTATTTCATTTCAAATCCTTCAGATGGTCTTAATCTAAACTTTTTTAACAGAGCGAGCCTTTCTACTTTGAGCAGTGAGCTCTAGGTAGTGTGCCTGAATACAAGTGCATTCCCTTTTGTGAAACTTATATTTGAGTACTCAAATTGTGGATTGACATCCACTGTGGTTTTTCCCCTAATAGGGTTTCCACGTAAAAATCCTCATGCTATTATTTTGTGGATGATTAGTTTTTTTGTTTGCATTTTTTTTTTGGTTTAATGTTGAGATGGTTTAAATATTAGGTTAATAAATTTCAAATTTGTAGAACACTGATTCACCCCCCCTCTCAATGTTCCCTTGAGTCTAAAAATTGGTATCAAAGCATATAGTTCCTCAAAAGAATTTTAGCAACTTGAGGTTGATCTTGGAATGTAATGGAATTTGGTAGTCTTCATCAGCAGCTTGTGGTGGCACTTGATGACCTTGATCAGTGTAAAGAAGAAGTCTGGGAATTGAAACAAAAGCTTAGGGATGTTGAGAAATTCATTTAGACATTGAAAGATCGGATTGTTAAATCCAAGGAAAAGAGGAAGGATATTTGTGATTAGATTAAGTAGAAAGAGAGTGAAAACATAGATGATGCTCACCTGAATCAAACCTTGGAGGAAATAACTGAAGAATGTGAAAAGCTTGCCAGAAACAATGTTACCCTAAAGCATGAAATGGAATCCATGGTGATGAAGCTGACTAAAGATATTGAAGATAGAAAGAAGAATGAGGAGAACCTTTCTTAGTCCTTAAAAGAAAAATCTCATGAATGTAGAAGAGAAAATGGAGAATTCATTCAGTTAGAAAGTTAATTGCAACAATCCAGAAACAGTGAAGAAGAACTTGAAAAATAACTTATTATTCTGAGGGATGAACTTGCTACTCCAAATGAATACAAGGAAAATTTTAAGATTAGTTTTGTTAAGCTTTCTAATCTGACTCAAGGACAAAATAATGCTAAATACAAGCGAGGTATTGGATATGAGAAAGGAGAAATTTTTGCATGTAGAAAAATAAATTCCAGGCAAGGATATTAGATGAACAAATATGGAAGGTATCTGGTAAGACAACCTAATGCTCAAAAGTTTAATGGATACTATTTTTCTTGCAAAAAATTTAGTCATGTGACTCCTCAGTGTAGAATAAAAATGAAATCACGTATTTCATCTTTCTCTGGTTAGTGTTTCAATTGAAAAAAAATTGGTCATAAATCAATTGAATGCAAAAATCTGTCAAACTACTCTATCAATAGAAGGAATATTGAATGGTATACCTGTGGAAGAATTGGGCATATTTCTAATCAACGTAGATCAAGAAGAAATGAATGGAATGATTGGTTTGGACAAGGAACTACTATGTGATACAATTGCAACAAATATGGTCACATTGCAAGATTTTACAAAAACACAAATGTGGGTAAAAGAGGTCTAGTATACAAAGACAAAAATACATAGAAAAATGGTAAAGAAAAAAGGAAAAATGATTGTGGAGGAAACAAGAGATTAGATGAAGAATAAATGGGTAAGGAAAAATGAATCTGATGTTGGAAATGGTTCTGCACTAGAACCTACTTTTGGTAATTCCTCTAGAAATTGATCGTAGGCCATTGGCCCAGGGGGAGGTTTTCAAGAAAATCCTTTTTCCCCTATCTGTAAGCTGGTACCAGATCATGATAAGATTGTAAAAAGGTGTATTAGTGATCTATAGATTTGAAAAAAACTCAGAAGGAAACTCAAACCAATCATAGGTTCCAAAAATATTTTTTCTCTCGCTATCTGAGAAAATAGAGTATCCGGAAAACCTAGGGCAAAGGCATTTATTACAAGTGTGTGAGCTATAAAATATAATTTTTAACCCTCATTTGTCACTTTGAATCGAAGGAGAGAAGGAGGAAAGTAGTGTGCAGTAGAATCTTGAAGGAGTAAAGTTAATTCAGCAGTGAATCCTTAAATTCATTCGGTAATTCAATTGTTTTCAGAATTTCCATATATTTTTGCATGCGGTTGTATGAAAGGAAAAATAGAAAAAATTAAAGGGTCAATCAATTTAGATGAATACAATAGTGAAAATATTAGAGCCATAAGAAATTTGTTGTCACCCGATGAATTTGAAATGGGTGAAAGAAGCCAAACACAAGAATTTGGACATCTGGAATGATTTTCCCTATTTCAAGAACTCATAAATCATTAAATTCATTTTGAGAAGATTGAATGATGACATTTTGATTCTGGACAAACCCTACATCATTTCGAAATAATTAATTGAAAATATAACTAGATTATGCAAAGTTAGGGATATACCAGGGAAGAAAGAAATCTGGAATAAAGAAGTTGAAACCCTAACTGGAGTTATTGGAGATCAAAGGGAATTGATAATCCCGACAATCAAAAAATATGTGACAAGGTGCATTGCGCATGGCATATCATATAATATCATTTTTCAGAAACAAAGAAGGAGCAACTTCAGTTAGTGCAATCTACATCTCACAAAAAATGATAATGGAAGGTCAAGACTTTGACCTGTGCAAACTGTTAAAGGGTCAACTGATGTAGAATGTGCAATTAACAAATATGACATATTACCCTTTCAGGTTTGGTACTCTGGTCATATGTCTAGTAATGTACTATCTAAATTGTTTACCGATGAACAACAATGTGGTGTGGAAAGTAAATGAACCAGTGTGCAAACAAATCTACACACTCTAAGAATTTGGCTAATTGTGATCAAGAATTTCAAAATTTATTTAAGAGTTTCCTAGGAAGGTTTGGCTTAGTTGTTATTTATCTTCCATTAAAAGAACTTGAATTTGGTTCCTCTTCTAGTGAGATGGAGAGAAAGAAGAAGAGAGAAAAATAAATTGGTGTTTGTACTCTTCAGGAATGCAAGATTCTGAAAGTTGAAGGAAAAGGAAAGGAACAAAAGATTGTGGATATACCTGATGATGAATCCAATGAGGAAATTAAGGAAATAAATGGAAAATAGAAATAATCAAGTGAACCAAAACAAGAAAAGGAAATGTTAGAAGCAACTGAAGAAGAAGATGACTTGATGAAAGAGAAGTTACAACAACTTATTCACAAGTAAGCTGGAATGCAGAAAATTGATCAATTCTAGTCTATCAGACCCTCATATGATTAGGATATGATTCTAAGTGTACTAAGTGCTCATGTTGTACACAATCAGATCAAACTGGAGAATTTCTAGAATATTTTACTTGAAGAAATGATTGAATGCATTAAGGAAAATTTGGACTCCGAGTTTCAAAACAAAGAAGAAGAAGAAGTAATCTCTCATTTGAAGGAGCAATTTAGGCTATCACTTACCAAGATGAAAAAGAGGATGGATGAGCTGAGGTAATGCATAAGTACAACAAATAACATCTACAACTATTACATCATTTGGCCTCATATAGTGGGCTAATACAAAGAGAATTTGGAGAAAATTGAAACATAATTGAATGGGATTGGAAAAAGTTTTGATATGTTTTAGGATCAAGATTGTACAATCAGGAAAAGAATTCAAGAGCTACAGTCTAAGCACAAAAAAGTTCAGTTCACTAAAAATAAACTTGTGGATACTTTTTGGAAAGTGAAGGACCTAACTGAATGTAGACTAGAACATATGGTTGAGATACTGAGGAAAGGTGAAAAATTAGAGGATGTGATCAAGATTCCAAAATACCTCACTCAGATTGTCAATAGGACATCTAAGAATAACAACATGACCATAATCATTGGGATTGCAATAGAATCTTGGAATAAATTTCTCCCAGAGATGAAAGAGAATCACAAGATAATATTCTAACTTAAGTAGAAGTTGTTCTTTTTCAAATTTTGAAAATAGTTTTGAAGTTTTGGTTGAACAGGTGTCCTGTCAATTGTTTTGTTGGCATAAGGCTTCCAACTTTTTCATTGATTTCAGAGGGGGAGAGAAATTAGTGAAAAATTCCTCATCAATCTAAGGGGGGCTATGTGATGTGAAATTTTGAAGTTTGGCTACGTACTCATATTGGCTTTGACACTTATTCATTTTTCACAAAGTGTTTCCATCAATTAAAAGGGGGAGATAGTTGGAATATGGATTCTAGTTTTGTCATTGATGGCAACCTAAAGTCATTCATCCAATCCACACTCCAGTACTTTCTCATACCAGCAGACAGAATGAAGAATAGGGCATCCGGTTAAACCTGAGTCTATCGATCAACGTGCATTGTTTTCTTATCGGTTCATGTCGCACATCTCAAGGAAGATCATTGGGTATCTGTAATACCTTATTCTATATTTTTGTTGCTATGCATTCAATACTGTCTGATCTAGGAGATCCGGTGCACTAATTTTTGAGTTATTTGTGCTAGAAGGTTGACTTGGAAAAATTAGCCATTGCAGATGTTTAAGAAGTAATTGGTTAAAAAAATTGTGTTAGAATATGTTTATTTGGTTACTCACTATGCTTTGACCAATTATGGGTGGTGCGTATAAAGAATTAGTTGTGGATTTAGCCAACAATTGGAAATTATTTCATGTTTTATGAAAGCTGACCTATGAATGATCAAATCTTTGATTGTGGATATATTTATGAGATCAGTTGTATCATTTTTCTATAGAAAATTGGTATGATGCGTAGTCAGAAGGATAGTGGTGATAATTCATCTGTGCATGGATTTACGATGTGAAATATAGAGCAGAGCAAAGTGAAGAGAAAAACCAAATAGAAGGTCCATAATCTAATCTATGATCCTAACCAAAACTGTAACTTGGCATAAGTAGATGCTACTACTTGAGTTTAAATCCTTCATATGGTCTTAATTTGAACATTTTGTAAGGCAGTGAGACTTTCTACTTTGAGCAGTGAGCTCTAGGCAGTGTGCCTGAATGCAAGTGCATTCCCTTTTGTAAAACTTATATTTGAGTACTCAAATTGTAGATTGACCTCCATTGTGGTTTTTCCCCTAACAAGGTTTCCATGTAAAAATCCTTGTGTTATGGTGTTGTGGATGATTACTTTGTGTGTTTCCATCTTTCCTTTGGTTTAATGTTGAAATGGTTTAAATATCAGATTAATAAAGTTTAGATTTGCAAAACGCTAATTCACCCCCCCTTCCCTCTTAGTGTTCCCTTGAGTTAAACACCTTTCACCTCATCTCATGGAAATAGTGGTATTGGTTTTCCATATTTTCTCAATTTCCCTCACTGGACCCAGAAATTTCTCTTGTCTATACTCAACAACTTGTAGGAGATCAAGATGAAGGTGCCCTTATTGACTAGGAGCCTATTGGTGATGATAATATCCTTGTTGATGTATGGGGTGAACCTAATGACTGTGATCCCCTCTCTATCAATGTTTTGCTTACCACTTAGTGGTTTTATTCATATTATATTGATTAGTAATTGTATTTTATTTATTTTCATTTTTTGTTTGGACTTAATCATGATTAGACTATGAAGATGTGACTTTCCACCACCCACCTTGTATGGGAATAGTGTATCATTAAATTTTTTATCAATAAAAAGTGATATACATCTTATTCATTAAAAAAACTTACAATGAAATTTATATTATGAACCACATGTTCACTCCATAAATATTATTGACTATCTTAAAACAAATAAAAGAAGAGATAGAAAGAAAATGAGGATGGCGTCATTGCTGCTTGTCACCTAGAGCAAGTTATGGCCTACATGAGGTCATTCTTCTTTCTACGTGTGCTTGGTGGGTTGTTGGGTGTTGATATTGTTGTCAAGGAAGTTGTGATATGGGGCAGGGACATTTGAAGAGGTGTGGGGATTGGGAGTGTTGGCTGTTGGAAGGGGTGTGGTCGGTACTTTATTTTGGTTGTTGTGGGTAAACAACGGGTTCTTTATTTATGTGATCTTCTATTCATGGTGGTTTTGGTGTGGGCTTTGATTTTTTTGCAGGGTTTCAGTTTCAGAATTAACAGGTGTCTTAATCTCTTGATTATGGCTTTGGGGGAGACATCAGAGGTCAAATCCCCTTTGCATTTATGTGCTACTTTTGGGGCTTCTCTGAATTGTTCCCCTAGGGTTTTTAATAATAGTTTTTTTTCAAATGATTCAAGTAATGGTGGATTTTTTCTGGTTGGTGGTCCTCATATACCAATGACAAATGGATTCCTATAGAATTCCAAAGATAGGTCATTGTTGGTTATTCAACTTGAATCAATTATGGACATTGAGTATTTCTCAAAACATGTGTTTCTCTATAAATTTTTGGGAGTGAGAGATTCGCTCCAATTCTTGGAATCATGGGTCCATTGTAATTGGTCCATAATAGAGTGTTTGAAGGTGGGTATTATTTCAACAACCAGATTGGTCTATTCATTAAACCCTGGCATAAAGGTTTTGATCCTTTAGAGGAGCTTCCAAATAAGGTATTGGTTTGGGTTTGTCTCCCCAAATTTCCAGTGGAATTTTGGTGCAATTACATTTTGCATCAAGTTATTTTGTTACTAGTAAAATTCATGGGACCTTCTTAGCAAACTCAAGATAGAAAGGTAACAAATTTTTCTCTTGTTTCTGTTGAAATGGATCTAAATAACCCTCTTCAATATTTTTTGGAAATTTGTGAGGGTTCATGCTCTTGGGTGTAGCAACTTGACTATGTGACGTTACCCTTTAGTTTTTTTCTATGTCATGAATATGGAAATTTACAGAGAAGATGACCTAAGTATAAACCTTTTGGGACTCAAGCGGCTCAACCTCCTCGCAATATTCCTAAGGTTGAAAAGGGAAAAGACCCATCTACCCAGTGAGGTTGTGGGTGTGGAGGGATTTATTCCTACTAAGGTTAATAATAGGAACCAAGGTCAAAAGAGGAATTTTAGGGAGCTCCAAGTAGGAGATTATTTTAACAAGTTTGAGGTGCTAGATGATCTTGGTATATAGAAGGTGAATCCAGGAATGTTTTTTATGGATGAGGGTGGTTCAAATGGGGCTCACGAAGGAATTATTCTAGATTACAACTAGATTTCTCAAGAGATTGGGGCTATGCAATTAGAAACAAACTTGATTTTTGTGGTTCATGGAGGATCCAAGACTATTGTGGATATGAAGATGGGGGAGGGATAGATCTCCACTCCATTCTAAAGAAAGTGGGGTTGGGCTTGGTAAAAGGCAATAAGGCTTCTCCTTCATTGGGAATTGTTCAGAAAGACCTAAAAAAAGGTGCTACTAAGAATTCCTCCAAAGTTGGGAGAAAGAAGGATTTGGAGAAAATAAGTTTCATGGGGGAGACTTTGGTGGAGTTTGTATCTTTAAAGACCCCGGATTCCCATTTCTCTAACTCTCCAAAATGAGTGTACTCTTTTGGAATGTAAGGGGCTTGAATAGTGGCCCTTGAACAAAAAGTTGTTCGTGATTTGTTGAGAACTCATTCTCCTGATGTTCACTTTTTACATGAGACTAAGCTAACTATTGAAGGTACGATTGGTTTTTTTCCTAAGTTGTGGGCACAAGGCAGTTGTTAGTTCATTAGGGCTCATGGTAATGCAGGGGGCGGCTTGCGTATGGAATCCATTGAATATTAATCATCTTTGGTGGGTGTATTCAAAGTCTTCCATCTTTGTGGTTGTTTCAAGTTTCGAGTTGGGGGAAACTATTCTTCTCTCAAACATTTATGCGCCTACTAATTTTCTTGGTAATCAGTTATTATGGTATCATATTAGTTTTGTTCGGAGCTTGGATCCTTTGTTCCCTTGAATTATTGTGGGTGATTTCAATGCTATTATTGAGTTTGATGAGAAGAAGGGCAGTATTGCGATATTGGAACCCTTTGCTTTCCTTTTTTGTGATAGCATCTCAACATTGAATCTAGTTGGCATTAAGCCTAAGAATGGGTAGTTTACTTGGAACAATAGGATATTGGGAGAGAGTTGTATTTCTAAGAGACTTGACTGTTTCTTGGTTTCCTATTTCTTTTTTGGTGGAGGGTCATCTGCTAGCTCTGAGATTTTGGATTGGGTGTGCTCAGATCATTTCCCTATTAAGTTTTCTGCTACTTCAACTCAAGTTGCTCAGTCCCCATCTTTCAAGTTCCAACTTATGTGGTTAAGATATTCTTATTTGCAGGTGCATATGGTTGAATGGTGGAGGGGAAGACCTACTTTTGGCACTACTCTGTACTGCTTTTCTAAACTGCTAAAATATGTAAAATATCAACTTAAAAGGTGGAATACGTAATGTTTTGGTAATATTTTCATGCTAAGGCTGCTGCTCAAGCTGACTTGGATGTTATCACTAGGGAGATAAGATAGTTTGGTCTTTTTGAGCACTTACTTAAGGAGGAGGCCTAAGCCCAGAAAGCTCTGGAAGAATGTGAACTATGTGAGGAAATTTTCTAGAAACGAAAGGCTCGAGTTGAGTGGTTATATGAGGGAGACAAAAACACTGCTTTCTTCTTCAATTTGGTGAAGGTTAAGAGAATGGTAATTTGATGCCTTTTGTTAGGTCTGAAAAACACAAGTTTTAACCACAAGAGGTTTCCTAGCTCTTGGTACATTTTTGGCTAACATACAAGGCCAATCAATGTGATTGAACCTTCTACTCTTTAGGCTCTACTAAACCTATGTAGGTGTACCTATGTAAATGATATAGATGTGAACTATGTTTCCTACTTGATCAATCAATCCATAATGGAAATTTGACAATGGAGATATGTGATTTAAATTTGGTATAAAATATCAAGGTATAATTCAATATGTTCAATTAACAGATGTGAGTTCATAAATGAATTTAATGAAACTAAATAAATAAAATGGGTGAGACCAATGCCTTGTTGGGTAAACCGGAGTCAAATGAAAGCCTAAGATGAATGGATTCTATTTGGTAGAAATTCTAATTGTTTGGCATACAAACATTGATTTCTAACTTGTATAAACATGCAAGAAAATGATTGACAAACCCTACTAGAGACCAAATATCAATCCTAATTATATGATTCTTCTTACACTCTCTTATCCATAAGATGGATCACAGAGTGTGATCCGAAATGTTATATAAAAAATTCCATACAATCAGAACCAAAAACAAAAATTGAACAGCATGATGGATTGTGGAAACTTGATGTCTTTAATTATTCTTCTTATTGATCCAATTGACACTTCCAGATTACTATGATTGATCAAAAGGAATTAAATTCTTCTTTAAAGAAACCAAATAATCACATCACAAAAGTACAACAAATGTGTATTGAAAAGTTGAATATATACTTGATATATCAGCTTAAATAACCAAGAAACATTAAGTTGGAGACAATCATATAATTAAATAACTTCGAAAAACAACAAATACTAAAATGGAACCACCGAATTAGAGATCTTTCATTTATTTCCTCAAAATTATGCTTGCAACATAGTCCTTTGAAATGTAAACATTATGGAATTTTTTTGTTGTCTATCTATCCTGTCAACCTATTCTAATACCCCTCCTCAACTATCAAGATTTCAACATAAATATAAAAATTATGATGAGGACACACCTCTTCATAAGAGTATTTTGAAACTAACAACAACAAAACATAAAAATTAGGCTCTAGTTAGCCACAAATGAATTCTAGTCATATGATCTAGGTAATCCTATCTCCCATGGGTATCAACATACTCTACTGCATTCCTTGCTGCTATCTCCATTATTACCATCTTTTCCAAGTACTCACAAGTATCATCCAACGTTGAATCCTCACTTTTGGTTGTATCCAATGATTTCTACAATATCAACCTACACTCCTCTATCCATCCATCTTTGTCCTTCTTCTCACCTTCTTCTCTGAATAGTGCACAAACTTATTCTCTTGCAACATCAACCAATTCCTTTACATCTCCTTGAATTTTATCATGGTACTTCATGTGCTCTTTCTGAAAATCTTCTATAGCTATTATGATTTTGTTGTCAGGAGGATCTTTACTTTGAGCTTCATGGATTCTTTCCTAGATTTGTTCATTAACTCTTTTATGCTCTTTAACTGCAATATGGCTTTGGGAATGAGCTCCCCATAGTTTTTTAATGTAAATCATCAAATTAGCATGTCTTTTTTGCAATACCACAAAGAGTACTTCATATCTTGCCTTAGCCATGTATGCTTCCTCTTGTCTGGCTTTAGACTGAGAACTTTCTCCTTGTTTCAATAACTTAGCATCTTTTAGAAATTCATTTTCTCTTAATACTCTTTCATTGATGTTTTTGTACATGTCCCTTTCTTTTATCAACATTTGGATTTGTATTTTGTTCAATTTGGCAACATTGATGCCAATATCCACAGTAGCTATAGGATCAACATCACCTACCTTCAATGTCATCACATGTCCAAATGCCCTTTTTCTATCAATGATCACTTATTTCTTATGTGGAGGACACAAAGCCCAAATCATGAGAGAGTTCTCATCTAGATTGAATTTAGATCTGGTATACGGGCATGTGTAGGATCATCATGGAAACAACAGGCCCTTAAGTGGCAATAAAATTCAAAAAAATTAGAGTTAGGCAACTTGAAGTAAAAATTTGAATAAGTTAACTATGTTATTTCAAAAATATGTAAGAATAGAATCTGTTGCAAATTGAATTTAGTTTCTAAACTACTAGGTTTATTTTTATTTTAAAAAAAATCTATTTGGTGAAAATTTGAAATTTCAATGGAGTAGTACTTAAATTTCAGGGGAAAAATAAGAAGTATGTGTCTATTTGACCACCCTAACCACAATAAAATGATAATATTTTTTTATAATATTTTAGATATAATTAGAAGACTCATATCCCGATGTGATGGATATTTTTTTGTAATTTTTTTCCAAGTAAATAATTAATTATGATTTTTTAATTACAAATTTTAAAAAATATTAAAACTCATACGTCTGACCACCTTAACTTGGTCAAAACTTCATGAAATTTAATTCTTTATTTTTTAATCCTATATTATGTGAAGCATAGAATATGACGCATGTTTTAGATTCAAAAAATGTGATACCCTTTGAAAGCCATAGATGTTTTTCAATCAACTTATCAATCAAGACTTTAGTTGTAATTCAAATAAAAAATGAATAATAATTATTTATTAAATTAAAATTAAATCATAATTTATATTTGTGGAAAGCTAAGAATCTCCTTTAAAAATCCTTTTAGTTTTATCAATTTTGGGTCAAAGGAAAAGTCGTCAGCCACATGAGCCATCATATCACTTACATATCACCAGTTTTTGGCCCATCATGATCCTACACATACCCATACACTTATGTTATTCCTTCAAGGCTAATTGTGTGAGTAGTGTTATTATTATGTAGGAAACTATAAAAAAAGATAGTTGAATTTTCATCCAAACCGATAAATATCACTACACCAGACTCTTCCAACAATTTTCTTCCCTTTTCTGTAGTCATATTCGTAATTTCATTATCCATATACTTCTTCAATGTATTTGTAATAATTGGCTATGAAGGTAGCCACCCAAGATCTAGAGCCCTAATGGAAACACAAGCATAAGAGAGATAGAAACAATATGACAAGAATAAACTATATTCTACCAATAATGCAAATAGAAATAATGTATGTATTGATGTGCAAATGTAGTAGAAACCCCTTGGTTATATAGCCAAGGTGAGAACATAGGAGGGCATAAGATTATGACAAGTGTCGTAATCTTATAACATGAGACAACAATGAAAAGATATCACTCCACCTAAATTGGGAAAGTGATAATGTGATAACCACCACAAAAGGTGGAGAGGAATCACATGATGTGTCCACGAAAGGTGGAAATGATAAAGTGATAACATGATAAGTCCACCAAAGGTGGAAAATCCCCAAAAACTCCTATGTGGTCCCTAAGTAAACTTAACTAAGGTGTAGTGATGACCTAGGACAAGGTACAAAATAATTAATTACACCAACACCCCCCCTTAAGTGCAACTTAGGGAGAATGTACACACAAGTAAACAATGCAAGATGGGTCCCAAAAACTAGGCCATGTTAGGTACCCATGTACAAATGCAATGCAATCTCTCATAAAGCAGAGAAAAGGAGAAAACCATGTGGGAAACCCCCCTCCCCCCCAAAAGAGAGATGAAAACAAGAGAAAAAACCCTCAAATGTATGAGAAGGACAAAACCCCTAGAAGAGGAAAAAGTCCCCCCCATAAGAGAGAATGAAGAAGTCAAGTGACCCCCTCAGATGAAACATCCCACACCCCCAAGAGAGCTTGAAAATGATGATAGGTACTCTCAGTGAAAGGTTTGGTGAAGATATTTGCCACCTACTCTAAAGTAGGACAATACTGCAAATCAATGGCCTGCTCCTATATCAACTCCTGAATGTAGTGCATATGAATCTCGATGTGTTTAGTCCTCTAATGGTGAATCAGATTCTTCAGATTTGGATGGCACTTTGATTGTCACAATGAATGAAAAAAGGATGTGGAATAGTGAAGCCAAATAGCCAAATAGCAGTAGCTGCATTAACAGCCCCTCGATACTCAACCTCAGTCGAAGAAAGAGCAATAGCATGTTGCTTCTTACTCTACCAACAAATGGTGTCAGAACCAAGATGAAAGTTGTAGCTAGAAGTTGACTTGCAATCATCAATATCGCCAGCCCAATCAAAATAGTATATCCCACCAAGGTAAGTCCTATACCTGCTGCATAGTGAATCCCATGATGATGTGTACCCTATATGTAATGCAAGATGTGTTTGGTTGCCTTCCAATGAAGCTCATGTGGTTCCTGCATAAAGCGTGAAACCATGCCAACTGCAAAGGAGATATCAGGGCGTGTGTGAGTCAAGTAGATGAGACTCCCAACAAGCTAACAATACAAAGTGGCATCAATAAGTGGAGTAGAACACTTAGCCTCAAGCTTGAATCCTGAAAGAAATGGAGTCGGAGTAGGCTTATAATTAGCCATGTGAAACCGAGCTAAAAGATCAAGAGCATACTTGGGTTGAGAAAGAGATATCCCAAAAGCTAACCATGTGATCTCAATCCCAAGAAAATAATGCAAAAGGCCCAAGTCAATCATAGCAAATCTATCTTTCAAAGTAGATTTGACACTACCAATGATGGATGAGGTACTTCCTGTAATGATCAAGTCATCAACATAGAGCACAAGTAGAAAATGAGAATCACCCTGTCGCAAAATGTAGACATTTGGATTTGAATAACACCTCGTGAATCTTGGAAAGGGAAGAAAGGAATCCATCTTGGCATACCAATCCCTAGGGGCCTGTTTGAGGCCATAGAGAGACTTCCTCAATCTGCAAACCAAAGAAGAATCTTATATGAATCCCTATGGCTGCTCCATGTAAATCTCCCTGTGAAGAAATGCACTCTTCACACCCATCTAATGTACAACCCAACTATGAGCTACAACAATATCAAGTGTCAAGCGAATGGAGTTCATCTTAGCAACGGGTGCAAAGGTATTTGTATAATCAACACCTGGAACCTGTGAGAAACCTTTTGCCACAAGCCGAGCCTTGTATTTATCCACACTTGCATCCGCTGCATACTTGGTCTGATAGATCCACTTGCATCGAACCATGTTTCTCCCCTTGGGGAGTGGAACTAAATCCCATGTGTTGTTCCTCATCAAGGAACTATACTCTTCCTCCATTGTTGAATCCCACTTTGGAACTCCTGATGCTTCCTTGAAGGACTGTGGATCGGAAGCAATAGCAATAAAAGCATGTGGAAAATCCTCATGTTGTGACCGAGTCCTTTGAGTATCTGAAGGATCCCCAACAAGAGAACCTACTGACTCAAGAGTTTATCGAGCCCAGTGAGGTCTAGTAGGAGATGAAGGATGAGGCTCCTCAACTGCAAGTGGACCCTATGAAGGTGTGATCCTGCGAGTCAGAGTTGAGGGAGAATCATAATCTGAGTCACTATCGTCACTATCCACTATGGAGGAAGGAAGAGGAGGGTTAGAGGCTAAGCTATGAGAGCTTTCCTCAAAGTGAACACTCCTCTCAATGAATAGCTCATGTGTCTCTGGATCCAAGATTTTGTATGCCTTAACACCTTCAGGATATCCAACAAATATGCAAGGCCTACTTTGAGGTTCCAATGCCTTGCATTTCTCTAGAGGTATGCATGCCCAAGCTAGAAAACCAAAAATTTTGAAGTGTCTCACAACTAGTCTTCTACAACACCAAGCCTTAAAAGGAGTCATACCCTTCAAAGCCTTATGGGGACAACTAATAGCTTCTGCCCAAAATTGAGGACCAAGAGAACGAGCATGAATCATGTAGCTAGCCATCTCCTTAAGGGTTCTATCCTTCCTTTCTACAACACCATTCTATTGTGGAGTGTATGCAATTGAATTTTGAATATCAATCCCCTCAAGAGTAAAAAATTCCTCAAGTCTATTGTTCACATATTCCCTTCCATTGTCTGTGTGGAGAATCTTGACTTGTTTCCCTGATTGCTTCTCAACATGAGCCTCGAAGGCTAGAAATATGTCAAACACTTCACTCTTGTGAACAAGAAAATAGACCCAAGTGAAGCGGGAGTAGTCATCAATGAAGGTGAGGACATAGCAGGCCTTGCTGAATGATGGCACTAGAAATGGACCTGCTACATCACTGTGAACCAATTGAAGAACTTCCAAGGCTCTCCAAGACATCCCTTTGTCAAAATTCTCTTTTGGATGCTTACCCAAGAAACAACCTAAACAAACACCTTCTAAAAATATGATTTGAGGGAGTCCTAAAACCATATCCTTTGTGCTAAGCTGCTGAAGATAGCGGTAATTGAGATGTCCAAACTGCTCATGCCATAACTTACTTTCTGAATTTGAATGAGTGAGCAATGCTATAGAAGGAGACTTAGGAATTAAGTGGGAAAATGAGTAAACACATGTGTTGGGATTGGATTTTCCCACTGCAACCAAGGCATCATCCTTAAGTTCTTTCCACAACTGAAATAGGTAGAAACTCAACTTTCTTGCCATCTCCAAAGTGAGTGATTTGGTAGATTGAAAGAAGATCGGTGCTCAAGTTAGGAACATAGAGAACATCCTCAAATGTTCCATCATCCATGACAACCAAACCTTTGCCTTCAACATCCACTTGAGTATCATCACCTATGAGGATGTGAGGTACCTTAGATGGCTCCAAAGAAGAAAATTGCTCCCTTGTAGAATCCATGTGAGGAGTAGCACCTGAGTCAAGTATCCATTGTTTTGAAGAACCTGTAATAGCCATAAAAGCTTGCCCTTTGCCTTTTGATTGTGAGGAAGTGGAGGGAGATGAATCCTTCTGCTTATAGGCAAATGGAAAATTGATGTTGTTTTTCTTGATGATGTTTGTCAACTCATCAATTTTCTTTGTATGGCAATGATGCTCATCATGACCAAATCTCCTGCAATATGAACAATTTGGTCTCTCCTTCGTGCTTGAATTCCCTTCTTAAGAGAAGGTGAAGAATTCCTTTGTTATGGATAGGATGATTGTGCTTTATCTTGTTGTGTCTTTGGCTTAAATTGCTTCTGCTTCTTGTTGGAACCCTTTCCTTGAGTCCCTTGATTCCCTTGATTAGCCACCAAAGCTTTGGATTTTGAAGACTTGAGAATCCCCATGCTTATCAATTTTGCTTGCTCTAACATCAAATTTTTTGTGAATGCATCAAATGATGGAAGAGTGAAAGAACTACCCACTATCAAGCGATGGGTTTGGAAGCTAGAAAAAAATGATGCATATTATGATGGAAGCTTTCCCAACAAATTGTAAACCAATTGTGCATCCTTTTTGTCAATTCCACAATTTGTAAGTTGTGCTCTTAACTCATTTGCTTTAGTGACATAGTCTTGGATTGTATCTAAATTCTTAGGATCTAACATTGTGAGATCATTGTCAAGCTAATAACCTCTAATCTCATCAACTTGGCCATACAATTGACCAAACTTTTCCAAAGCTTATTTAATTGTTTTATATTTCTCAATTTGAAAGATTAGATCTTTTGATACAAATTTCCTCAATGTTCCAAGAGCCATAGTACTTTTAGTGAGCCAATCCAAATGAGCATTAGGATCAGTTTTACGATCAGATGGTGCAACAATAGTTCCATCAATATAATGAGTTAATCCTTTTTCCATCAACTTACTCCAAGCATCAATTTTCCAAGAAGCATAGTTATGTGGAGTTAACAAAGGAAACTTAGGAGAACCCATAGCAACAAAGAGAACAAGAGAGAGAGAGGTACAATCACACAAGACACCCCCCCAAATTCACTGAATCAAAGAACCCCACAAAATGATGATTTGGAACTTTATACTTAGTGCATTTACAATGGCCACTTGCAAGCCAAGCAAAGTGGGATTCTGATCTTCAATGTTTTACAAAAGCCTTAATTAGGAAACAACAGACTCAATGACTAATACAAAAGACCAAAATGAGATCTTGTCCTTACAAATGCCAAAATAGGCCAAAAATGACCAAGTGCTGAAAGTACAATTTTTTATCACAATCACTACAAACTGATAGCACCACTATGAAATTCAGGAAAAATAATGCACTTTCAAAAAAAATGGCACTTGAAAAGGAGTTCGTATGAGCCTGAACGGAGGCTCGGAAGTTGCAAAAATGGTGACAACTCAGCTACACCTGTGAGAAACTGATTTTTTTGGAAAATCCAGACATCAAAAGTAGAAACCGATCACACCAACATGTAGAGCACGAAAAATTAGCCCAAATCAAAAAACATTGCTAACAAAAAAGGAGCCAAAATGAGCAAGATATCAAGCTTTGAAGTTGAACTGCAAATGGAGAGGGGTAAAAATTTTCAAAGCACTGCTGACATAATGTTGATGTCATGAATAATGCTGATGTCATCAATTCATGAGGTTCAATTTGACGGCCATTTGACTGTCACCATCACCGTCACCTTTCCCATCCCAGAAAAGTTTGGCCAGAATATTCGAAAGATAGCAGAAATATTTTGCCACCTTTGCTTTTTGGTCCGTCGATTGCTGGAATCTCCCGCTGGTGCGGGTGGGGCTGCAGGGGAAGCTCGGTCCAGTGGCCTCCTACCACGTGGCTCTACGGTGGTTGGGCATACCCTGCTAGTATGCTAGTGTAGTTTGCAGACTGCGCAGGTTGTACCAGCCACTAATTTTTTTGAATTTTATTTTTTTTCAAAAATGAATTTTTATAAAAAAATTTCAAAAATATTTCGATTTGTTTAAAAAAATAATCATACCCAACTAGATGGCTCTGGCCAAAGTTGTCTGATTTTGATGAATTGATAGTCAATCTTAGGGTTTTTGGCCCTTCTAGATGCGATGGCAGTGTCCTTTTTGGCTGAAAATGCTCTAAAAATATGGCTACCTCCTGGATCTGGCAACCACCTCCGATCTTCAAACCCTTGTAGATTTGGCCTCCAATGTCCAACTGAGATGAAACAAAAGGAAAATCTGACTTTCTCAGACACTCCAGACACAATGGTGAGCTCAAATCTTATGCCACAAGTTCCCAAAATGAACCTACAATACAAAGCCAAAAATGGAACCCCCAAGAATCTGATATTTCTATGAAAAGAATGCAAGATTACACTCAATATCTCCCAAAAATGGCAATCCAAAGCCACTCTAATAGCTCTAATACCATGTAAGAACTGGCTATGAAGTTAGCCACCCAAGATCTAGAGCCCTAATGGAAACACAAGCATAAGAGAGATAGAAACAATATGAGAAGAATAAACTATATTCTGCGAATAATGCAAATAGAAATAATCTATGTATCAATGTGCAAACGTAGTAGAAACCCCTTGGTTATATAGCCAAGGTGAGAACATAGGAGGGCATAAGATTATGACAAGTGTCATAATCTTATGACATGAGACAACAATGAAAAGCTATCACTCCACCTAAAGTGGGAAAGTGATAATGTGATAACCACCACAAAAGGTGGATCTACCACAAAAGGTGGAGAGGAATCACATGGTCCACGAAAGGTGGAAATGATAAAGTGATAACATGATAAGTCCACCAAAGTTGGAAAATCTCCAACAACTACTATGTGGTCCGTAAGTAAACTTAACTAAGGTGTAAATATGACCTAGGACAAGGTACACAATAATTAATTACACCAACAATATTCAATAATTTAGTTTCATTGTTAGGTGTGATTCCTTGTAATATAATTCCTTATCTCTTTCCCCTTTTTCTTGTACAAGAATGACCTAAATTCAAATGAACTTATAAATTCATTGTCTAAGAAAAATGATCTGTAAGCGACCTACTTGGTATCTACATCAGATTTTTCATCAACTTCTTGGTCTCTATTGGATGGTTGATATTTTTCAATTCCGGTTTTAGAAATCCTATCATCATGACTTTGATGTTCCCTTCCATTAGTGGCCTCATCACTCTGGTAGAGGATAAATTGTTTGCCTCTTTTACTTCTCTCAGTTTTTGTTCAATTCTTCTATTATATTCATCAATGTCCAATTTGGCCTCCCTTTCCTCCATGTTTCTAATTATGTCATCCTTTGGGTAAGGTATGTGTACATATCCACCCAGATTCATATTCTTTTTGGCAGCATCAATGTATCCTTCTAGATCAAACCCTTTCCATGGTGTAGCCCTTTTCAAATTGAACTGTGACATTTTATCTAAAATTTGATCATACCCTTCCTTTGAAAACACTGTAAATTCCCCAAAACATAAATTACTTGGCATTAAATATTGTTTTTCATAGGCACTTAAATTCATCACACTTCAATAGTCCATCTACCTAACAATTTTCAATAATGTAATTCTATCTAGAACTAGTTTTGGTAAGAGGAAAGGTGTATCCTCAAAATCGTACACCCTGATCCTGGTAGCATCAATACAACAATACTAGTCACCCTAGTTACACTCAACTATTATGGGTTCACCAAAATATTTGGGTCTCAAAAATATTTTGATCCCATCACTTAAGGAATATGCACAGTGGTGATTGAAAAATCTATACAATGTTTTTAAAAAATGCTCCTAAAAAGGAACATAGCTAGAATTTAGAAATTTGTTGTCCTAGATATCAATCCACAGTTGCACTCGCAAAAGTTGAACCTCCATATCATACTGTGTAATTTTCAATTCTTCAGGCCACATCATCATTTCCTAGCCATAGTATAATATAAAATGCATAAGGATGGAATAATGTCTAAAATGCAATGTAGGTGATTCATTTTTGATAGCCTGCAACCTTGCATCAATTTCCTTAGCAATGTAAGTAGCATAATCGAATTGTCTAGCAATATCACACTAAAATCTACCACTATCACCATTGGTCCAATCAACATGAATTCAAGAGCCTCAGACCCTAACACTTGACACACTAAGAGGTATGTATACTTTAATTATGGTTCGAATATATCGACATAAAAAGGTGGTCCATCATCATCTTCAAGAAGAATGAGGTTCCCATATTTTTTGGGCTTATGTAATGGCAATCTCCACCCTTTGTAGGTTGTGTCCATTCTAGAATATTCCCTTTCTGAATTTTCATACACAATTGGTTAATCACATAGGCCGCTTAGTTTTTAAACTTCTAAAATTGCAGCCTTACACACATATATGAATGGTTTTCCTTGTAAATCACAGATGACCTTCAAGTTAGGGTTGTAATGTTTGGTTAGCAGTTTCATCAATTTGACATTTACAAACACATTGGGCACAGTCAATTTCCCCAAATCAAGGTTCCATGGATTATACACTGGTTCAAACCTATTTCTTTGATGGTAATGAAACAAGAAAAATTCATATCCTCTAATGGAAGTCCAAGTATCTCCTATATACTTACACTTGTACTCAAATTTATCTACTTCGGCCCTTAGTTGTACGAACCTTCTAGCCCTCGGCCCAAAGCCAGGAAATTGATCAATGACGTCTTGGTTGAAATTCCTTTGTATTGGTTTTGGGTCATCGCTCATTTGAGTTCTTTGTTTTTTTTTTTTTCTCTTACTACTCTCACCCTATTTCTCTATACCCTTAATTTTTCCAAAACTAGGGCCCTCCATTTTCAATCCTTTGAATTTTAATTTGTGAATTGTAGAGGAATTTTCATGGTTTACTTGTGAATTATCGATTTCACTGTGCTTTTTGGATTCTTCTTAGCCTCCCATGCTTGCTCACTACAGTTCCTAACAATTATTTTTGTTCTCAATTTCTTGTTTGACCATGAATTTCTTATGGATTTTCTTAGTGTGGTCATTAATGTCAGCCTCTATAATTGAATGCAATGGTCTTCTCAAAATTTGAATTGTTAGAGCAATGAAAAAATATTTCAGCGGTGAGACCCCTTTCATCTTAGTCTGAATTTTGTTACTTATTTGATTCCACCTTCGTTTATACACTTTTGATCGATCGCTAAGACATAATTGAATGTCTCTTCAATTATAAATATCCTTTTAGTTTCCCTTCTTGATCGGCAGGACTATTTAATGTTTTCACCGATGTTATGCGACAACCCTTTATATTTTCCTTTAGCTTATATTACTTTGGAGAGAAGGTTGAAGAGTTCTCAAGGTGCAAATGATCTAGTTTTCCATAACCTTATGTCTTAATGAAGAGTATAAGCCATTCATTTATTACCATTGGGCTGACATAACCCCTTGCCAAGAGAATGAAATGTTTTACCAATGCTCTTTAGTCTTCCCGATGTGCTTCCTTTTACCACTTTGTTAAATTGGGAATGATCAGTGAGACTCTCACCAAAATTAGTTTTGTCGGTGAGACTTTATTCATCGGTGGGACCTAATAGTTTCAATTTCATCCTTTATGTCTTGTCGATATGTATCTTTCTTTTTCTTGGTTCATTCGGCTGAATCAGTGAGACCTTCCTCGACATTTTCACCATCAACCTAACTTATGATATCAGTGGGATTTAAGAGTTTCGAGATGAAGATGTTTGTCTCCCCGATATAAAAATCCTTTGATATTATCAGCAGGATTATGTGTATCTCTCGCCGATGGGATTTTTATCGATGTGACTTTTGATCTCGATATGTTTTCAAAGGATTTGCAATGACCATTTGGATTACACTGATGAACTCTCATCAATAGGATGATAGGCTTTGTCCTACCGATCATGCAACTTTGTTATTGTATGGATCTTTAGATCATTGTTACCTAATTCATGTCTCACCAATTTGCATAAAATCTCCAAATGAGAAATATGTGATGTATTGATTGGGAATATATGTGTATGATTTCTCCAATAAGGGGAATTGTCCATGATAAGAGAAGCCACTTTGCTATATTTTTTCTATGCATGACATGGTAATGGTGCTGAATGATGAAATGACAAATGGCAATGAAGAAATATTAATAAAGCTTGAAAGGAACTCAAAAACACATAGCTCAATTGCCTTTTGTTATGACCAGGGGAACATTTGTATGCATGATGCCATTTTTTTTGGATTTTTTTTGGATTTTGTCAAACTAATCTCACTGATTTTTATTATCACAACATTGATGAGAAGAAGATTCTTGTGGGGACTAGGAAAAAGTATTTGAAGGCTAGTGAAAATATGAGAAATTTTATGGTTCCAACAGTGGCTCTATTTGGGGTTGTATGCCCCCTATGGGCATAGAAATAATTTATATTACTGGGAGAGGAGACCAAGAATCATGTGTCATTGAATGGTAGTGGGAATGAGGTAAATGAAGTGTGATGGAAGTGGTGTGAATTCCTATTCAACTATGCATGGAAAATTTTCATTCAATTTTTAGAAGGTTGTCCAGGAATTGTCCATGCACAAGAAATTCCTAACCCTCACCTATTCTACTATGCATGGAAATGATACATTTTAAGAGGTTTGTCAAGATTTTTCCATGCACTAGCAAAACTTAATCCTCTATGTTCTTCAAGAAAATAAATGCTTTAGGAATTGCCCACGTATAGGCAATTTTTTTTCCTCTCCTGACATGTTTTGCAAATAATTGGAGTCCTCCCCTCCTTTCCCAATGATAAAAAAGGGGCCCAGCCACAAAGCTTCAAAATTTCCATGCTTTCCCTTTTCCTGACATCTGGCATTCCTCATTACCACTAAATCATTCTCCTCAAATTTTCTATTTTTGGTTTTTTATCAAAAAGGTATTCCATTTATGATTGCAGCTTCACATTTTTCTTTTGAGCTATTCTCCTTATTTCATCAAGTTCTGCAAGTTTTTGTATCTTTTCCTCCATTAGTTATAGAATATCTATATCCTCTTGAAGAATGAAATTATAGACTGGTAGAAGGTTTTGCAATGGCATCCTGGCCTATGTTCCATATACCAATTCAAATGGAGATTTTCCAATTTCTTTCTTTACAGTGATTATGTCCGCCCATAAAACCATTATTAACTTTGAGTCTCATGCCTTTTTATTTCCATCTAACATCATTTTTATAATTTTCAATAGGTTTTTATTATTGGATTCTACCTGACCGTTTGCTTGTTGATGGTAAGGGGCAGCATAAGAAACAGTAATACCATATGTGTTCCAAAAAAATTTGAACTCATCAGACCTAAAACACATCACATTGTATGTGATTAATCTTACTGGTGTACCAAATCTGGTTATGATAATCTTCATTAAGAAATTTATCACCACCTTGATTGTTTCTCATTTGGTTAGGATTGCCTCTACCCATTTAGTGAAATAATCAGTAGCCACCAATATCCATTTATGTCCTCCACTTGACTTTTCCTGTATTTCCCCAATAAATTAAATTCCCCATTGATGGAAATGGGCTTCTAATTGTAAAGGTCAAAGCAGTAGGCCTCCTTGATATTTCAATTTTCCTAAGAACTTATGACAAGCTTCACACTTTCTTACATGTGCAAAAGAATCATTATAAACCTTAGGCCAATAATAGCCATCTCTAAGAATCTTATTTTTAGTGGTTTTGGTAGAATAATGACCTCCACACACTCCTTCATGCATCTCCCTCAAGATATGTTCTACTTTTGATTCATTCAGACACAATAATAGAATTTCATCCTTATTCTTCCAAAAAAAATCTCCTTCTATGAATACATACTTGGATGCCTACAACTTTAGATTCATCCTTTTATTATCACTCAACCCTTTAGGTAATTTCATGTGTCTGAGATAATAGATTATGTTTGTGTACCAAGGAGTACGTTCAACACTTGCAATTATGCCATCCTCATTTTCCACATTACAAATCTAGTTAGCTTCAATATTGGTTTCTGCCATCAATCTGGCCAAGCCCTGTCCCCTTACCAACTTGGTAATCTGAATTTTCATATCAAACTCTTGGATTTTATTAATCTATTTATATATTTTTCATGTCACCTCTGTTTGCACCAAAATATCTTTCATAGCTATGTGTGGTACATATGCAACTACCTTGGATCCAACTAGATATGGTTTGAAATATTTTTTTGCTTTGACTAATGCAAAAGCTTGTTTATCCATAATATCATATTTCAATTCTGACCCCTGCAATGATTTACTAAAGAAGGATATAGGTTGCTCATGACCTTCATCATTCTTTTGTAACATAACAACTACTATGATATGAAATGAGGCAAAAGAGAATATTTGAAAGGGTTTAGTAAAATTAGAAGAATTTAGAATGGGGCTTATTTGATGACTTTGTTGATGGATATAAAGGCTTCCAGGGCTTATGCAGTCCAATCTATCTTTTCTCCCTTTTTCAACATTTTGAATATAGGTTTAATGATTTCAGAAAAATTTGATACAAATCTCCTAACAAAGTTATTTTTTCTCAAAAATGATTGAATGGCTTTGACATTTTTGGGAATGGGGATTTTGTCTATAGCTTCTACTCTTTCAAGGTCTATTCTAATTCCTTATTTTGACACAATATGTCCTAAAAGCTTACCCTATGTGACACAAATATGAAATTTCTTGGGGTTGAGGCTGATACCATATTCAAGAGCTTTGATGAATATTCTCTGGAGGTGTTCTACATGGTCTTCTACATTTTTGGAATAAGCAGTGAGGTCATCCTAATACACCACCATTATGACATTGATTAAATCTGCAAATGCCACATCCATGGCCCTTTGAAAAGTTGCCCCTGCATTTGTGAGACCAAATGTCATTCTCACATAAACATATGCCCCCCACGGTGTAGTAAATATTTTCTTGTATTGCTCAAACACTTTAACTTTAACCTAATTATACCCATAAAACCCATCCATCATTGACAACAACTCACATCCTGTTACTTTGTGTAATATTGGTTCCATATTCGGGAGAGGATAGTTATCTTTAAGGGAAGCCACATTTAAATTTCTGAAATCTACACATAGCCTAATGTCCCCATTTTTCTTTCTTACTAGGACAAATTTGGAGACCCATGTTGTATGTCTAATGCGTTTGATAATGTCTCCATCTCTAATTTTTACCAGCTCTTGCATTTTGGGCTCCAAAGTTGGGTTGATGGGTCTTTTCTTTGGTTTGAATGGCTTTGTATCTAGTTTTAGTGGAATCTCATATTGAAAACTATCTTCTTTGTATGCTTTGAGATCCTCATAAGACCAAGAAAACACATCTTTGTACTTTCTTAACAATGCAATCAACATTCTTTTAATCGTTGGACTTATTTTATTTCCAATATATACCTTTTTTGGTGCTAATTTAGTCCCTAAATTGATTTCTTCAATATCTTCTCTTTTGACTGGTGTATGTTTCATGAGAGAGTGATCATCTCCATCATATACTCTTTTGAGTGCCACAAGTACTTTGGGAAGTTTGTTGGTTTTAAGCTGCAAAACTTCTTTCCCAAATACAGTCTGTTTCCCATCAACTTCTTCAACAAAGGCATTAAAACTGATCTCCTGAGCTTCATATTGATCAATATAATGGAGAAATTTTATGAGATCAATGTCATCATTGAAAACTTGCCAACTATAGATATTATCAAGGATACTAGGCCTTGTTTTGAATTCAACTTGAGATACTCCAGCCAAGGTGATATCATCTATTTTTAGGGCTATATTAGCTAGGAAATCTGCCATTATATTTTTTGATTTGTCTATCTATTCAATTGAAAAAGAATCAAATAGCTCAATTGTATCCCACACAATATTTCTATATTGTTTTAACCTCTTTTTTTTCTAGTTTATCTTGACCTGACTAGGGAGATGAATGAGCATCATGTAAGTAATATCTCACTAGAGGAATTAGAGGCTATCGTTATCAAGATGAAGAAAGGGAAAGCCTCGGGCCTTGATGGTTTCTTGGTTGAATTTTATCAATAATTTTGGGATTCATTGAGCTGGACCTGTTGGAGGTGGTTCGTGAGTCTATGAGAAACAAGCACATGTTGCAGGTTTTAAACTCTACATTCCTTGCTCTCATTCCCAAATTTAAAGGGGGCAAATCATTAAGTCAATTTTGACCCATTTCTCTTTGTAACATTTGTGGTGTATAAAATCATTTTCAGGCTGCTTGTTGAGAGGCTAAAGTGATGGCTTGGAGGGCTTATCTTTGAAGAACAAAGTGGTTTTGTGGAAGATCAAAAAATCATGGATGGGGTGCCAACTCCTATGAGTTTTAAAATGAGATATTAAACAAGGCGAGTGCGCAAGGAGGGTTTGAGATTTGTTCACAATGATTGAATGGTCATCAGACAACAAAAATTTGCACATGCCATAAAAGTTAGGTTTTAAAAGAGGGTCATCAGTAGGAAAACGACGGTCGGGGACATGAATATATTGATTAATACCCCAAGTAAATATTAAAATCTGATCATAAACATGCAAATTATCTTGAAGGACATTGACCCTGCAGAAATTATGACAACATTTTAAAATGACTATGAATATTGTTTTATACATTAAGACTTAGGAGTCGGTAAAAGAATGAACTTGATGGCACAAGTCACAACTTAGACAATCGAGAACTTGCACCAGAAGGTCAATAAAAAAATAGAACATCAATCAGGACCCTCAAACTTAAAGATTAATTTAGAAAGGTTTTAGCAACACAAACCCCATGAACTGGTGAGAAGCATAACCCTAAGCCTAAAAACAAGGGTCTAAAGCAAAATATTGCAAGACTTAAGATGTAACCAAAGTAAATTTTGGGGGTTCCATCATGACATCAACCAATAATGCTTGATTGTTATTTTTTGGTTTGGGGTTTACTTGTAATATTTGTTCAAACTATATGGAAGGGGTGAATAATTTTTTTATATAATGATTAGGTTGTTCCTTAATCTTATAGTATTTGAGTTGATCAAAATTCCTTGCTCCAACCCCTTTTTGTTTATCTTCAAATTTTGTTTAAAGACATCTAAATTTCCATATATTAATATCAACATAACCCCACATAAATCACTTTTATTAAACCACAAGAAAATAGTCAAACCATCATAAGAAAACTCAACTAACAAACAAAAATTCATAGTACAAATAAATATTTATTTAATAATTTTTTATATAACTTTTCAAGAATATGGAAAATATTATTTTAATTAATTTTTCTTGATAAAAAAATTAAACTTCAATTCTCTTAAAAGATTAAGTGTGATCCAACTTTTAGATTTGAATAAAACAATCATGAATGTTTTTCCAAATATATATATTAAATATTTTTTTACTATATCGTAAAGAAAAATTACAATTTAATGAGTTGTACATGAGCAAAATTATCTAAACAAACAATTAGTATTTCTATCATTTTGATGTGACTATCCTTTAGATCTACATTACTTTATTCCCCTTTCTCCTCAAGTAAATACCTAGATCAATGAGTGTAGTCCCAAATATTCATTGAAAAATATGTACAATTAAAATTTAAAACTATCATAATCCATTAATATACCTAACTATTCCAACCTAAAATTTAGGTATTCATATGCAAACTTGTACTTTTAAAAACATACACAATTAAAACTTAAAACTATAATAGATCTATTTAATGTATGTGTGACTATTTTAACAAAAAAAATTAGCTATTCACATGGAGAACTTGTACTATGTAATATACCTAACTATTATGGATCTTTTTAACATACCTAACTATTTTAACCTAAAAGTTAGATATTCATGTGAAAAACCTGTACTGTTGAAAGACAGATCACAATGTTGAAAGACAGATCACAAGTTCAAATCTTAAGACAATAAGATATGTTACTCGTATTGAAAGCACAATTAAATACATTCTACAAATAAATGTGCCCAAATAAACTCATATACTATAAATCATTTGTAAACCCAAAAACAGAAAACCCTAAATTGTTAAAGTATTCCAATCCATTTCCATTTTCACTCACTACCATCTCACCTTCACGTGCAATGAGAGGTACATGTCTCAGTCTTCCACGCAGGATTTGATGCCAAAATCTGGGCCTGACTTCTCGGCTGTTCTCTTTGGTAATCTGCGATACAGACATACCGTACCTTGTCAATCTCAATCGCTGTTTGGTTTCTTACGGCATTAGGCCGATTGAATGAATTGATGACAATTTCAGAACACAGCAGAATCTCTTTTCTGGATCAGATCAAATGCCAATTAGATTTGTTGTATGTCGCAGTAATTTCACTCATGTTAAACTTATTACACGATAGCATAGATCCATTAATAAAATTTAAGATGTAATTCATGTCAGCCGGCATATTTACTATAATTTACAATACTATTAACTCTCCTTTCTACACAATTATTAAATCAGCATCTTATCTAAGCCAGTCAATTCACTATAATTTATAATAATATTATCTCCTTTCCGGACAATTATTAAATCAATGCTTAGATCTTGTTCTATAGAGTAACTTTTATTGTGAGTGAAATCCACGCCATCTCCACTTGAGTAAGTTCAATAATAGTCAAGAGACATGATATTTTGGCTTTCCGTGATGGTTGCATCCACTTCTATACAATGAATTTAAAATGTATTAATGTCTTTTTCATTGTTCTTCAATTTACCCTCCTATCTAGAATAATGGATTAGCATTTATTGAGTGCAACTATTTTATTTTATCTTATTATGGAGGGTTTTATATCAAAGTCAGGGTCGTTTTACAATCTGATACACATGCATGAGTCATAGGCTAAACCTCTTTGGCTAAAAGCCAAGGATTGAGGGGTACTGGTCCCCCCATGTACGAGTTATAGGGTGAACCTCTTCGGCTAAGAGCCAAGGATTGAGGGATATTCATTCCCCCATGCACGAGTCATAGGCTGAACCTCTTCGACTAAGAGCCAAGGATTGAGCGGTATCTTGTTGGCCTTGTCATTGCGCCAAAAGATTGACCTATCAATTTTGATACAAGCTAGAGTTAACGTCCACGTGAGGTGGTTAAACCATGTCACAAATCTTGAATGTCGTGTTGAACAACCAAGGAGACCAAGGGCACACACCTTCCAACAATCCCCCAGCACAAGCAAGTGATTCGAACCCGTGACCAGATCTGATTCCAATTGTTGGTCTTGTCGTTGCACAAAAAGATTGACCCGTGAATGCCCGATACAAGCCAGCGTTAAGATCCACAGAAGGCAATCAACCCATGTCACCAATCTCGAGTGCTACATTGAACAACCAAGGAGACCAAGGGCACATACCTTGCAGCATATCCATTCCCCCAAATTTGTTTGGGGCATGATCTTGACCTCATCCCTTATGATGTCAGAGCCTTGCACAAAGGTGGACTTGATCATTGATGGGCTCATTTAGAACCATTCAACTTCACTACCCGACCAAGGGCCCATTGACAAAATGTAACTTTTTAATTTTAATAATAAATTTATATAATTATGTTTTCTTAGTAGATTTTATTTTGGATTTGCTTTAATGGAATCATTTTTTAATTGAACAATGGAAATCTTTAAAAAATAATTTTGTGAATAATCAAAACGTTATTTCACAATAAAACAAGTATTAATGTAAATAAAATTATTGTAAAGATAGTAAAGATTAATGTGTATATCAATTTATTCATAATTACATATTTTTGTGTATAGAAGGGATTATATATGATTGGTCATATTACGGGTGTTGTACACAAATCTCTTGTTTATAATGTAATGATTAACTTGCAATTTGTTGATTTATGATTTAATTTTCTCTAGTTAATACAAGATCCCTTTGTTTTCTTTTAACATTATATGTAATCGAGAAGACAATGACATAATATAGAAGAATTTTTCAGAGGAAAGCCTTTAAATTATAGTTCCTAGATGAGTATAAGAATTAGGAAATGCATTTGAACATTTATCTCTCTATAAATGAAAATGAATGACATGTCTAATTGAACCAGCTATCACATTATTTTTCAAGACCATTCTCAGTAACGCTTCTTTCTAGCACAAATGATGACCAAATAAACTAGTCAAATCTATAAAATTGAAAACCATTGCCCTTTAGGTGATATAAAGTTTAGAATTATTATATTCTTGTATATTCTTTACTTATAACATTGTCATATCCACCATTTATAACATTTAATAAAATTTGAAGGTGAATACATTCTCCTCCTTTTTCTCTCTTTCATCCTGATGATGGATCGTGGAGTGTGATCTGAAACATTGACGACAAAAACTTAAACACAATCAAAACTAGAAGCAAGGAAAATCCACAATTCTGGTGCTTATTGGATTGATCGGGTGTATGAGCTCTGCTAGGGTTTTTTTTTCTATGGTCATCCTTGGCCTCTCTTGTGTCATACTGGGCCTACTATGTAGGAATATTCCTCCCTTAGTGAGTACGGCCATATTTACTATGGTTTTAGGGGTTTATTATGCCTTCAACTGACTCTAACCCAACAATTCATGCTGGTGTTAATAGTTCATCAGGGCATTTCAATAGCTCCTCCTCTAAACAAACATCCTTATAAAAAAAATTGAAATTATTTCACGAGGTAAGAATTTTGATACCCTAGCCGATGTGATTTTCCCTTTACCAGATTTTGATTTTGCTTGCCAATGGCTTGAACAACACACCCTTATGGGTTATTTTGTTGGGAGGACTCCCCAAAAAAGTGTGCTAAAAGAATGGGTCATCAAGGCTTGGGTCCCTCATGGGGTCCACCTTGATATGGTCCAAATCTTGACCAAGGGTTTTTTTGTGTTCTGCTTTGCGCAAGTTAATCATGTACAGGCTATTGTAGGCCATGGGCCCTAGTATGTGAGGTCATCCTTGCTGGTTTTCCAAGCATTGACTTGAGATTTTTTTGTCTCAGACGACACTAAAATGTAGGTTTTGGTGTGGATTGATTTCCCCAGTCTGCCTTTTCCTTGTGTGCCCTTTCTAAATCGCATTGCTTCCTCTTTGGGGAGGGTTGTTTTTATAGAACCAGATAGGTTTTTCCAAGCCCAGTCCCAGAAGTAGGTCAGTGTGGACGTAGACCTATCCAAGGATTTAAAAGAATCTTTGGACATTCAAATAAGAGCTATTAGGCACACCGAGAAAGTCATGTATTTCAATTTTCCTAACACGTGTTATCAGTGCCAGTTAGCTTACCACAAGATCAAGGACTAACCTTTGGTAGTGCCTCGTACACCATTCCTATCACAAGATGTCGAAAAGCCTTGTTAGACAGAGCCTGCTGCTAAGGCTAAAACAAAGTGAACCACGGTTACAAACCAAAAAAATAAGTCAATTGATTTTGGGTTGGCCCCCAAGGCCTCTAAACCACCCAAAGTTCTTTCAAACCCTTTAGAGAAGGGGATATATGCTCCTTTTGGAGTTGCTATTGTTTCGGTGCATCCCAGGTCAAAGGCGATGCCTCAGCCTATGGTTGTTATGCATGCTCATTCGAATAGCCCTCCCACAACGGGAGCTCAATGGAGGTCTCAGAGTCCATCTCCACTGCCTGAAGATGGAGAATATGTGGTAGAAAACTGGAGGTTTTAACCCCCTATTCAGCTTTCTTTAGTTCCACATGATTTCTTGAAGAATAGTTTCTCTTCCCTAGTTGAGGACGAACTGGGTTCCAAAAGAATGGAAGAGTTTCATCCATGAATTTTCTCTCATGGAATGTTCAAGGTCTAACTGACCTCTCCAAAAATTATTCTTTTAGAGATACCTTACAGAAATACTCAGGTATTGAAGTGCTTTGTCTCCAAGAAGTTAGATTGTTTGGGTTTTTGCTTGCCTCGGCTTGCCCTTCTATTTGGCCAGTCAGTACTATGTTTTGCACTTTGCATGAAGTTGGGCATAGCGAAGCCATCACTCTTTTGTCCCTGCACATGCATTTTTGTGTTGTGGATCATGGGACTGATCCTTCTCAGTAGATAGTTTGGATTCTCCTTAGTGTTGATAATCATTCTTTTGGGATTATTGATGTTTATGCTTCTAATGATGCTATGGAGTGCTCTTTACTTTGGCACTAGATTGTTGATTCTTTACCAGTTGCCACCTAGTTACTTTGCAGGGATTTTAATATGGTCGAGGTGGCATATGACAAGGATGGAACCGTGTCCTTCCATTGGTAAACTGGTGAACGAGAGGTGTGGTTTTACATGTGTAATAAATTTGGGATTTTTGATCCCAATATTGGTTACCGCCATTCGCATTCCCTCTAGCACACTTGGTGTAATTATAGGGCCAGTTCTGACAGATTATTTAAATGCCTTGATTGTGCCATAATCTCGTCTCAATATTTTTTTTCTTTTACTAGCTCTACCTTGTCAGTGAAGTTGTTAGTGGATGTGACTCTATTTGATCACTTCCTAATTTATTTTCATATTGAATGGGCATCTTGTCAATCTCACACGTGTAAAAATCAATTATTTTTTAGCACATATTTTCTCTGCCACAAGCTCACTCTGGCCAACATTTGTCGAGTGTGGAATTTGGAGTGTAGACCAGCTGGACAAACAGGCTAGATTACTTGGTGGAATTATTCTATCACTCATACCGCTTGATTCTTGCACATTTATGGGTCCTAGTTGGCCATTTTTTTTTGGCAATCTTATGAGGCAACCATTGTTGACTTGCGTTCAGCTATGGAGGCTTTGGTGGCTAGCACTTTTTCCCCATTGCATCAAGTCAAGGTGGCAGAATTAAGGCACAAAAAGAAAATGTCTGATAATTATGATGTTGGAGGACCGCAAATCAAAGCTCAGCTGCATTGGCTTAAGATAGGTGATCGTGCCTCCAAAGAATTTTTTTTGGCACTTTTTGCTAGGCTCTCATTCCTAGGCATCGAAAAAAATAAGGATGGCACTCAGGTACTCTTTGAGCTCCTTGACATTCTCCAAGATTTTATGCAACATTATGAACATTTTTTTGCTGCACAAGACTAAACGCCTGTGTGACAGCAAGCCCTTTACGACTCCCTTGTTGTTGTGCCACATAGGCTTTCTTGAGCATAGAATTTTTTTTGTGATTGATCTCAAGGAAGTTTCTTTTTATATGGCCGATGACAAGGCCCCTAGGATTGATGGCTTCCCTTGTGAATTCTACAATGCCCTTTAAGACTATGTTGGGCATGATCTGCATCATTTTTATCTTGAGGCTTTTCAAACCAACTTTCTAGGCAATTAAATAAACAAGGGAAATGTAAAGTTCATACCTAAGCCTAGGGATCTAAAGGACATCTGCAACTAGAGGCCCATCACGCTTCTCAATGTCTCTTCCAAAATCATTGCCAAGGCTCTAGCTCTAAAAATCTGCCATCTCTTGCCTGAGATTGTGTGCCCAGATCAAACTAGCTTCATCAAATTGAGGTTCATTTTGGATAATATTATTGTTGTTTAGGAAGGCATGGAGTGGGCCCGATGCTCAAATCAAAAAGTTTTCTTCATTAAAGTTGACTTTTCCAAAGCCTATGAATGCATTGAGTGGCATTTCATTCTTGCAATGTTGCAAGCTTTGGGTTTTGGGCCCAATTTCATTTAGTTTGTTTGTATGCTTTTTGCTAATGCCTCAACCTGCATAACCATTAATGGTTGCCAATCTTCTACTTTTGGCCTTTTTCGCTCATTCTGACAGGGGTGTCCTCTCACCCCCTCTTTATTTGTGCTTGTGGTTGAGGGCTTTGGCTAACTTTTACCCCATGTTGTTTCTTAGTAGCATGTCAAAGGGATTCTTCTCACAAACTCTCAAGAGAATCTTGTTAATGACCACCTTGTGGATGACTCTTTTCTCACTCTCTTGGAAGAAGAATAATTGATCACTGTTTCCCTTGATTGTATCAACACTTTATGTCTGGCCTCCTATTCTGCCATCTAATGGAACAAGACCTTATGTTACAGGAAATCTATATTACCCACTCTTGCATGGCTTCAAAACTATAATTTGATGTGGATTGGGCAGGGAGAAATATTTCATTTTTTGGGAATCCCTTTTTCTTTCCAAGCCTCTCCTAGGGAGCTTTGGCAAGCTATGCTCTCTAGGGTCGAGAAAAGGCTTTTTTACTAGATTACCAAGCCTCTTTCTTTGGGTAGAAAATTCCAGGTGTGCTCTAGATTTTTTGTGGCCACTCATGTTTACTACTCTTCTTATTGGGCTCTCTAGGGTCGAGAAAAGGATTTTTTACTAGATTACCAAGCCTCTTTCTTTGGGTAGAAAATTCCAGGTGTGCTCTAGATTTTTGGTGGCCACTCATGTTTACTACTCTTCTTATTGGGCTCTCTCTAAAACCACCTATGGTAGGCTTGAAAATTTTCTTTGAGGCTTTCTATGGGCCTCCTCTGAAACCCCCAAGGATTTCCATCCTAGTTCATGGGAGTTGTTTTTCCTCCCCAGAGATTCTAGAGGCCTTGGGTTTCTCTCCACTAAATAGAAAGGAACTTCTTTTTGTGTCAAGTGGATTATCTGGGCCTTCACTAGAGATGAAGCCTGAAAGATCCTTCTTAGGCATTGTATTCATTTTGGATTTCTATTCACAAAACCATTTGGAAAGGAATAGACTTCCAAACCCTCCTGGTTATGAAGTAGCCTATTCAAATTGTTGGAACTTTTGTGGCCAAAAGAATTTGGCATGCCTAGGAGATTGTTAAGCCTTGGATCTGATGGGTTGTTGCTAGATTTCATGATGATCTTTCTCTCAATCAAAAAAATATTTGGTGGTCTCATATTCTTGCGCATAATGGTCAATCTTTAGCTAAGTCGCCTTGGCTTAAAGTGCTCAGATTTCACAAAAAGGGAATTCATACCCTACAATAGGTCTTTCACCGCCCCACTATGTGCATTATGCAATGGGATACTTTTAAGGCCCAGTATAGACTTCAAAACTAGGACCGCACTACTTTTGACGGTCTAGTGAGTGTCATTCCAACATAAATTCTTTATAAAATTGGCATTCATGGGAACAAAACTTTGTGAAAAGACTAGAAGTGGTTTCTAGATACTCCTCTTAGGAGCTACAAGTCATGGCTTGATTACAAATGGCTTTCACCCCATTTTCCAATGATCAATAGTTTGAACTAGAGGTGGCTTCTTCACTCCTCTTCTCATGTTTGGTGGAAGAGATTTGTTGTCATTTGGTCTGCAAGTGTTAATCTGAAGTTGGCCCACTTTTCTTGGTGTATTATTTTCCAAGGATTGCCTGTGAGTTCTCGGCTTATACACTTCGGGGTCTAGGAGCCTCATTGCCCTTTTTGTGGGTAACCTGAAAGCTTTAAGAATATTTTTTGGTTTTTTCCTAGAGATCAACAACTTTGGACTTGGATTCATGACTTATTTGGGCCCTTTCAGTCAAAACCTTTTTCTTAGCATCTGGTTTTGCTAGGAGATCCACCTAGAATCCTTGCTAAGTTCACCCAGTTTTGGAACACTTTTAGGGTGGAAATCCTCTTCAACATATGGAAAGACATAAATTCCTGCATATATTCTCATTCTCAAATGGATATTAATGTTTCTCTCTACTCTAAAGTAGTTATTTGTTCTAATGTGCTCTTACAGATACAGGTGCAAGAAAACAAGGTTGCACTATAGGTGTCTCACCTCTAAGTCCTTATGGACCACTGGTTCAATGCCTCATGCATTGTGGCTTAGGTCTCTAACTCGCCCTCCTCCTCCTGTGGTTGGTCACCCTCTTGGGGCGAACAATGAAGTGGATCCACGCATCCCCACTCTCAGCCTCCTGCTCGATGGGACTCTTTCCCTCCTCGGTGTGCTTGCTCTCCTCCGCTATGGGCTTGTCAGTGATGGCCTTCTAGTGGTGATTCAAGGAGAAATAGTGGTGGTGCTAGGTGGCCCACTGATACTTTGTTTGCCTCTAGTTCTGGATAGCTATCTAGTGGTAAAAGCTTTCTGCAGCTAGCGCTTGCAATCTCACCCCGATGTGAGGAAGAAGATAAAGATAAGACAGATGATGACGGTGGTTGGGGTGCTCCTCCTGACATCTCCAAACCCTGCATCAATGTATGGGGAAAAAATATGGATGACAAAGACCCTCATAGCTCTATTGGCACTGCTCTGGCCACTTAATGGAATATTTGTTTCTTTTATTTCTTATGCTCTTGGGCTTCTAGGATAGGGCCACGTGAATTGGTTTTTGGATTTTTTTGGGCACTGCCCATGTGACTTTCGGGGTGTGCTTTTTTACCACCCACCATTTTTTTGTGAATATGTACTCTTATCTATTAATTAATTTAGATAGCTTCCCATTCATAAAAAAAACCAGAAGCGAAATTCATTCGTGATTATGGATTGTGGAAACTTGATATATTTAATTATAAAATTTATGTTCATACTCATCAATCTTCTCCTCTGTTAGTCATTTTGACTCTACCTAGTACAGATTTATGTTACCAAGAAAGTGCACAAATTTTTTAGGAGAATTTACCAAATAATTACATTAACACACACTACATTGTATGTCTATTCATGCTTTTTTTTCCTCAAATATTTCTTAAAAGTTATGAAGATGATGTAATTAGGGATTTGACTATGGGGAAAGTGATCCTAACATAATTTAGTTTGAAAGGTGTTCCTAGACACCACAAGTCCTTGTAGATAAATTTAAATATCATGAAGATTAATGATGAAAAATTCCAACACTCAACTTTTTGATAGATCTATTATATGGTACAATTATACGTTAGCAGGTTAGGTTAGGTATCAAGTCATTGAGATTACATCCCAATACATGGATTTAAACTAGAACATGTCATAGATAGTTTAAAAATTGTTAGACACATATTTGATTAGTCCAAAAAAATTAATTCTTATGATAAATCCATTTCTAACATCATTTACTTAATCAAAACCTTATTAATTATAACATTTAAATAAATTTAATTTTTATGTTTAATTTACTATTTTTTATTTGTAGTCCTATCTCACTATTATATGTTATATTTTATTTATTGTTGTGATTTAATTTAATTTAACTAAGATGTACATACTTGTGTATTTTATGTAAGGTTTGTTTACCCGTACAATAGTATTGAATGATCTAATTATGAATTTTACTTAATAATATAATTAATTAACCGTTAGTATTTCTATTCTGATGAATTTTCTAATAACATGTAAATAATAAGATTTGGTTAAAATTTAATAAAATACAAATGTGTTTCTATTATGTTCTATGTTAAAATTAATTAAAGATGTCTTTTATTTATTTGCATATAGTAAAAACTAATCCAAGCCTCAACACTTAGCCTTCATATTGTCATCAAATAAAATCAAATGAGAATCATCATTCAAGGGGATTAAATGCTTTTTATTAGTTACATCAAGCATCATTTCATGTTCTAGAAGCTATTGAATATGATTCAATGGTTGATATTAATATTGTTATTACCTTTAGGATGGGAATCGTGAGGCTAATAGATTGGCCAATTTTACCATTAAGAGGGAATTCAATTAACTAGAATATCTAAAGCATTATTTGTTAAGTAATGTGTACCTATCATATAACTATTTGAATAATAAGGGTGAGCTAAACTTTACCTTCATTTAATTTTCCATTTTCATGGCATAGTATTTCATATCTATCATCTTGTCTAAATGGACCATCTTTCCCCCTCTTACCCTTAATTATTTTTGTATTATACATGTTCCTAATTAGCATTCCCATAGTAGTTATGATATCATCTCTTCAAAAAAAATTGAATTTTTTTTTCTAATCCTTAAATTTTTACCACTTGGCTTCGTTTTTTAATGATTTAGAGGCTTGGTCATTAGTGGATTCATATTGATCTTTATTCCACATGGTATTTAGAAAATATTTTTTGGTACTCAAAGGATGGGGAGCTATCAATTCTTTGCCTCATAAAAATATCAAATGTATAAGTTTTAGACTCATTCATCTCCTCCTCACATGTCATAGAATTTGTTGTAAGGTGTGCACCCTTTCTCTCCTTGTCATGTGCAGTACAACACTCACACTCGTGACATTGATTAACCACCTCATGTGGATTCATTGACTCTAGAAGTTGTATTGAGTATTAATAGATCAATATTTTTGTGCAACAACAATTGTCTATGCAAAAAATTGTATTAGAGTCTAGGTCATGAATTTGAACCCCTTGTCCACACTAGAGGATTACTGCAAGGTGTGTGCCCTTTGTATCCTTCTATTGTGAAACATAGAACTCGATTTTGTGACATGGCTTAACCACCTCTTGTGAAATCATTAATTCTAGTGGTTGTATTAGGCATGAACAAGTCAATATTTTTGTAGAACAACAACTATTTATGGAACAATTGGTATTAGATCTTAGATCCTTGGAAGGATCTTTACTGCTTTGGGAATATATTGGATATTAAACACATGGCTAATAGAAATTTTCTTATTCCTCTAGAAGATATTATAGTTATTTGATACATAAAAGAAGAGTGGATGCTTGACAAATATGGAGAACTCATAGTTTCTCTTGAAGATCTTAACAATGTTGAAGATGAAAATAGAGATTTGTAGGAAAATCTTAAGGAAGCAAATGAATGCGTTAGAAATTTGAGAGAGTAGATCAAGAAATTTAGAGAAAGGCATAAGGAGGTCAATGAACAATTGAAGCAAGGAAATGAGGACATCAAATAACTGAAATCATACTTGTGGAAGAAAAGAAAAGAGTTGAGGAATGCCTAAATGTAATGGTGGAATGAAAAACTAATCAATGCATAAGCATTGAAAAAGAAGTACTAAATCTAAGGTCAAACCTAGAGAAAGCAAGAATTCATGAAGAAAAATGCAATACAAGCTTTACAATGCTTGATGAGTTGATTGGAGACCAGAAAGCATCTTAAGATAAAGGTGGTTTGGGACTTGAAGAAGGTGGAATCTCAAAATCAACTTAGACACCTAATGTAGAAAACAAGATCAATGAACCAGAAAATATTAAAGACAAGGAGAAAAGTTGCGAGATCTAGAATCAAAGAAATAATGCTAGAAGATCCCTAGTAAGATGACAAAATTTTTAAAGGTAGTCATATTTGAATGATAATTTTTATTCTTGCAATAAATATGGATATAAGGAAATGGAAAATAGAAGAAAAATGAATCAGAATGTTCCATATTTTATTGGTCAATTCTTTACATGCAAAACATTTATACATAGAGAAAATAAATGTAGAATTCAAATGATAAACTGATATAACAATGTTAGAATGATTCAATCCTTAAATGGTTATTGTTATACATGCTATGGATTTTGGACATAAATCTAATCAATATAGATCTAGAATGAATGGAAGGAATAATGTTCAGATAAATGTCATATGAAGCAATTGTAGTAGGCCTTGACATATTGTTATGTTTGACATAAGATAAAATACAATGAAGGACAATCTATTAAAGAAGAATGAACCAGTCAAAAATGTTGATCCAATTGAAGTAAAGAAGGAAATGTAAAGGATCTAGAGAAAGATAGAGGAGATTGAGAATAAGGATGAATGCATACAATCCTTCCATGTAGATGTTTCCTCCAGTAACTAAGCCTAGAGCTATGGCTTAAGGGGAGCTTTAATGAATATCTTATGTTGTCTACCAGAAAGTAGGTGTTCAAGCTACAACATGAGGATATGTCATGACGAATGAAATTATTGATCTATTGGAGAAGATTGTGGAAATAATTATGCTAATGTAGATGAAATGAATAAAATAGCACTCCACCTTTTGAGAGATGGAACTAAAGGGGGATTATGACTCTACCAATTTCACGTCTATTTCATTAAAGGAAACCAAGATCCATCAACCAATTGGTTTGATTCAAGGAAGCGTTGAATGGTTAAGATGGTTCCCTTGGGTGTGATTATAGACAAAAGGGGGTTGACCACCAAGAAAAGGCTTGGAAAGAAGAAGATGAAAATGATATGCAAATCTAACTATGAAACCTAAGATATGAAACTGAAAAATCAGAATAATGAACTAAGAAAGAACAAAGGGGCACCCGACAAACTAAAGATGCTTGAAATAAGGTTTTCACTCTTGAAAATATAACTTTTAATGTACACTAGGCCTCATACACCAGTAGGATAAATTTAGTCCTAAGTTAGGGTTTGAGTGTGAATCTAGAATCTAGAACTGGTAAGCTAAGATCTATAGAAAATGCTTGAAATCTAGTATACTAGAAGTCATAAACCACACATGGAAATTTAGATCCAGTATCAAGTTTGATCTAAAACTCTGATATCCTCTAGTGTTCTCTTGTAGCTTCTCTCACTTCTGATCTCAAAATTTGAAATATTGAATTCTACTTTTGTAGATGAATTTCCATAATCTTGCAATGTAGCTGATAACTTTGAAAACTTTGCAACTTTCTCAAATATTTCTCTTTAATGGAACTTCAACCTAAATTTTCAAATCACACATCAAAGAGAGTGAAAAAATCTGTTTTGTTAATGGATAGGGGTTTGCCTTAGTCAAACCTCATTTTGGTAATCAAACCTTGAAATAAATAGAAATAGAATGGATGGGTGATGAATGAACAAATATGCTATGTTGTAACTCACCAAACCCTTGGAACAAAGATCAAAATCTTGTATGAGATGACTAACATGAATGTAGATCTTGAATTTTAATTTTATGATATGAATCTTAATTTGAATGTTGGATTTGAATCATGCGAGCCTACATCAAAAAAAATAGCTAAAAAACAAGCATGATGCATGATGACTTTGACATGATGATTGAATCTTGAATATACATATAAATGCTTGATAATAAGCCCTTGAATGCTCTTGAATTGCTATAATTATTTAATTCTTAGATCACGCTTGCTCATAAAAAATCCCAAGAGAAAATATACAAAATAACCTTATATTTATATTTGATTATGCCAAATTTTCTGAAAATACAACACTACAAGCCAACATCAGATCTACAAGAATTAAATCTCACCAAGAATTTGAATTTAAAATAGCTCCAAGCTAAGTGGTACCCATACGCTATTTGGTGAGTATGAGTTCCAATAGGCTAAGCTTGGGACACAAATTTAAAGAAATATTATGTTCTATGCTAAATTCAGGACTAGATCCTGAAACTTAGGTGGGACCCATATGCCTAGGGTGGTGTATAAGTCTCAAATCACTAAATATAGGCCATACAATCCAAATAAAATAAATTATTGGTTATTAGTTATCTGTCAAGATTATCCTCGAAAAGATGCATTAAATAGGGTTTGTGGATGCAAATTACGACCAAATAAGGCATAAACAAGCTCAATTTTAATAGGGAGGGCCCAAACAAGTGTGAAAATGTAAAGGGATACATTTATATACACTACATTGACCCTCCACTTTAGTGAGAAGAGGAATTTGCTTCAAACTCACACTAAAGTAGACAAACATGCATCAAGAGGGGTCCAAGTGTACCAATGATACTGAAATGGGATGAAAATGATCAAGAGGGTTGTGGAAGCCCCTAGGATAAATATCCTATTGAAAAACAACATATTTAGAAAATAACACACATGAAAAAGATGTAAGGAACAACAACAAGACACAAGAACACACTGCTAAAGACATAAAGAAAGAAAAATGGAAATAAAAGGGGTTGATCAATCTTTGACTATTTGTCTCACATGAGTTGTGGATGAGATCTAAGAATTTGTACAAAAAAATTTACAAGTGGAACACGATGTCCATTATGCAAGCCAGACACACATTCACAAGGGCTAGTGAAACCTTAGAACATCCACTAGGTGAGCCGCCAGTGAGACACATATGCAAGTTTTCAGTATGCACTCACACAAAAAAGCAAGTGGTTATGGGAAATTCACACCTAAGTTAAAATCCCATACATTAACCATACCAAATCTATACCTATTGATAACTTTGATAAGGTGCCACACAACATGAATGGAAAGATCCATGAGGCAAGTAAAGCTTTGTATGCTTGACACCCATGAACAAATAGGATGGATCCACAAATGAGAAAAGTGTGTTATGAAGGTGTCCATATAAGAGTTATTGTAAATTAAAAATAATGTAAGGTACTTTCAAAGGATTTTTTTCCTAGTTCATTTAAGGTCTTAACTTAGGGGAAAAAATTCCTAATATCTCAAAGAGAGGACCAATTGAAGAATAAAATATTCATAACTTAGGGGATGCAAGGTGTCACATCAAGCCACGAAAAGGAATATAATATGATAATAGAATGTAGAAGATGAGAAAATACAACATCATAGGAGCCCAGTGACCTCTGCAAGTGAATAATACCTGTTACAAGGAGAAGAAAAGAGAAGCAACAAAGAGAACAATGAAAAATGCTCAAAGATGTGGAGCTTTGTATTCACCAAATGTGTGAAAAGAATAATAATAAAAATAAAATATTTCAACCACATATAGGTCAAAAAACCCTAAAAAGGAAAACCCTAGGCTTGCACATAAATAATTAATAAAATGCACCTAATGTTAGCTTAAGCATAAAAGAGATAAAGGGAACTTTAATTAATTAAACAAATATTGTTTAATTAATCAAGTAAATAACTAATTACTCTAACACCCCCCCTTAAGCTAGACTTAGTGAGAAGCTAAAACATCGAAGAAGCTACTAAAAGAAAACAACAATGGGTCCTACCAACAAGGCCAGATCAAGTACCTAAGTACAAGGAAATCTCTATGAAACAGAGAAAAGGAGAAAACCCAATGGGAAAAAATTCCTCTCCAAAAAGAGATAGAAGAACATGTTGAAAGAAACATGAAGGAAGGAAGGCCTCATTAAGACCCTCCAAGGACAACTTCCTTCACCCCAAGCATAGAGCACAACTAAAGATAGCGCGGTGATGCAAAAGGCTTCGTGAAGATGTCAACAACTTGCTCGGTAGTGGGAATATATTCCAAGATGAGAGAACCATCCTGAATCAACTGTCTGATGAAATGCATATGAAGCTCAATGTGCTTCATCTGCTAATGCTCCACCAGGTTGCGAGAAATGTGTATAGCACTTTGATTGTCACACCAAAGAATAGTGGGACTATCAGGAGGAAAACCAAACTCAGTCATCAACTGTCGAAACCATAAAATCTCCTGACTAGTGAGCACAGTAGCTTGGTACTCATCCTTTGTAGATGATAATGCATGAGTAGTCCACTTCTTGCAAGACCATGTGATAGGACCAGAGCTAGGACAGAAAACAAATCCAGAAGTAGACTTCCAATCATTGACATCACCAGCCCAATCTGAGTCAATGTAGCCAACAATGTGAGGATCCCTTGATGTGTAGTGAATTCCATAAGAACTGGTGCCCTGTATGTACCTCAAAATAAATTTTGCAGTTTGCCAATGACTCTCATGAGGATCATGGGAGAATAAAGAGACAAGGCCAACCGCAAAGGAAAGATCAGGATGAGTGTGAGTCAAGTACAACAAACTGCCAACCAACTATTTGTAAAGTGTAAAATATACTCAAGGAGTGGGGCAAAGAGTAGTCAAAACAATCCCTGACTGAAAAGGTGTGGGGTCAGGCTTGCAATCGAGCATGCCAAAGCGCTAAAGCATATCAAGAGCATACTTTTGTTGGTAAATGGAGATCCCATTAGAAGACTGAACCACCTGAAGACCAATAAAATAGTGTAGAAGATCGAGATCTATCATCTCAAACTACTCCATCAAAGCTTGTTGAGCATGTTGAATCATAGAGGATGAGCTACCTGTGATGAGGAGATCATCAACATCTAGCACAAGAATTAGATCCTGAATATGGATGGTGGGATTAGAATGACAGCGTGTGAAACCAGTGGAGAGCAATAAAGAGTCCATCTTCTCATACCAAGCCCGAGGGGCCTATTTGAGACCATATAATGAATGTCGAAGTCTGCAAACCAAACAACCATCCTGCACAAATCCCTGAGGCCGCTCCATATAGATCTCCTCCTATAGGTCACCATGCAAGAAAGCACTCTTCACATCCATCTAAAAAATGGGCCATCCCTGAGAAGCTGCAAGTGATAGTACAAAGTGAATAAAATTCATCTTGGTGATAGGGGAAAATGTCTAGGAGTAATCAATACCCTTAACCTGGGAGAAACCCTTTGAAAAAAGACGTTCTTTTTAATTATCAATAGAACCATCAGCAACATACTTGGTATGATACAACCATCTGAATCGAACCATCTTTATGTCCTTAGGAAGAGGAAAAAGATCCCAAGTATTGTTCCTCATCAAAGAAGAATACGCCTCCTCCATAGCACTATCCCACTCAAGGTGACTTGTCGCCTCTGAAATTTTTTGAGGATCCCCTGAAAGAGCATGAACCAAAAGACTAGAACCTGTAGAATGAGAATAGGTGCGACGAGTGTCTGAAGAATCACCTACCATAGATCTTCCTGCCTCAATAGTAAATCGAGCCCATCTGGGCATCTGAGGTGGAGCAAGTGGAGGTGGAGATGGGGGATCATCAACATCCTCATTAGAATCATCCTCAACATAATCTTGAAGAGCTTTAGTGGGAGGAGTAGGTAGTGAAGTAGACACTAGAGACAGGGTATCAACTGTGGGAAGGCACTCATCAAACTGGACATCCCATCGCAACAAGACCTCTCTGGAATCAAGATCAAACAACTTGTATGCCTTAACATCCTCACAGTAGCCGACAAAAAAGAGGGGTCAACTCTTCTGCTCTATGGATCTCATCTGAGCATCAGGAATAAATGCCCATGCCTCACTACCAAGTACTCGAAAGGATGAAACATCAGGCTTTTCATGAGACCAAGCCTCCTTAGGAGTCATATGTCAAATTGCCTTGTGAGGCATCTAATTCTGAATATAGTTGGCACAATTAACTGCCCCAGCCCAAAAAGATGAATCCATGGACCTGGACTGAATCATACAATTTGCCATCTCCTATAAAGTCATGTTCTTTCTCTCAGCGACACCATTTCGCTGAGGGGTGTAGGGAATAGGAAACTGATGGTACAAACCATGCTCAATGCAAAAATATTTGAAAGCTTGATTCACAATTCCCCCCCCATTATTCGTACGTATCTACTGAATAGAAAGGCTAGACTACTTCTCGAGAAAGTACACCCATGTGTGTCTTGAGAAGTCATCAATGAATTTGAGTACATACTTGGCCCCATAAAAAGGAGTGGGAAATGACATGAGGTCACTATGAATCAACTCCAAGGGTTCCAAAGCATGAGTGGTGCTTCCCTTCAGAAAGGGATCCCTGTGATGCTTGCCAAGCACACAACCATGACAAACACCGTCTGTATAGGAAATCTATGGAAGACCAAGAAAAAGTGCCTGTTTACTCATCCGTTGAAGATATCTGTAATTGACATGGCCCAAATGCTCATGCCAAAGCTTACTCACCAAATCAACATGTGCTATAAGAGAGGAACCTGTACCCTCAGAAGGCTCAAATCCATCAAATCTGTATAGATGAGATGCAGTATCAACACTCCTAGCAGCCACAACTAGATTAGACTCATGGAGGTCCCGAATAATCACATCATGTGGTGAGAAATCAACTGTCTTACCAGAGCCAGAATGGAAAATATGATAAATGGATAGGAGGTTCATCAAGATGTCAGGAACAACCAGAACATCTTGTAGAGTGCCCCCATCCAAAGAGACAGAACCTAAACCCAAGACTGAAAGTTGTGAAGAGTTACCCACTGCAATCTATGAAGTACCACAAGAGGCAAGAGAAGTGACCAACTGTTGAGTGTAAGTCATATGGTGAGAAGCACCAGAATCTAAAATCCAAGTGGACCCATAGGTCAATGCTCGAGCAGTGAGAGCATGGCCTTTCCCTGTGGAAGGAGAAGATGACTAGGGTGAGGAGATGTTATGCTGCTGTATGGCTTCCTCTAAAGCCTCTAATCATTTCCAACACTTGGAAAGTGGGTGTCCTTCCTTGCCACATAAGCTACAAGTGTCTCCTGATTTCTGCTTAGTCTTGGAGGAAGACTCACTAGACTTCGAAGATTTCCCATGTTTTGGATTAAGTGGTAGTTTAGAATCAAAGTTAGGAGGAGGTTTGGAGGAATTCTCACTGATTGCAAAATATTTCTTGGGCTTCGATTTCTTCTTTTGTTTATCCTTAGATTTTTTAGCAACCAATGCTTTGTTCTTTGATCCTGAGAGCATATCCATCTAAGAGAGGTGTGACTGCTCACGAGACAAATGCTCATTAAACACATCAAAGGTAGGCATAGTAAAACTAGCACCCAGACCATCCATCATGGAATAAAAGGAAGAAGAAAATATTTGAAATGGACCATGAAGCTTTGAAAGGATCAAGTAAATGCACTTTGTGTCTGAATTTTTCTTTCCACAACCCTGTAAAATTGTGCGGATAGTTTTGAACTTGTTCAAAAAATCCTCTATAATGGGAAATGATTCAGGTAATAGTGAAGTCAACTTTGCCTCAATCTGAAATGCTCAAAACTCATTAATGGCCCCAAACAGTGTCTCAAACTTCAACCACATGGCTTGAGGAGTGAGTAAAGCATCAAGTTGAAATAAAATACGATCTGAAATGTGCATGGATAGCAAACCCATAGATTCATCCATCTTGTTTCTATGCTACATAATCTCAAAAGGATGTTGCAACTAAGGTTGAACCTCATCTAAACAAGACCACAACCCTCGTGACCTAAGTAGCCTCACCATGCGAGACTTCCAAGTGTGATAGTTTTGTGATGTGAGTAACTCAACTGAGGAGTTTGCCATGAAACCCTGCACCTGTACCTACTTGTGGTTTTTTATTATTATGTGATCTTTTAGAATAGACAGAAGATACATAAGGGTTTGATTTATTTTTTTGAGAGTTTTTGTGTTCTTTTTTTCTGATATAAATGATAGAAAGCGAGAAAAAAACCCCCCCCACAAGAGATAAACCCAAACCCTAGTACAAACTGAGAAAGAGAAAGCAATGCATAAGCAAAAGATACTTCAAAAAAAATTTGCATCTACCTGGTGAAAATTCTGATAAAAAAGATCACATATCTGAATAGAGCAAGTTGAGAGTTTTCCAACACCTATTCATTTTTGAAAAATGCAGTCCATTTGCACCTTCTATGGCCTCGGAAGCGTAGAAAGAAGACCTCACTTTGACTGGAAAAATAATAACTAGATTGGAAAATGTTGGAAAAAAACCTACACCATCAGATTGGTGTCGGAACTAGCTTTCCAACACCTATTTTTGTTTGAAAAACCGAGAAAAAACACCTAAGATATGTCTGATTTTGTGAAAGGAGCATAAAAGGGTGTTTGAAAAAAATACAACTCTCAAGGGCTTAAAATCTGCAGCCCTTGATGACATTGGCCGAGCAAGGGGCTGGCACACAAGTGGTGGCACGTGGGTGGCGCGCGGGTGGGGTACGGGCCAACGGCACGACGATTGCTACTTGGTCACGGCCAGCTGTTGCTGCCAGTGGCGGTGGCCAATGGGCGGCTCTCTAGTGGTGCGACTTGTGTATGTAGGCAACACCAAAAAAAAAACAAAAAAATATCATTTTTTTTTTAAATTTCTTTTTGATTTTTTTGCCTGTGGAAGGTGTGCCCTGGGGCTGTACGACCTTAGGGAAAATTTTCTTTGCCTCCTTGATCAAGTGTAGCCAAAATCGATGAATGAACAGCTGATTTAGGGGTTTTTGGATGTTGTGAGTCCAATGGTGAGGGTTGTTTGGACTCAAAGTGAACCCAAAAAAGTACTATGTCAGATCCACCAAAAAAAACTGAAACCCCAGACCTGCTTCCAATGCAAAAAAAATCTCAAAACAAGAATAGATAGCTCCAGATCTGAAGCTCTGATACCATGTAGAAGTTGAGCAAATACAACTTCATAGGAGCCCAGTGACCTCTGCAAGTGAAGAATACCTGTTACAAGGAGAAGCAAAGAGAAACAACAAAGAGAACAATGAAAAATGCTCAAAGATGTGGAGCTCTGTATTCACCAAATGTGTGAAAATAATAATAATACGAAAGAAAGATTTCAACCACATATAGGTCAAAAAACCCTAAAAAGGAAAACCCTAGGCTTGCACATAGATAATTAATAAAATAATTAATTATTATGCACCTAATGCTAGCTTAAGCATAAAAGAGATAAAGGGAACTTTAATTAATTAAACAAATATTGTTTAATTGATCAAGTAAATAACCAATTACTCTAACAGAGAGATCATTCTCTTGAAGTAATTCACACCCAATTCCATTAAAAAATGAGAGACACATCACATGAAGTAAGAAGACTACATAATGAAAGATGACAAATAAAAAAGAATAATGCCAATATTATGCCCCCACTTTAAATAAATTGCTAAATACCATGTTTTGAGCAATTTGTTTCAAATAGAAAATGATAAATGTGAACAATAAAGAGGACATGAGAGCTTATTTTAAAATCCCTATGCTAAGTCATATGTTTCCAAATAAAGCTATGTCATGAAATGGGGTTTCCATCACAATGAAATCCCAAAATTAACACACAAGTGATCCACAGAATCAAGGTCAATATGTCTTTGCTAAAATTTTATTAGATAGCTTAGAAACATCATCATTCCCCAGATACCATGGAATAGGAAGAATGCACAAAGATCTTGAAAACAAATAAATACGTTTAGGTCAACATGGAAGAGGCCTAAATATCTCAATGCCTTATGCCATCCCCAAAAATAAAACACAAGACAAATGAGAAAGATAAAATGTTTACAACATAGAGAAGAATGTAGATATATATAGAGGAATACAAAAAGAGAGAGGCACATCAAACAAAATGGTATGGTGGATCACATTATTCATATCCAATCACATGCATAACATGAAAAAAAAAAATAGAAAATACTAGTAAGGCACATGCTTTTCAACCTAGAGGAGGTTGTTTGCATCCCAATCTTGCTCATTGTATACAAAAGGTGGAAAACTAGCCAAAGGGACAATATAAAGTGCCAAACTAAAATCATCACCAAGTTCAACACTCTTTTTAGGATAATTTTCATTTAAGCTCATAGAAGAGGAAAATAATGTATTCAACTCATTATCCACTTCTTCATCAATTTCAGCAACATCATCATCATCATCCAAGTTAATCACAATGGGAGGTCAAATTATAATGTCCAAAGAAGGATCTACCACAATGAAATTAAGAAAAAAGTTCTCCACCTTTTTGGAGATGGAACTAAAGGTGGATAAGGACTCCACAAATTTCACTTGTATTTCATTAAAGGAAACCAAGATCACTCAACCAATTTTCTTGATTGGGGAAAGGGTTGAATGGGTAAGATGGTTTACTTGTGTGTGATTAAAGAAAAAATAGGGTTTTCCACCAAGAAAAAGCTTGGAAAGAAGAAGATGCAGATGATATGAAAATCTAACTATGCAACCTAATCTATATGAAACTAAAAATATCAATAATGAACTAACAAAGGACAAAGGGGCACCTGGAGAACTGAATATTCTTGAAGCAAGGTTTGCACTCCCAAAAATTTGAATTTTAATGCACATTGGGAATCATATGCCAATAGGGGTGATTAATTCCTAGCTTTGGGTTTTAAGCTGAATTTAAAATTCAGGATTGGTAAACTAGGATCTACATAAATTGCTTGAAATTTGGTATACTAGGACTCATACACCACAAGTTGTGATTTATTCCTAGTATTAGGGTTGATCTAAAACTTTGATATCCTCTAGTGTTCTCTTACAGGTTCTCTCCCTTCCGATCTCCAAGTCTAAAAATTTGAATTCTACTCTGTAGATGACAACTTTACAACTTTCTCCAATATTTCTCTTTAATGGATCTTCAACCTAAATATAAAAATCACACACCAAAGAGAGGGAATTTTTTTTTTAGTGGATAGGGGTTTTCAATTGTTAAATCCCATTTTGGTAATCAAAAATTGAAATGAATAGAAATAGAATGAAGGAAAAATGAATAGAAATAGAATGAAGGAATGATGAATCAAAAATATGCTATGTTGCAACTCACCAAACCCTTGGAACAAAGGTTGAAATATTGTATGGGAAGGATAGCAATAATTTAGATCTTGAATCTTGATTGTATGATATGGATCTTAATTTGAATGCTTACTTGAATCATAAGAACTTATATCATAAATGCTAGCTAAAAAAAAAACATGACACATGATGACTTTGACATGATGCTTGAATCTTGAATGTAGCTCCAAATTATTGATTAGAAGAACTTGAATCTTGAATTACTAGAATTCTTGAAAGCATAGATCACACTTGCTCACAAAAAAATTCAGGAGAAAAAATCTGAAATAACCTTGTATTTATACTTGTTTATGCCAAATTTCCAAAAATTACAACACTACAAGCCGACATAAAATATAGGAGGATAAAATCTTGCCAAGAATTTGAATTTAAAATAGGTCCAAGCTAAGTCCAAGACTCATACACTGATTGGGGCATATGAGTTCGAATAGGCTAAGCTTGGGACATAGATTTCAAGACATTTTAAGTTCTATACTAAATTTAGGACAAGGCCCCAAAACTTAGGTTGGATCTGATGGAGCCTCAAGTTTTCATTTTTTGAGTTCCATTAAGTTTTCTGCCACATTACTAGTCTATTTTGCTTTTTTGGAGAAACCTGGGGTTGGAGTTTTAGTTTTGCCTTCATGAAATCCTATTTTTCTATCCTAAACCCTAGGTTGGATCTATTTTGTCATTACCTTTTTGAGAGAGGTTTTAAAATGACTTATGTCCCATTAACTTGTCTAGGTCGAGCCCCTTTTAATAAATTGTGATAAAATTTTCACCTCGACTTTATTATTTCCTAAGTCTAGGTCGGCCCATGCTTCGTGCTTTAAGAACAACCTTATGCCATTGTTTGTCGTAGGCCTAGGCGATGCCCCCTTTCCCCTTTTAATAATTATCTTATTTTGTAGGGAAAGTATTTTAATGATCATCGATCATCCTAGGGTTGATCCTGATCATTCCCCGCGATCTCGCGATGACATCACCATTGGGCTTCAATTGATTGCAATATCATGTGCCGGTGCCATGTGTCTCAGCTGCCGATGCTGAAACGAGATTAATAAAATGTTTAATATTTGTATTGGATTTTAATACATTAAATGGTGGGTTACTAAAATAATTTTGAGATGCACGTGCTCGAGAGCGACAGTGGTGTTCTAATATTGAGGAAAATTTTCTCGACGGTTGTGTTTGGCACTGTTGAGTGTTGTGGGTGAGCACGACCATCGATGATGGGGATCAACAGTTGACCACCATCATGTGATCCAAAGATGTAGGTTGTTTAGTGATTGTGATATCACGGGCGCCACGTGTATCCCTTTGGATCTACGTATTATGGTGGGCCCTCAATGCTAACATGTAGATTGCATCATCCTTTTTGAAGGTGGTCATTCGATGATTTGACAAAAATAAGAGATCAATGACTCAGGTTTAAATTCGCATCAAATGTGATTGGAGTCATTGGCGTGACATGCAAATGGACATTCATGGCGGATGAGATGTCTACTGGCTAAATTCAATCAGCATAAATAATTTGATTTCATTTTTTCTTCACCAAAAAAGCATTCAAGCATTTTTGAAGCGATTCAGAGCTAGGGATAAAGTTTTTAAAGCAATCATAGCAAAATTCTGGTTCTCTGCAAAGCACGAAATCCTGTGAGTTATTTTTTGTATTGTTGTTTTATTTTGACTATAAATCTTTTGAAGGGTTTTGGTGCACGGGTCAGGAAGTTTTTGATTATTTTTGTAGGGTTATTAGTTCATTTGAATTGTTAGAAATTTCATAAGTGTGTTGTAATTTCACTTTCTCGGTAGCCCTAGATTATTCAAGAATTTGAATTATAAGAAAGCCCTAGTTGTTTGAAATCGCACCACTGAAGCAACACTTTAGCCATATTGATTACGTGCAAAGAAATTTATATGATGACTTTCTGGATCAACTCCCATTATCAACAAATGATGGAAGGAGGGGTTCAATTTTAATGAATGCAAAAACCCTAGTTGAGGGACTAGTATGCAAATACTATAATATTGTAGATGCTAGGGTTCCAATGATAGGTCTTGAAATTTTTAGGCTTTGGTATGGACAAAGAAACCTACCCTACCCCTTTTCAAATAGTTGGAGATACGACATGGGGAAACTAGTAGTGTCGAATGTATTTCCTGACGTAGACCTACTTAGAGCAGTGGCGACACGTTATGACCCAGTTACAAAGGTAATTAGAGATAATGATGGTGGGATTCTGCTGAGCATAAATGCAATTGAGATCCAATAGGTTTTTGACTTGAATGAGCATAGCTTAGTTTTGGTCCAAATTTATTTTGAGGAGATGAAGGAGGAATATGCGATATCAAAGATGCTTCTCAGGTCAAAGTTACTTCCTCCTCATCTGACCAAGGCAGGAAGTACAACATTTATGATCAACCCAAATGACTGGGAGCCTTTCAGGTTGAGTTATTTTGCCAATGACTTTTAAGCAAAATTTTATTCATTATGCCAAATTTTGGGTTTCAGCCCAAATACAGTAATGCCCATTGCATACATGGTTATGGGGGTTCAAATTCAGCATCCCAACTTCTCCATGGTGTTGGGCTATGCATATTTTCTAGCAAAAAATATACATGATGATTTTTTGAAGGAACTTGTGGGGGATGTCAACACTCCTTTCTTTTGGTACTCCCTATTAATGCATATGTTCTTGTATAGGAATGTCGATTTCTTCTAAGAGAATATGGAGTTGAGGCAAGAGGTTAATGGAGAAAGGTTACCGGTACAGATGTGGAGTGTAGATTTGTATTACAACAAGGGAGGTGCTAGCTTTGTGCAGTTTGCTAACTGTTTTGCCTCCAAACTCAGGGCTCGGTTGGTGGTAAATGTGCCAAGAGTTCATGATGATTTGCATGAATTCCTTTGACCAAAGGTGAGGAACCCCGATTTAAAGGTTTGTCACAATTGGGGTGATATAATCTTATACCTTGTAAGCATTGTCCTTAGGGTGTTTGGTTTCTAGAGAGCTCCTCACATTCTCCCATATAATATACCATCAAGGATGGGATATTATGAGGTCATGTGGCAACTACATTGTATTCATGAAAACAACCTAACAGGAGGAGGAAAATGGACTTTGTTCCTTGATTATACAATTGTTTTAGATTTTTTCTTTTCCAAGGGAGGATGGGTTCACTTTGGAAGATTTTTTGATAGCTATCATTTTAAGAGTGGATCTAGAAGGCAACATGACCCAGAGAGATTTTTTTCTTTATTCTAGTAATGGATTAAAGGTGGAAAATTTATACATGAATTCGATTTTCCTAAGGACCTAATCAGGAATGAATTTGACTTAAATAGGTTGGAATTGAATAAGGATAAATGGATTGCCTATGAGAAGCTGCTAGCCATGGTGCATAAAACGGATCCAAAATATGATCCATTAATGGAGTTTACTCCATTCTACAAGAAAATAGTTTCCTTGTTGGAAAATTTTAAAGAATTCATGGGAACCTTGAGGACCAAGAAGTTCACCTTGGAAATAGATTTTGGAGTTCAGAGACTAGAGGTGAGGCCTGAGGAAACAAGGCCAACCTATCAGCCCCCAGTTGACCAACCTCTATACAAGAGAAAGAGGAATGATAGCAATGAGAAGGATGAGGGTGATGTGAAAGGAAAATAAATAATTCAAGCATCATCATAGCTAGGTCTAAGGAACAGAGTGCCTGTGGGGATAAGGATTGTGTTTTTAGATTCACCATCAATAGGTGATCCTATAGTGCTACCATTAGAGCCAATCCCTAAGAGGCAAAGGATTGAGGAAACACAAGAGGATCTGATGGATGAAATCACTGTGAATGATCAAGACATGTAGTTTGGTATCACTTCCCCTCCTAGTTCAACATAATTGGTGCTATCTGATATGGATATTGAGGGGAAAAGTCTACAAGATATAAGGATGGAGGCTCGCAAGGCATTCTTAGATGATGATTCCTTTGTGAAGACTCTTTTTTTCTTGTAGCTGATTTGGAGGATGAAACTAGAAGAATACCAGGATAAATGCAAGAAAAGGAGAGAATCAAGACCTGACAAGTCTAAGCAGGAGAGTGATGATGAGGTCAAGGCTGAAATCTTGAAGGAATTCAAGAACATCACTTCTGAGGAAGGTAGGAGACTTGTGACTCAGGCTGGTGTCCTAATTTTTCCTGAGTGGGACATATCCAATGTTGTATCATTCAATTCTATCCTACAGTCCAAGCATCCTATGAAAAATAGTGAAGAGGAGGTTAAGGGAGCTTTGCATGATTCTCCTTTGAGTGAGGAGTATGAAACTCTAACCATATGGGCATTGGCACCCTAGGGAAGAAAACCTAATGTAGTTGATATTAGCCAAAACCTAAGGGGAGGGCTATTTATTAAGAGAGCTACTGAAACTTCAACAACAAAAGCTACAAGCCTAATGATAAATGTGGCCAAATTGGCCTAGAACACAGTCGAAAGAGAAGAGGCTAAAAAGAAGAGTCTAATATAAAGAAGTACAACATAATAATTGGGGAGTATGGTAGGATGCAGGAAATGAATGTTTAGCTGAAATCTAAAATAAATAGAGTGAAATATGGACAAGCAGGAGAATCCTCCAGTGCTCTTACTATTAGGTTATTACCTCCTACTTCAAGATCAGTTCTCCCTACCACTTCAATTGTTTCTACTCTAGGAACCCCCCATCTAGACACCTGCTCTCAGTCCTACACCAGGGCCAGTCGAAGAGGAAGTTGAGTATTATATGGGTCCCACCAAGAAGCAAATGTTGAATAAGATCATACAATTGCAAGCTGCCTGAAAGGAAAGTGAGGATGGTGATAATGCTAAACAAAATGAGGTGGTGGAGATAGTTTTGAGGCATTTAAATGAGAGGGTGGATTGTAGATTACCATCTGTACATTCCTTGTATTCTTTATTTTTGGATGGAATAAAAAATATAAGTAGTGACCGAGAAATAGTTTTGCCTTTGGCTGAGAAATGTATCCCTAGGGCCAATGACTTAGATATTATGTTTAAGACTTCTAGGTTTGATGTAGGCAATAGGCCCCAGTCATTGAAGCCTACTCAAAAAAAATTTGAAATCATTGAAGGGATTCCAAGCCCTACCTGATGATTTGAGTAGAAGAATTAGGGAGTTGGTAAAAATATTTGATGACTGGAGTGACACAGTTTTTCTCGACATCACCGATGTACAAGGAAATGTTAAAACATTGCAGCAGTGGCAGGAAATGGCAAAGGAAGTTATTAATGCACAAATCAAATTTATTTGTGATGACTCTGATTATGACTTGCCAGTAAGTAGCATGGACAAAATAATTAATACCAACACATTCTTGGAGTCTTTTGAAAGAGAGGCCAATCAAGTTGCAGTGAAGTATACTTTTTATAATATTAAGGTAAATGGGGTAGTGCATTTTGACTGGCCAATAGATGAAGAGTATCAAAAATGGGTGGACAAGTACTTAACCGAGGAGTAAAGTGATTTCTACTATTGGAAACTAACAACTCAACGGTTATGGTTATAACTGATTATGGTTTTGTCTCCATGGAATTTTTTGGTGCAGTTTTTGAGGTTTGGAAAATGGAGTGGCTATCCCCCTAATGAGTGGGATCACCAAGAAGATGCTCTGGGACTTGTTGATTATAGTCATGTTTTTGAAGGGTCATAGAATGGTCCAATTGACCCATGACATGTGTATATTTCTGGCATCATCCTTGTTTGCTCCTTCGTTCTCTAAAAGAAGGATTTCAAGCCTAGGAATAAGGGTTGGAAAGTTATATATTTTGAGGTCGAGTCTAGTCATAGTTGTAGAGAAAGTTGTAATACCTGATTGTTTCAAAGTAAATGCAATTTAGGTTTTGTGTCATTTTGTAGTCAGGTTTTGAGTTTATGAAAGGTTTGATTTTTCATAACAGTACTAGTATTTGAGTTATAATGATCCATTTGAAGCTCATGTCTCTCCTTTGTATAATCATATCGTAATTTTGAATAATATAATTAGGGTTATTGCGTTCATCTCATTTTTTTTGTGTGTATGACTTCCATTTTGGCTTTAATTCAAAGAATTAATTAAAATGCTTGATTGGAGTTATAGATGGATATGTTTATAAAGGGATTTGGTAAGAAGTATTGAGTTAGGATATAAATTGATGATTTTGTAAGGCAATTGTTGTTAGAGATTGTATATTTTATGTGTTTGAACCTATCATGGAATTTTAAGTGTTTGTGAAACTTGACTCCCCAATGGTATATGGCACTAGTCTAAATAGTATATGTTTGTGAGGTTTTGTGTATGTTGTCTCTGCTTATATTTTGCTACCAAATTGCAAATTAAATGACTATATTAAGTTGTGAAATATTGTTGTAATCATCGCATGCTCCAAGTAGCTGGTATTATTGATGAAAAGCCAATTCAATTCAATATTATCCTACTTTGTTGAGCTAGTAAATGGGATTATTTGTTAATTATTAATGATTTTTTATAAGTTAGGTGCATAGATTATGAACACATTATAGGGACCACCCTCCTAGGTTTTGCAGAGTTTGAACTTTAGGAGGTTTATTATTAAAATACTCGTCAATTGGTCCAGGTACTTCAAGTTGCCCTTGATTGGAATTTGCAATTATGTAGGTACATTAGGAGACAAACCTGGTTTACAATAAAAAACACCAACAAGATGGTGACTCTACCGGGGACTTAGTTTGAATATTTCTTGTGAATAGGTCAGTTATCCATTTTGCATAGATTTATTATAGTCTTTCTATGATTTGAAGGTTGAGCTTGTGGCTTTTCTTTTCTTTTATCTAATTCGTTTGTTGTCCAAAATTTGTGAATATCTCATGAAGGGAATTCGTACATTGTCAGTACGAGAGAGTTCTAAAGGTTTTTTAAATTCCCACCAAGTGTTCTTGAACAATTGGTTTTCCCAAAATAGTTGGGTGGCGACTTTGAAGTCTCTACCAGTGTGCATTTCATTTGAAAATACCATACAACTTAAAAGATTTTTCAGACAAGGAAGGAAATATGAAGAACACTAGATCATTCATAAAGAATCATCTAGAACAAAGATTGGAAGGTGAACTTCCTAAGATGAAGAAGAAGGAATGGATAAAGAAGAAACTAGAAACTAGCAATTTTTCTCCCTCCTCACAGATTCATGTACACCAAGGTACAAGTAAATCTCTACACCCTATCCGTTAGACTTTTGAATGTGTATTTAGACATTCTGAGTCAGATAGCTATGGATTTTTTGATGCATTATTTAATACACCTATTCAAGAGGATGTAGCTTTTCATAATAAAGGGCCTATTAGCTTCCAATGTAATAAGAGAAAAAGTAGGAGTAGAAGTCGAAGCCATCACAAATAATGCACCAGTGATGTGCCTCCTCCTCCCGTTGAAGATTATGGAACCCATTTATTATTTAGGCAAGAAGAAGCAAACCTGGTAGACTTAAGTGAAACATCAAGTTCTAACATGACTTTTCCTAACCCTAAAGATTTTTTTTGGGATATTAGTTCCTTAAGAAGAGAGATCCAAAATCAAGTTGAGCTTAGAATAAAAAAGCAAAAGGAAAAGGAAACAAAATTGATGCATGCAGTTATTGAAAGGGATAGATTAATTAGACAAATGGCAACCATGAAACTCCTGAACCAAAGTAGACCGAACCCAGAAGAGGAGGGTATTGTTGTACAAAAAAAATAAATAAGGAGGTGAATTCATTGTATAAAGTGAGTCTTGTAGGCCAAGTTGAGGGAAAACCCAAGCCTGGAGACCAAAAACCCTTGAACCGTGTCAAGCCACAATCAAGTAATCCAGATCCTAAGCTTGTTTTGGACATGGGAAACAAAAGGCTAAATGGATTAGGATAAATGAAAGGGTGGTTTCTCACCATCCCCAGCAAGATCCCCTTCCACATGTGTCATCACAAATAGAAACTTCCTTGGAAATGGCTAGGAGGGAAGGAGAAGCTTTAGTAGAAGAACTAGAGAGGATTGAAATTGAGGCTACAAATGCAAAAAATAGTTCAAGGAAAATAAGTTTCTTAAGAATTTCAAGTGTGGATAAAGTTGCACAAGCTAGGAATTCATTAGATAACCAAGAGGTTTTAAATAATAATATTAAAACCGGTTTGGAGAACATCACAAATAATTCTGGCCTGAGGGTTCGAGCAACCAAGTTTGTAAATCTACACCAGGATGGTCCTAAAACTCAGAATATGAGGTCTAGTGATGACTCTTAGAAAATTGATGGATTATTTTAGAGGAGACCTATACAATTGGAAAGATATAGGAAACTATTTTTTGATGGTATTCCAGGTTACCCAAATCCCATCCTAGATGAGTTAAGAGAAAAGATGAATAAGTTCACTTGGAATAATGCTTTTTCAGCTGAGGAACATTTGAAAGTATTCATGGATATGTTGAATGATTATGAAGTAGAACACGAGGATATAGTAATGAAGTTTTTTCAATCATTAATAGAAGATGCAAGGGATTGGTATATGGGTCTACCAAATGCTAGTATTGGTTCATCGGAAGAGTTTGAAAGATGCTTCAAAGAATAATATGGTGACAAGACTAATGCTAGTTTCATGTTAGATGAATTCAACACCATTAAGAAGTCAGTTAATGAGCCCGGAATAGATTTAAACTTGAGATTTCGAAAGGCAATGTACAAGTTGTCTCAGGTGATGAGACTTGATAAAAATATTTGTTTAACTATTTATTTCAATTCTTTTGATGCTAAAATGGTGTATCTTCTCAGAGATAAAGACCCTCACACCTTGAGGGATTCTTTTAGAGAATCTATTAATATTGAAAGCAATAGGAAAGATTTTGGAAAATATGGTAGGAGGGAATAGCCTACTCTTTTGAAGAATCCTAGGGATAAAAGTGAAAAAAATCTCTATTCCAAGCCCTAAGGATGATGAGAAATTTGATAAGGTTCTTAGCACTTTGAAAGATATAAAATATATTGTTGCTAAGCAAGAGAAGGGTATTGGAAATGATAAGAAGAAGTATAATAAAATGGAAAAACCTCCTAGGCTACAAAATTATCCTTACAATACAAATTGGAAGGATGGAAAACCAATACTACCAACTCATAAGCCTAAAATTGATTAGCCGACACCCGATCCTTTGCAGAAGAATTCTATAAATCTAGTACAAGATAGACCATGGTGTGAGGTGTGTGTATCTCCACACAATCATAATCATTGTGTCATTGCTCAGCTGCTTGAAGTTGAAAAAACAAAAGAGGAGGATACTCATGAGAAGACCCCTAATTTTGAGCAAAATTATGTTGATTGTTTTATGGCCCGGTCATATATTGATGAATCTGAATGTTCTTCTGATGAGGAATTATAAGAAGTTGGTGTGAATAATCAATGGTAGAAAAGTGAAATCTATCATCAACAATTTTTTTCTAATGAGGAAGGCGAGTTTGACAATCATGCTTGCAATATGGAGTAGACTGAAGATCTAGTGTCTCTAAGGAGACCATCAGAAGATGAGATTGCCTACTTGACTGAAGAGATGGCTGTTCGGATGAGAAGTACATTACAAATAAGAAATAGAACTGTGGGTGGTGAGAAGGGAAAGCCTATTGGCCTTTTTATTAAGGAACAAAAAGATAAAAACAAGGATGCTAAAGAGGATAGAAAAAATGATCTTATCAAAATCAAGGAGGTCAAAAATGACCGAGACCAAAAATCTTGGTGAATATGTTGCTCCTTTTATGGTAAAGACCAAAGTGATTACCAAGTCCATTGAATCTAATCCAGAAGAAAAGAAAAAGAATCTTGAAGGAAAATAGAAATTGGAGAAAAAAGAAGCCAATGAAGGTATGATTCCTAACCTGTCTAAGTACATACCTTTAGAAATTTTTCAAGTATTGTCCCAAGTTAAAGTTATTGTACCTTGGCTGGAGATGATGAGAATAGATGAGCATAAAGAAAAAAAAATAACCTTGATTACTGGAATTCCTAGTAGTAAAATTGAACAAGGAGATTGTAAAGGAGCCAAGGAAAAGGAAGAAATAAAAGAGAAAGAAGTGGAGGGAATTCTGACACACATTTCCCTTATGTATCTAGGGAATTCTATCAATATGTACCTTGAGAACATAAATCCCTTTTTCGTGAGTGTTGACATAAATGGGAAGACTCTGATAAATTGTATGATTGACTCAGGGGCATCAAATAATGTTATGCCATTCAAGATTATGGAAGAAATGGGCTTGGAAGTAGATACTACTGAGGGTAATTGTATGCATTAGATTAAAGAGAAGTGCCAGTTATTGGGACTATAAAAGAATTTCCTTATAAATTGTCCCAATATCCTCATAAGGTTTTGGCTATGACTATTCTAGTTGCAGACATCCCTCCTCATTTTGGGATGCTCTTGTCTAGGAAATGGAGTGCATCAATGGGGGGTAACATGCAATGTGATTTTTCATTCACTAATTTTTATATTAATGGAAAGGATGTCAAGATTGAAAGATAATCTAAGGTGCCTCATATGATTGACCACTATCTGACTGAGTATCTGACATGTTTTACTGACTATGGCATAAATGAGTTCAGGGTTGAGGAATCCCTTAGTGATTGTGATAAACTTGTTGCACCAATTGATACCGAAGTGGAACATATGTCTAAATATAATGATTTGTGGACTATGTATTTTGATGGTGCAATTTCAAAGGAAGGATCTGGTGTAGGTGTGTTGCTGAGGTTTCTGAGTGGAAAGACATTTAGATTTTCTTTCACTCTGATATTTGAGTGCACAAAAAATATGGCCAAGTATGAAGCCTTGTTATTGGGGCTTAGATTGGCTCAAAAACATGGGATCAAGAAGCTCAAGGTAATTGGAGATTCTGAGCTTGTGATTTCCCAAGTCAGGTCCATATATGTGTCGAAGAATAAAAGGCTAAAACAATATAAAAATGTTGTTTGGGATGAGTTAGAGAACTTTGATGCTTTTGGTATAAATTGGATGGAGAGAGGCCACAATAAGGTGGCACATTTGCTAGAAAATATTGCATTAAGACTAGATGAAATGACTTATGCTAGGATTTCAAAGGTTGAAGTGCAACCAAACCATTTGTTCTTGAAAATACCAAGAACTAGTAAGTTTTTGACAGTGATGATGATATATTGAGATTCTTAAGTTCTGTGGATGAATATGAAAGTCAAGAAATTGACTTTGGAGCTTTTCATGAAAAAATTGATGGTAAGGATACCATGTTTGGGAATGAAGTCATTTAGTTAAAAAATAATGTAATTCCTAAAGGTTTAGTTGTTCTTGAAAGAGTTTTTGACAACCAAGATAGGACGAAGGCTAATTTTTTTGCTTCTCATCTTGATTACCTAGAGGAAATCAACCTTGGAATAGATGCATCACCAAAAAAGGTGTATATTGGAAAGAAAATATCACCAAAGGTGAGAAGGATGTTGATTGATTTATTAAGAAAATTCAGACATGTGTTTGCTTGGTCTTATGATGATCTTAAGGCTTATAGGAAGGATTTGTTTCAACATGAAATTCCTTTAAGTGGTGATGCTAAGTATTTTAGGAAAAAGAAAAGACCTATTAATTCTACCTTAATCCCAAAAATACAAGAACTAGTGAAGTTAAGAGATGCAAGGATCATCAAACCAATTAGACACTTATCTTGGGTCTCAAATTTGGTGCTTGTGAGAAAGAAGAATGGATACATTTGGTTATGTGTGGATTTAAGAAATTTGTATGTCTCTTCATTAAAAGATAATTACCCATTACCAAATATGGAAGTCATGTTGCAGAGGGTGACAGGTTGTGAGTTAATATCTATGATGGATGGGTTTTCTAGCTATAACCAAGTCATGGTTAAGGAGTCTGAACAATTTAAGATAGCTTTCACTACACCTTGGGGAACTTATGTATAGGTGAGGATGCCTTTTTGTTTGAAAAATGTAGGGGATACTTTCCAAAGAGCCATGTATGTGGCATTCTCAAATTTTATTAGCTTGTTTTTGGTGATTTATCAAAATGATTTAGCATAATACTCCAAGAAAGAAGATGACCATTGTGAACATTTAGAGAAAGTGATTTTTAGAGCATTGGAATATGGTATTTCCTTCAATCCAAAGAAGTGTTCTTTTGGAGTAAAGAAAGGGAAGTTGTTGGGACATATTGTTTACAAGGATGGGGTCAAAATTGATCCAAAGAGGGTAATTGCAATAGATAGGGTCCCACAACCTCGAAATGTCAAAGGAATACAATTTTTCTTTGGACAAATAAATTTCTTAAGGAGGTTCATTACAAATTTTGGTGAGATAGTTCGACCTATTTCTAAGATGCTTAAGAAAGGGGTCAGGGTTGAATGGGAAGAAGAGTTAGTACAATCTTTCCATGGCATTAGGCAAGCTATAAAGGAAGGTCCTATGTTGAGAACCCCTAATTTTTCCAAACCCTTGCAAATTTTCTCGTTTGCTTCATTCCACACAATTGCAGTTGTGTTATTACAAAAGAATGTTGCGGTCTTTGAACAACCTATAGCCTTCTTCAACAAATCCTTGCAGGCTGCAAAACTTAAATATGACATAAATGAAAAACAGGCATATGCACTAGTAAAATCAGTAAAAGATTTTAGGACATACTTGATGGGAGCCACTGTGATTGCCTATGTACCCAGTGCTATTGTGGAGGACATTTTTATTTAACGGGAAGTGTCAGGAAGAATATTTAGATGGATCAATAGGATCCAAGAATTCAAGATTAAAATCCAGATTACCAAGGTGATAAGAGGATGAGGATTGGCCAAACTTATGGCCCAAAGTAATCTAGAAACAAACCAGATAAATTTGCTTGAAGAGGAGGACAAATCATGCATATGTGACATGGAACACTTTGATTGGTACATAGGTGTGATTTGTTACTTGCAAAAGATGAAATGTCCTAATGATTTGAATTAAAATGAAAAGAGGGCATTGAAGCTACATGCTATAATGTATTTTATCATAATAGGAGAGCTCTAGTGGAGAAATGGAGAGGGTTTTATGTTAAAATGTATAGACCAAAATCAAGCAAAAGAAATTTTGAATGACATGCATAGTGGAGTTTGTGGAGGGCATTATATGGCCAAAACTACTGCACCAAAAGTAATGAGGGCTAGGTTTTGGTGGCCTACTATTTTTAAGGATGCACACTAATAAGTGAATACATGTGATGCTTGTCAGAATTTCTTTGGTAAGTTGAAATTCTCTGGTAACTTACCTTTAAAACCAGTTGCAGTACAATCTCCATTCCAATAATGGGGTATTGATTTTGTAGGAGAGATAGCATATAAATCAAGTGGGGTCCATTCATGGATAATGGTGGCCACTAATTACTTTACCAAGTGGGTGGAAGTGATTCCCACAAAGAAAGCAACTAGTAAGATGGTCATTGACTTCTTAATGAATAATATAGTGACTAGATTCAGATGTCCAAAGAATATTGTGTCAGACAATGCAATGTGTTTCAGGTTTGAAGAATATATGGAGTTTTGTGAGAAGTATGGCATCCAAGTCTCTTACTCATCACCTTACCACCCACAAGGAAATGGACAAGAAGAATCAAACAATAAAAGCTTGATAAATATTATCAAGAGAATCCTAGATCAAAATAAGAAGGCATGGGATTCTAAGTTGAAATTAACAGTCTGGGTAGACAGGGTAACTATGAAGAAGGAAATAGGTTGTGCCCTATTTGATTTAGTATATGGGATAAATGAAAAGTTTCCCTAGAATAACTTGATGGAAATGTATAAATTTTTCTAGATGTATGATAATCAAATAGACGATGAAATGTAGTTGAAAGTGGAAGCTCTCATAGAATTAGATGAGACCAGGAGAGAAGCTCAAATAAAAAATGCCAAATTATAGTTGTAGGTGAAGAATTTGTATTACAAGAAGACAACTGTAAGGAGTTTCCAAAATGGAGATATGGTTTTGATGTAGAATGGCAGGTTGGAAGACAATGGAAAACATGGTAAATTTGATGCAATCTGGTTGGGTCCATTCTTGGTGAATAATAAGTGGGGGGAAGATTCATATTTCCTCCAAGAAATGATAGGTGATATTCTTGAATTTTTAGTTCATGGACAATTCTCGAAATCATACTTCAGTTGAAGTTTTGTTTTCCATGAACAGTAGTTTAGGTTTGTATATATGTTAGTTGTAGGTTTACCTTTTGGTTGGATTGTCTTGTCCGTACAATCTTCTTTTTTGGTTGTCTCTACAACTGGTCTAATCTACCTAATAGTATGTTATCCTCGCTCCATTTCAGTGGAATGAACATCCCCAACTGGAGCCGATGATGGAGCCTCAAATTTTCATTTTTTGAGATTCATTAAGTTTTATGCCACATTACTGGTTTGTCTTGCTTTTCTAGAGAAGCCTAGGGTTGGGGTCTTAGTTTTTCCTTCATGAAATCCTATTTTTCTATCTTAAACCCTAGGTTGGATCTATTTTGTTGCTACCTTTTTGAGAGAGGTTTCAAAATGACTTATGTCCCATTAATTTGTCTAGGTCAGACCCTTTTTAATAAATTATGATAAATTTTTCACCTTGACTTTATTATTTCCTAAGTCTAGGTCGGCCCATGCTTCGTGCTTTAAGAACAACCTTATGCCATCATTTTTCATAGGCCTAGGCGATGCCCACCTTCCCCTTTTAATAATTATCTTATTTTGCAAGGAAAGTATTTTAATGACCATCGATCATCCTACAGTTGATCCTCACCGTTCCCCACGATCTCGCGATGACATCAATATTGGGCTTCAACTGATTGCGATATCACGGGTGAGTGCCATGTGTCTCAACTGTCGATGCTAGAACATGATTAATAGAATGTTTAATATTTGTATTGGGTTTTAATACGTTAAATGGTGGGTTACTGAAAGAACTAGGGGACGCATGTGCTTGAGATTGATGACGGTTTTTTAATCTTGATGAAAAGTTGCTCGATGGTTATGTTTGGCGCTAGTGACTGCTATGGGTGAACACGATCGTCGATGATGCGATCAATTGTTCCTCACGATCATCTGATCCAAAGATGTAGGTTGTTTAGTGATTATGATATCACAAGTTGGCACCATTTGTATCCCTTTAGAGTTGCATATTATGGTGGGCCCTTGACACTAACATGGAGATTACATCAGCCTTTTTGAGGGTGGTTGTTCAATGATCTGACAAAAAAAAGAGATCGACGACTGAGGTTTAAATTCACATCAAATGTGATTGAATTCATTGGCGCAACATGCAAATTGGCATTAAAGGCAGATGAGACGTCTACTGGATAAATTCAATTCACATAAATAATTTGATTTCATTCTATCTTCACTACAAAATAATTAAAGCATTTTCGAAGCGGTTTAGAGCCAAGGATAAAAAAATTCAAGCCATCACAGCAAAATCCCGTGAGTTATTTTTTGTATCGCTATTTTAATTTGACTATAAATCTTGTAAAGGGTTGTGGTGTATGGGTTAGGAGGTTTTTTATTATTGTTGTAGGGTTATTGGTTTGTTTGAATTGTTCGAAATTGCATAAGTGTGTTGTAATTTCACTTTCTGGGTAGCCCTTGTTTATTCAAGAATTTGAATTATAAGAAAGCCTTAGTTGTTTGAAATGGCACCACTGAAGAAATACTCTTGCCATATTCATTACATGTAGATAAATTTATATGATGACTTTTTGGATCAACTCCCATTATCAACAAATGATAGAAGGAGAGGTTTAATTTTAATGAATGGAAAAACCCTAGGTGAGAGACTAGTATGTAAAGACTATAATATTGCAGATGCTAGGGTTCCAATGACAGGTCTTGAAATTTTTAGGCTTTGGTATGGACAAAGAAACCTACCCCATGCCTTTTCAAATGGTTGGAGATATGACATGGGGAAACTAGCATTGCCAAATGTGTTTCTTGGCATAGACCTACTCATAGCAGTGGTGGCACATTATGGCCCAGTTACAAGGGTAATTAGAGATAATTATGGTGGGATTCTGCTGAGCATAAATTCAATTGAGATCAAACAGGTTTTTGACTTGAGTGACATAGCTCATTTTTGGTCCAAATTGATTTTGAGGAGATGAAGCAGGAATATGAAAGATCAAAGCCACTTCTCAGCTCAAAGAAACTTCCTCCTCATCTAGCCAGGGTAGGGGGCTCAATATTTATCATTAGCCCAAATGAACATGAGCCTTTTAGGTTGAGCTATTTCGCCAATAAATTTTTGGCAACATTTTATTCATTATGCCAGATTATGGGTTTCAGCCCAAATATAGTAATTCCCATTGCATACATGTTTATGGGGGTTGAAATTCAGCATCCCAACTTCTCCATGGTGTATGACTAAGTATCTTTTCTAAAAGAAAAGATACATGATGGTTTGTTGAAGTTGCTTGTGGGGGATGTCAACACTCCTTTCTTTTGGTACTCCCTATTAATGCATATGTTCCTATACAAGAATGTTGATTTCTTCTCAGAGAAGATGGAGTTGAGGCAAGAGGTTAATGGAGAAAGGTTACCAATATAGATGTGGAGTGTAGATTTGTCTTACAATAGGGGAGGTGTTATCTTTGTGTAGTTTAAAAATTGCTTTGGCTCTAGACTCGGGGCTCAGTTGGTGGTGAGTGTGCCAAGAGTTCTTGAGGATTTGCACGAGTTCCTCTGACCAGAGATGAGGAAGCCTGATTTAAAGGTTTGTCACAATTGGGGTGATATCATCTTATACCTTGTAAACACTATCCTTATGGTGTTTGGTTTCCAGGGAGCTCCTCACATTTTCCCATATAATGTACCATCAAGGATGGGATTTGTCGAGGTCATGTGGTAGCTAGGTTGTATTCATGAAGACAACCTAACAGGAAGAGGAAAATGGACTTTGTTCCTTGATTATACAGTTGTTCTAGATTTTGTCTTTTCCAAGGGAGGATGGGTCCACTTTGAAAGGTTTCTTGATAACTATCATTTGAAGAGTGGATTTAGAAGGCACAATGACCTAGAGGGATTCTTTGCTTTATTCAGGCAATGGTTTAATGGTGGAAAATTTATACATGAATTCAATTTTCTTGAGGACCTAATCAGGAATGAATTTGAATTAAATAGGCAGGAATTGAATAAGGAGAAATGGATTGCCTATGAAAATCTGCTAGCAATGGTGCATAAAATGGATCCAAAATATGATCCATTAATGGAGTTTACTCCATTCTACAAGAAAATAGTTTTCTTGTTGGACAATTTTAAAGAAGTCATGGGAACCTTGAGGACCAAGAAGGTCAACTTGGAAATAGATTTTGGAGTTCAGAGACCAAAGGTAAGGCCTAAGGAAACAAGGACAACCTATTAACCCCTAGTTGATAGATCTCTATACAAGAGAAAGAGGAATGATATCAATGGAGAGGATGAGGGGGATGTGAAAGGAAATCAAATAATGCAAGCATCATCACAGCTAGGATAGAGGATCAGAGTGCCTGGGGGGGATAAGGATTGTGGATTTAGAATCACCATAAAAAGGTGATCCTGTAGTGGTACCATTAGAGCCAAGCCCTAAGAGGAAAATGATTGCAGAAACACAAGAGGCTCTGATGGATGAAATAATTGTGATTGATCAAGAGATGCATGCTGGTATCCATTCCCCTCCTAGGTCAACACAACTGATGCTATCTGATATGGATATCAAGGGGAAAAGTGTACAAGATACCAGGATGGAGGCATGCAAGGCATTCTTAGATGATGATGCCTTTGTGAAGACTCTTGTTTTCTTCCAGCTGATTTGGAGGATGAAACTAGAAGAATACCAGGATAAATGCAAGAAAAGGAGAGAATCAAGATGTGATAGATCTGAGTAGGAGAATGATGATGAGGTCAAGGCTGAACTCATGAAGGAATTCAAGAACATCACTCCTGAGGAAGGTAGGAGACTTGTGACTTAGGCTAGTGTCCTAATTTTTCCTGAGTGGGACATAGCCAATGTTGTAGCATTCAACGCTATCCTACAATCCAAGCATCCTATGCAAAATAGTGAAGAGGAGGTTAAGGCAACTTTGCATGATTTTTCTTTTAGTGAGGAGTATGAAACTCTTGCCATATGGGCATTGGCACCCCAGGGAAGAAAACCTAATGTAGTTGATATTAGTCAAAACCTAAAGGGAGAGCTAATTATCAAGAGAGCTACTAAAACTTCAACAACAAAAGCTACAAGCCTAATGGAAAATGTGGCCAAATTGGCCCAAAATATAGCCAAAAGAGAAGAGGCTAAAAATAAGAGTTTGATAAAGAAGTACAACTTAATAATTGGGGAGTACGGTAGGATGCAGCAAAGGAATGTTTAGCTAAAATCTAAAATAGATAGATTGAAATATGGACAGGCAGGAGAATCCTCCAATACTCTTGCTATCAGGGCATTACCTCCTACTTCAAGATAAATTCCCCCTACCAATCCAATTGTTTCTACTCTAGGATACCCCATCCAGACACTTGCTCTCAATCCTACACCAGGCCCAGTCGAAGAATAAGTTGAGTATTTTGTGGATCCCACCAAGAAGAAAATCTTGAATAAGATCATAGAATTACAAGATGCCTTAAAGGCAAGTGAGGATGATGCTACTACTAAATAGAATGATGTGGTGGACATAGTTTTGAGGCATTTAAATGAGAGGGTGGATGGTATATTACCATATGCACATTCTTTGTATTCTTTATTTTTGGATGGAATAAAAAATATAAGTAGGGACCGAGAAATAGTTTTTCCTCTGGTTGAGAAATAAGGGTTGGCAAGTTAATATTTTGAGGTTGAGTCTAGGCATAGTTGCAGAGCAAGTTGTAATACCTGATTGTTTAAGAGTAAATGCAATTTAGGTTTTGTGTCATTCTATAGTGGGGTTTTGAGTTTATGAAAGGTTTGATGTTTCATAACAATACTAGCATTTTAGTTATAATGATCCATTTCAAGCTCATGTCTCTCCTTTGTATAAGCATATCACAATTTTGAATAATATAATCAAGGGTTATTGCGCTCATCTCATTGTTGTGGTGTGTATGACTTCCATTTTGGCTTTAATTCAAAGAATTAATTAAAATGCTTGATTGGAGTTATAGATGGATATGTTTATAAAGGGATTTGGTAATAATTATTGAGTTAGGATATAAATTGATGATGTTGTAAGGCAATTTTTTTCAGAGATCGTATATGCTATGTGTTTGAACCTGTCATGGAATTTTAAGTGTTTGTGAACTTGATTCCCCAATGGTATATGTCACTGGTGTAAATAGTATATTTTTGTGAGGTTTTGTGTTTTTCGTCTCTTCTTAGAGCTTTCTACCCAATTTCAAATTAAATGACTATCTTAGGTTGTGAAATATGTTTGTAATCATCTCATGCTCCAAGTAGCTAGTATTATTGATGAAAAGCCAATTCAATTTAGTATTATCCTACTCTGTTGAGCTATTAAATGGGGTTATTTGTTAATTGTTAATGATTGTTTATAAGTTTGGTGCAGATATTATGAACACATTATAGGGACCACCCTCCTAGGTTTTGCAGAGCCTAAAGTGTAGGAGGTTTATTATTAAAATCCTCGTTAGTTGGTTCAGGTCCTCCGAGCTGCCCTTGATTGGAATTGCCAATTCCATAGGTAGATTAGGAGACAAACCTAGTTTACAATAAAAAATACCAATAGGATCCATACACCGAATGTGGTGTATGAGTCTTAGATCACTAAATTTGGGTCATACAATATAAAAAAATTAAATAATGATTGGTTATTAGATATTTTTTGGGATTATCCTCGGAAAGATGCATTAAATGGGGCTTGTGGATGTAAAATATGACCAAATAAGGCATAAATAAGTCCAATTTTAACAGGGAAGGCCCAAAAAAGTGTGAAAATGTAAGGAGATACATCATTCTACACTACAGTAGAGATTTGCAGAGCCTAAAAAGATGACTCTGCATATATTTTTTTGGGTTACCATCTTTTATGGAATGAAGCATTTATTACAGAGTTAGGTAAAATCAAAGAGTTAAAAGAAAAATTTCTAAGGAAAATTCATTTCATCAAATACATTTTAAGGAGAATAGAGAAGTGATAAGTGAATTTTAAGTGAAAACTAAATTCAATGTTGTAGAACATCAAAATCGTAGTTCAACGAAGAAAAGAAAAAAGGCATTTAGAGATTCTTGCATACCCTATTGTTTGGATTTGTTTAAAATTAGTTTGAATACAATGGTGACACCAAAAATTTTAGATGTTTAATAATGATCTCAACCTAAGTTCAAAATATATCCCACTAGAGATATAGAAGATGATCCCTTAGGTGTATTATCTCATATACCTTATGGGGTTTTACCTATCAAGTACATTAGGGCATACATTCACAGTATCATGGATGAACATTCACTTACTAGAATTTGGGAATTATAAGAAAATTTGTTAACTAGAGATGATTTCACCCTAAAAAAAAAGTACAAAGCCTTAGTTGAAATAAAATTAGATGTATGGAAATTGTTTCCAAACTTTTTCTATAAAAAAAAATGGATTAGGATGACATTGAGAAAAAATCATGACCATTTTTTGTGGATTGATGGCTTTTGCATGATTACAAAGGAAGTAATAAGAGATATATCTAGTTTTTGGTCCAACGGAGAAATTCCAGTCTTGAAATCAGTCGAAAAAAGGTTGTAATGGAGAGAGCAGGTGAAACATTTGATCAAAGAGCCCTAATGGTGAATCCTATCATGAGTCCTACTATTATATATGTAGCTATGATTATTAGATATAAAATATATTATTACCAATAGAGACAATTTAGTTTTTACCATTGAAATTCATGTGGCATAGGACATGGTTGAGAATAATGTTGATTATGACCTCTTGGAGTTTCTCTGGAAAAAATTTATAGAGAATTTGAAGGAGATTAAGAAGAAAGAGTATGTGTTAAAATATTTCATATTGGTTATTTATTTACTCTTTTACTTCTTAAGGGAAGTTGCATTGGTTGGAAAGGTTAACTAGTTAGGTACAAGAAATGATGTACATTATATAGAAAATTATATGAGAAGCCTTGGAGATATTAATGTTCAAGATGATGCCCTTGCAACCTTCTTTACAATATTCCAAAGAAGAATGAATGAGAGATAGAGGATTCCAAGAAGTGTAGTGTAAATATTAAAAAATGGAATCACTTTCCTTATCTCCACAAACTTTTGTATGATGGAAGAAGTAGAACCTGGGACCATTTGGGTTCTAGAACTAGGTTATGAAGTGTTAGAGGTAGAAATTTTTGGTTATGTAGAGGTACTAGTGAACAATCCTAAAGAATCCAATAGGCCAAGATATGGAACATATGAAGAAAATTTAATGGAATTTCACCTAAAATTCAAGAAACTAGTGATGAGAAAGAAATTTGACAAGATGCTTGGCATATATGCACTAGAAATTGGTCTTTCAAAATAAAGAGTTAATTATGTTAGTGATAGATTAAGATATGGTATGAGTACAATAGAAGCCTTTATTATTTCAAGGATATCATGAAGATCAATTACCATATCTCTTCCTGCTATTGGTAAGAAAAGGAAATATATAACTACATCTTCAATAGTTCACACCATGAGGGTAGAAGCAAAGAAGTCTACTACCATAGTAACCACTAATACAAGGAGAGTGAAGAAGAAAGCTACAAGATAAAATGAAACTAGAATAAATGTGCTTGATGAAGAAGAGTTGGAAGAGGATGAGAAGCCTTTTATTAGGAAAATAAATATAATTCATATTGTAGATACAAAGAGTGAGGAGTAAGAAGAGAAAGAAAAATAAGGATTCAAAATTTAGAAGAAAGAAAAGGAGAAGGAAGCCAAGAAATCTTATTTTTAGAAGAGGTGGAAAGAAACAAAGAAGAATCTAGTTAAAGAAAAGAAGCAAAAGCAAGCTAAGAAACATCACACCCCTATGAATCTTGGTGCACTATTCAACAATATAGTGCAAAATCAGATGTTAAAGGAAATGAGAGAGATGTATAATGAATTTGATGAGTTAGATTAAGTTGTACAATAATTGAATCCATAGTTAAATACATTATTGTATTGAAGTTAATATGCACAATATCCAGAAGGATATACCAAATGATGTTTGGTTTATTTTATGAAAAAGAAGAGAGGACGCAATAATGGAACATGAAAAGATGATAGATGAATCCCTAGAGAGATTTTGTACTCCCTCAACTAAAGTAGACCATGCCACATTAGCTACCATATACAACTTGAGGATTTAAGGAAAAAATAGAAGTTAAACATTATTACAGGAATGGATCAAAATTATCATGATATGATCCAAAAAGAATACAATGATAATGCCAAGGAACCCATAAAGAATTTGGATCTTCTCCCAACAATTAAAGAAGATTCCAATGATGATCCATGTGCCCTACAACTCAAAGTGGAAGGATATATTCACATAGATGATGCTCAAAATGAGCATGAGATCAATGATGGATTTACTCATGTAGAGGAAAATCTTGATAATACTCCTCTAGATATAGAAGAACTAGTACAAGGAAATGATGATGTTGAAAAGGTTGTAGAAGAAGAGACAATAATTGAAGGAAAAATACTAAGGATAACACCTTTATTCCTTCAGTTACTCATGATATTACAGAGGATAGGTTCACTCCTCTAAGATTAAATTATAATCAAGGCAACCCAAAGATATTTGTTCCTCTAGAAGACATAGAACCTCCACGAGTGAAGGTAAAAATCATGATGTGAATAAAGAACAATATCAAGGAAAAGAAGATGATGGTGAGAGGAAAGAAGAAGATGAAGACAAGAATGATGAGAATGAATCGGGAAAGAAGGATAAATATAAAGAAGGAGATGAAGATAAAAAGGATGATGAAGAAAACAATAAGGCCTTCAATGAAGAAGATAACTTGGTAGAGCAAGAGGAAAAAAATGAATCTAGGAAGGATGAAGAAACTGAAGAAAACTTGGAGTTACCTAATCCTTCCAATGAATCATCCTTTTGTAATCCTTTAAAAGTAATTTTGTCTAAACAAGTAAGATTCCAACTAATAGTCTCATCTTAGTTTCTATAATTTCCCATCGAAAAAGGAAGTTTAGTCTTGCACAAAATTTCTACCATTCACAAGTTGCAGCTAGGTCATGTGTTTCAAACATCACCAAGAAAATAAATCATTGAAATATATCAAAAGAGTGTTGAATTTATGGATGAATTTGTAATGGCATTGTAAGATATAACCATTGGTACAAACATTGATACTGTGACCATGATCATAGTACAAACTAAATATTCTAGATCCAAATTAATTTAAAGCCTATTTAATACCATAAGTCATGACCCCAATAAGATATTTGAAATTTAAAAGAATGAGAAACTGTTAAAGTAACATGAAGAGCACAAAACATAATGAAAAACTACTTTAAAACCTCAAACCTTATTCTATTGGGGGAGTAGTGTCACATTGATTTGGAATGGCGACTCTTTCCAAATCCCTTAGATAATATGAGCTTGTTCCAATCAATTTTGTTAATTGAAAATAATAAAAATAATGAGATATGTGTAAAATGTGATTCAAAACTATTTTAATGTGATGAGATGAGTTTTGAATGCTAATAAAATTTGTGCTAAAATATATGCAAACTAAGTTACCATGTAAGCAATTAATGGATGCTTAAGAAAAATATGGATGAATACTAAACTAAAATGATAAAAGTACTTAATATGGATGGAAGTTAGTGATATTTTTGACAAAATGACTTTTTAATCCAAATATGGATCCATTTATCTCCAAATGATGAAGTATTTATAGGACAAAAAATAAAAAATCAAGGGCTTAGATCAATTTGATCCATCAATGGTCAATATTCAAAGGAGGATGAAACATGGATTGAGGATTCTCATCAATGAATGAGAATCAAAGATCACATGGATCAAGGAAAGATCAAGGGTTGAGAATGATTTCAAAAAACACATTTTGTAACAACTTTGACAGTTTGTTACGAAGTTTGTTTCAAAAAAATTATTAGCTTTTTGGAGCCAAATAGGAGAATATTCCCTAGGAATATTCCATAAGCAAGTGGATGGAGGGAAATTAGCAATTTAGTTAATTAAAGCTAAATTTGAATGTGCAAGATGGGGAATAATATGATAATTCATTAAAATATTGATTTATTTAATGAAAAAGAGGATATGAATGACATTTAATTAATAATAAATAGTATTTAATGAAATGGGGGGAAACAAGGTTTAAATTAAATAATTTGATTTATTTAATTAAATAGGGTGAAATGTTAGTGCGAGAGGGGTGAATTAACCCAATTAGGTCAATTAGATTAATAGGTGAAATTGAGGCATTTAATTAAATAATTAGACTTATTTAATTATACAAGTAGAAAGAAGATGGATTTCAAGATGAAATGATGTCAATATATCGGATTCAAGTGTGTAGTATTATTCAAGACATTTTTAAGTGTATACATTTTTCTCTCTTTGAAGCGAGGTACTTGTTATGTTGGTTTAAAGACTATCATATTTTTGGATTAACGCTACTACTTAGATCAAAAAACTAATTTAATTTAATTTTTTTATGCTCACTATTGCCCCAGTGGAAGGACATAAGGTGGTACCCTCCCCCCTTGAAAGATCAAGCTAAAATATTGAATTTTGGGTTGATCTCTCAACAAAGATAAAATATTGATTCAAGGGTCCCAAAAGGCTCCAAGATACAAAAACATGCCACAATTAAAAAATGGTGTAAAATAAGCTTCATTGGGGAGGATTTGATGAAATAGGTGAAAAATACTAGTTGCACTCTCAAATTAGGGAAAAAAACACTAGTTTTTAGGCTTAAATATGTGATAAAGGGTAACTTTTGCATTCACACTATAGATATTTCATGCATTTTGAGCTTTGAAATCCTCATGAAATGGCATGCCACATGCTTCCATGACACATTGTCGACCAAGTTCAAGAGTACCAAAGGCCTCCAAGCACAAGACTAGTGGTACACAATTCGAAACATTCCTTGTCCTTTCACTTTTTCATGCATTTATTAGGGTTTGAAAATCGGTTAAGGTTGGTGTCACTATATTGTGACACTATTTAAATTTTTGGTGACACTTTTTTAACTTTTAGTGATGCCATTGTAAATGGTGATGATTCGCATGATTTGAAATTAGGGTTTCCATTTTTTTAAGCAACACAATTGTATTTAGTGATGCTTCACCCAATTTGAAATTTGGATTTAGGATTTTTATTTTTCTAATTGTGATGCCAATGCAAATAGTGATGTTACCTATGATTTGGAATCTAGTGACACTATTTGGAATTTGAATTATAGTGAAACCTTTGTAAATGGAAATGCCATTATCATTTTGGGGGCAAAAGCTTCCCAACTTAGTCAATTTTTTGTTACCTAAATTTTGACATTTTCTCCTTCATGTATACAAGAGGTTATCTATCCCCTGATGTCACATGAGAATCAACCCACTTTGCTTGCAGTATTGGATGATTTAGTTGACATCTAATAGGATTAGCTTAGCAAGATCAAATAATAGTTTGTTGCATGCATGCCCATTGTGAGGACCCATTTGATGATGATAGCATTATATGAGCAATGGCATAGCGAGAACTCATCCTTTCACCTGCCTACTAGCGAGGGCACAATTACGTTAGAGGATGTATGGAGGATACTTTGGCTATTCATACATGTAGATCACATGATTTACAATATTGATGTGGGGTATGATGCTTGTCACAAGGTTCTTCATTAGGACACTATTGTCCTGGAAAACACACATATTGATCTTGAGATGTACAAAGGATTCTCTCCAATTTTCAAATTGACATTTGGTGTAGTGATTTCAAGGATTGTTTCCCTAGATTTATGAAGCAAAGGATTCAATCTCGAATGGGTGTTGGCATGTCACTGCATGATTTATAAGAAAACACAATATGTAAGGGATTGGTGATGCTGGCCTTGCTCTACCATGACATGCACTAGTTTTTTTATTTTGATGGTAGATAAATTGGTGCAAAAGTGACACTTTTGAATATCTATGACTAAGATCATATAGTCTTTCTCAGACCAATTGTGCACATGGCAGATGAGGACCCAGATGATCTAGTGTTCTTTAGATAGAGGGGGGCCATTACATTACAACATACAAGGAAGATTCTTATGCCCTCTTGGAGGAGTGTCCTTTATGACATGATAGTTTTCAAATGGTGGTTTTGGCTATAGACTCCACCATTGTATGATGACCAATAATAGCTATTATATTTCCCAAAGACTTGTTACATGTAGGGTTGTGAGCATATGATGATAGAGAGGTACCTTCCAAACAAAGTGGCTTGTTAATTTGGTGAGGCTTAGGACATGCTAAATGATGCATATATAGCCATATTTTATAGGACAACTTGAGAGGCTACATGGGGACCATAGATACCACCCCATGATATTATGGATGGATTCAAGTAGCTAGTTGTGCAACCATAGGATTATGACCAGGGATAGTTGATGCCCATATAACTTAGCATATTCTACTTGGTTTTTGCCCCCTCTTAGACTTATATATCCTACAAGAAAACCTCCCTAAGGGAGGTGACCAGGTCAAGACCAAGGATAGGTCCAGGATCATGGATAGAGTAGATGATAGGGGTGAGGTTGGTTAGTAATAGGTGTTGGGATAGATCCCACAATAGCCACCATAAGGACTACCAACACCTCTACCATAGGGGCCATCACAACAACAACATGTACCATAGGGACCACCACAAAAACTACCCATACAATAGCCACATTCAAGTCTAGATCCCTGAGATGTACATATTCCATAGTTGAAACAATAGCTGTAGGAAATCACAATTGAGAAGAACTAGGCCCAATAGTAGTTTGTGGCATTGACTATAGAGAGAGATTATGAATGACAGCTTTAGTAGACATTGGATTTTTAGTTGGCTCAAAAGATGGGTAGGTGACAATAGCTAGAGGTTGTCACTTAGCAATAGGCTTAATAGGCATCTAGGGTCTAGTAGGATAGGAACTTTCAGCTTAGTTGTATGGGCTAGCAAGGGAGGAGGTTGCATATTCTCAAACCATTTACTATAGAGACATTCATCTGCAATATTGATAGCCCAATTTTGACCATAGTAGCTAGGTGTAGTTGATTGGATCACTCTTTATTAGGTAGCTAGAGTAGCCAAGAGATGGTGAAAAGGATAGTATGGGATAGATTTTGCCCCTTTTTTTACATATATTTTTTATATATACTCCAATTTTATACATGTATACATTCATCGTCTCATTTTGATAGCCTCTTCTATATGTATTTTTGTATGATTGTTACACACATTTTAATTTGATACTTGTACCATGATAGTTATTTTTGAGATATATCTAAGATCGTTTGATGCATATTTATGATGTGATATATTTATTGCAGGCGATAATATGTTTATGTAGGATGTATGTATGGATGCATTTAGTTTTTTGTATTTTTCCACCTTTGATATGATAAAATAATGATGTATGTATGTATATGGGTGATTATGGATAATTCATATGTTCATGATTATGATATGGATGTGATGGATGATTGTGTAATGGATTAAGATGCTTAGAATAACAAATCTATATTGTTCTAAACAACATAAATGATAATGATGATGTATTGGATTATGTTTCTTATTATGATGATGTTCTATAACAATCCTAGATGTGTGCATGCTAATGATTTTTGGATGCACTTGATTGATGCATCATGATACTTTTTTACTTTCATGATACTAGGTTAACATAGAAAGGCGATAGAAGAATAAAGTGAATGATTTAACCATTGATTTTTAAGATTCCTTTAGAAATCCAACAAGTCTATGAACCATCGAGACTTTATTAAATATGGTGATGGGATAGATGGTTTTTCTTGTATTCAATATTGGGACTTTCCATCATTCCTTATTTTTTATACAAAACCTAGACACAAATGTATCTTGGTATTGATAACTAGGATGGTGTTGAATCTAGTGTAATGGACTTTGACTTTGCAAATAGATCGGATAGTTCTTGTTCACATCTTGACATATGGAAACCATGTTGGAATTTTTTTAGAATTTTATAATATTTTGAACCAAAGCATGCACAATAGTCAAAAATTTACACTAAATGACCTCCCTACACACAAATAAGCATGTATGAGCCAAGATTATTTTACAAGAATACCCACAAGAACAAAAAACAAAGGATAACGATCGATTCCTCATTCCTTTCTCTCTAAGTTATTGAGATATCATCGAGAGGTCATTGGAATGGGTCAATAAGGTAAACCAAAAGAAAATATTAATCAAAAAATAGTCAATGTTATCTAAATCTCTTGCCAACGTAGCATAACTAAGGCGATTTGCAATGTTGATGTCCAATTTCGAAAGGGTGCATCCTAGTACATTTTTATAAGATATTATGACTAAGAGTAAGTGCGTGATAGGTTGTTGATACAAATTCCATTGACTCATCTACCTATTATCTAGACTTTATATTTTGACACTTAGGTTTTTACTTCATTGCTTGTGACACTTGTTTCCTACTTGTTTTACAAAAGTTTGAAGATGATAATTTGATTTATTAGGGGTAAATTTTATTGTAGGTCAGATTGAAATGAGATGGATAATTTTTTATTTTATAGAATAATTCAATTTTCTTGATTTTTTGAAGATGTTTTGAGGCTATTTTTGGTCTTTTGGAATGTTTATGTGAATGTTTTGGTTTTCAATTATTTGACATTGTTTGGGGGTTTTTCCAAGTTTTCCAATGTTTTGGTGTTTTCAAATTTCAATTGTTTTTTTGTTTTATGAGTTTTCAAATGTTTTAGGGTTTTTCTAAGTTTTGAAAAAGATCCTACCCTAAAAGACTATCTTAGGGGCCTCAAGGGCTTATCAAAGATGATCCTTGTCGATGTTATACATGTAAAGACCACGTAAAACAACTAACTTGACTTATTTATTGATGCAATTTGAAGACTTGATGGATTATCAGTTTATTATGATTGAATCTTAAAGGAATGACATAGGGTGTGTCAAGGGATCATCGATGATGGGCTTGCCTACGTTAAAGCTCAAAGACTCGTAGTTTGGCATGGTACTTGTTATCAATCAGATATGCACCCCTATTAAATTTGTAGAAATCTAACTATTTGTTGACACATGGAAACCTTCTTTAGATGTGAAAGATCTAAACAAAGAAGGAATCTCTAGATTGAGTTGGTTCTCTAAATAATAATCTATTCTAAATGATTTCTTGTGGAAAAGAGTTAGAAGGATGAACTTGAATGAAATCTATGATTAAAAAATGCTTTTTAGAACTTAATGGTGAATAAATGATGACTTTGTTTTCTCACAACAACTCTCAGAAAGACAACAATACTTCACAAATTCTCATGAACACTCAATACATCATTACTTTTCATGAAGATTCAAATTTTGAACACAACATGCAACTTGTACTTATGATATTTTTGCATCAAAATTGCAACTTTAGGACATGACAAGGATTCTGTAAATAGAAATCACAAATTACATCAAACTAAAATTGCAATTGACACACAAATTGAGAAGTAGGAATATTGATTGCATTAAATGAAGGAGTATTACAAGTTTGAGAACAAATTTTAGAGTTACAATACACTCTATTTTGCATGAGAGAGAGAATCAATAATCTGGATTGGAAAAAACACTAAGTTTTCTCCAAGATATATCACTAAAACCCTAATCTGCTCAAGAAGAAAGTTCAAGGAAAAGCACATAAAACTGCTCCAAAATGTGGTATAAAAGTGGAAAAAACACACTTTTTGCATGTGCATGCCATGAGACCTCTAAAAATAGGAAAAATCTATTTTTAAAACAAATAAAACACTTCATCTTTTCACCATGCAACGTAGATCCGACCAAAAGAAAATTTAACCTATCTTTGCATGCAAAATGCTAAAAATAGCAATAAGAAATAAAACAATTTATAAATTATTGTTTTATTCTCTACTTTACATCATGCAGTTTTTACAATTGATTTATTTTTGCAATTAAAAAATAGAATTTTCTGCAAAATTTAAACCTTATTTCTCCATTTACAATATTGATTTTTCTCATAAAAAAAATTATACAAATAATAAGCCATCTCTATTACATATTTAATTGATTTTCTTTAAAAATCAATTGAAAAAATACCAGTACTTGAATGATTTCTATAAAATCAATTAAACAAAGCCTAAGGCATTAAGGCATTCTTGATTTTTAATACTAAGGCATAAACACAAGTATTGATTTCTAAAATCAAATGCCTTAAAATATAAATAAGACCCTGAAAATATTAAATCCAAGACTTACAAATTCTTAAGAACTTTCCAAAACCTCGACCTAGGCATACGCGACCATGGCCACTCAAGGTATCAACTCAAGTTTGATCTCAAAATGAAAAATATTAAAATTCCCCCCTAAGTTCAAACTTCTCCATTCAAATGGAAAATATCATTAACCTAAATTCAAAATAGATTAAGATTGAAGAAAACAAGAAGAAAACCCTAAAATCATATTCATTTCCACTTTGCAATGTTTGGAGAAATGAACTATGCCTAAGAAAAATCACACCACCATGTGCATGATAGGGTTTCAGCTTGGGAAAGCTTGGGAAGTCCATGATTTTGTCTTCAAATGGTTGATTTTTCCTTCTACAACTATGGTAAGTTGATTTCATAGTTTTTTGTGAGCTCCATCCACTTTATTTTGACAACAAAAAGCCATTAAGCCCATGGCTTTTACATACTATCATCTCTATTTCTTTTTGTGTTCATTTCTATGTGTTTGCTTTATCTCTTTGGCTGCCATGACAGAGCTTGACCCTTGGATTTGTGAGCTCCATTGAGCTGGATGGCTTCTACTCCTCCACTGTTATGAAAATGGTAGGCTCACCTCTCCATTGTCCTTTCTTGGTTGAACCAAAGCTTTAGAAGCTCATATGCCAAAGAAATAATTGTTGTTTTTTTTTCATACCATATGCAGACACTACCGAGGCCACACCATGTGTTTTTGGTCTTAGGCTTCTTGAGGAAAACTCTCACTGTATTTCACATCCTTCATCTTCATATTTTGATTGTTATGAAGCAAAGCTCGAAATGGTTCTCATCATTTCTAAAGAAATGTAACTCAAACTCCTCCATAAATTGGGTTCAACCCATGATGCATCACAATATTTTTTGCATTTTTTTGTGTGTAAAACCCGTACATGGGTAACTCTTGATTATGAAAGAAATCATGTATCTTGTATTTTCTACTGAAAACCCCATATTGTCAAGCTGGAGATTGTAACTATCTTCCTTTCAATGAAAAACCCCAATGTGGGTATTCTGCAAATGGCAAGAAAGCATCATTATTGTAAAAATCCCTTCATGGGTATTCAGTATTTTGAATAAATCTGCATTTAAATAAAGAATATTCATATGGGTATTCAGGAAAATGAAAGAAAATTCTTTATCTTTGAAATAAATTTACTCATTTTTGCATTTTGAGTTAGAAGTGTTGAACACCAATCATGGTATTTGGTAATAATGGAAAAAATAATTTGAAACTTTAACGATTCCTCACATTGATACTTCTGGAAACCTTATTGAAAAACTTGTGTAAAAATAGCTTTGAAAGCTGAAATAGGCTCCATGTATTTGCATTTTTTTTAGTTGTACCTAAAATGAAATTACAGACTTTACCTATTTTGATGGCTAGCTTCATGCCTTTGATAAACATCATTTGGCTTTCAGCCACAATATTACCATTCTTGATCATATTTGATGCATACCAACTTCATTTTATGTACTTTAGCCTTCATATTTTAGAGTAACACTCATAGGATTAACATATTTTTAAGACAAAAAAAAAAGAATAATGTTATGTATGCTTCTTCATAGCTCACTGCTATTTCAACCTAAATGCAAAAATATTATTTATGTAGGCTACTTTGATGTTTACTACCACCTTTCCATTACTTGAATGCTTCAACATGATGCATTCCTAGCTCACACACTCCATACACAAAACTGAAACTCTTTGGATATATCCATTATTTATTAGTTCTCCATTGATAAAAAATTATGTATGCATGTTCACTATCTCCATCATGAGATAAAACACTATTGCTCCAATAAAAAAAAAATGAAACAACATAACTGTCAACAAACTTAAGAGAGTAAAACCAATAATATGGCAGAAATATTAAACCTTTCCAAAATGAAAATGATAGTTTTGAGTTGTATTGAATCAGTTAACTCTATTGTTCATTTGTAATCTTCATTTCATCACTCAGACTTGATTGTTATGTATGAACAATAAGTTTAATGCTTTGATAAATTGAAAAACTTAATGATAACTTGATTAATCCTTCATTTGAAATATGTTTTACTCTCTTATGAAAGGCTTAGATGAGCATGATAATGTACTTTCTTACTTGGCCCACTTGTAAGATTAAAGGGTGACATGTTGAGCTCTACTCTTGTGGGAGCCTATTTTACTCCCAATGCTTTATTTCTTGATAAAATAATCATCTTCATGAATTTTCCTATACCTGCATAAGAAACAAACAATGTTAGCAAAAATAAATAAATATCTTGATGTTTACACTTTTATCTTTGGTTCCTACACTTTTCTTGATTTTTTTGGTGCACCGTTAGCAACATTCTCCATTACAATTGATGGTTCATATAGATATGTTCATATTCAAAGCTCTAACAACCCTCCTCTCCAAATTTTGCAAGTCTATTGGAGCTTGAGGATGAAAGATGGTGCATATTTATGTGTTTTCCTTCTTGCATATTCAGTAGTGTAGAGTGTTCCCTATAATGCATTGTAACATTTAACTCCATGGCTTGTGTGGATTTTCTTAATTTCTCTTTCTTCTTTTCATTCTAAAAATAAATGCATCAAAAATGAAACTTTGTACTATCATTTGTATTCTTACAATCAAATGAAATCTATAATGTAAGGGTATGTGGAGGATCATCATGGAAAAAATAGGCCCTTAAGTGGCAAAAAATTCAGAAAAATCAAAGTTAGGCAACTTGACATAAAAATTTGAATAAGTTATCTATATTATTTCAAAAATATGTAACAATAAATTTTTTAGAAAATTGAATTTAGTTTCTAAATTACTAGTTTTATTTACAAAAAAATAAAATTGTTTGGTGAAAATTTGAAATTTCAATACAGTAGTACTTAAATTTCAAGAAAAAAAGAAGAAGTAGGTGTCTATCTGACCACCCTAACAACATTAAAATGATATATTTTTTATAAGATTTTATATATAAGTAGAGGACTCATGTCTCGACGTGATGCATAATTTTTTGTAATTTTTTTCCAAGTAAATAAATAATTATATTTTCTTACGACAACTTAAAAAAAATATAAAGACTTGTATGTCTGACCACCTTAACTTGGTCAAAAATTCATGAAATTCAATTTTTTATATTTTAATCTTATATTATGCAAACCATAGAATGTGACACATGTTTTGGATTCAAAAAATATGATACTATTTGAGAGCTATAGATGTTTTTCAATTAGCCTAAAAATTAGGACTTTAGTCTTAATTCAATAGAAAATGAATAATAATTATTTATTAAATTCAAAGTAAAGAATAATTTATAATGGTGGAAAGCTGAGAATATCCTTTAGAAACCCTTTCCATTTCATCAATTTTGGGTAAAATAAAAGTCATCAACCACATACCCATCATATTGCCACTTTTGGTCCATCATGATCCTGCACATATATGTAACAATGTCAATGAAATAAAATTAAATAAATGTGTTGGTACTCAAAAATGCAGGTTTTAACCATAAGATTTTTCCAGACCCTTATGACATTCTTGGACAACATACAAGGCCAATTATACAATTAAACCCTCTACTCTTTAGGTTCTGCTAGACCTAGGTGGGTGAACCTATATGAAAAATGCAAATTTGAATTGAATTTCCTGCTAAATAGTCTACCCACAATGGCAATTGGGAATGGATAGACATAATAACTAAAACTACACCTATTCTTACTCCTACTACATGAATGAAAGGTTTTGAATATATTATTTATGATGAATTATATACCCTAGGATATGACAGATCAATGTCTTCTTTCAATTGGGCAATGGAGTCAAAATGTTATTAATTGGATATACATATTCCTTACTAACACAATTTAAGTTGTTAGACACTTTACTGGATGAAGTTTCAATGACTGGCATGTGAATTCATCAATTTATGACTAGCATAAATTGTGTTGAAATATTTTATGACTTAGCTCTCCTTCATCTATCCAAAAGAAATCTCACAAACATTGTGACTCATTTAAAGGAATTTAACTCTAACTTGCAGACACCAGTAAATGAAATCATACAGAGTGAAGAAATGCACTTTGAAGAATTAAAATATACTTTACATTTAAACTCAAATGATCGAAAGATTCAAAATTGGAGAGAACTAAACAAAAATTGGCAGTTAAAACATCACCACAACAAAAATTAGGAAGGAATTCAGTCAAAAATCATCCCCATTGCACTGTTTCCAGAAGTTTTTCTTATATTGTTTTATTCGTAGTCTCATTTCTGAGAAAAAATTTCTACCCTTCAACCAACCCCTATCATTGGTTCTCTACACATACTTATACAATAAATTTCAAGAGTCACGAGTCTTCAATTGACTGATAAAAACATTTAATATTCCATGAAAAAATCAAAACATTTGATGAATTTTCCTTTGGGAAAACCAAATATTTTTAATTACAATTCTGTGTTTTAATTTTTTCCACAATTCATTATCCGGTCTTCAGACTTCAATTCACGTGGCTTTTATTGTGCTTACTGCTCTACCGCGGTCCAACATTTGACCAATCATGGTATTGCGTTAGTCGGCTTCATTGTCTACTAATACTTTATCATACTACCATGACCACTAGCTTAACTACCAGTGGTACTGCAGTAGCTATCATTGTCATTGCCTCTGTCGTTGACCACTGACCTACTAACCATTACCAAGGTCACCATAGTCACCTCATGAACTGGTGATGGTACTGTGGTATCCACTTTGAGTGTCACCTCCGCTAGAGACTAATGGTTCACTGCGGTACTACAATCAATGAATTTACCACACATGGTAGCATGGTAAACATTTCATGCCTTTTTCGTTAACTTCTACCCATTCACCATGGCCACCACGGTCTGTGGTTTAACCGCGTGTGGTACCATGATTAAAAATTCTTATAACTGCTTCATCAACCGCTATACCACAGGCCACTTTGCTAAAGGTTGCGGTAAAGAGGTGAAGGTTAGGAGGGGTAAAGAAATGGTGGCAAAGATATTTAAAACATTATGGATGGAAAACCTAAATTTTCAAGGAGGGAATAGTGAAAATGATGGTATGAATGAATAAAATCCTCAAGGGTAATGATAAAAAAATATAGGATAAGATGGGAAAAAACCCTAGGACTTTGATGGAAAATATTAAATCCAAATAGGAGATCCTTAGGGTTTTTAAGTGTAAACAAGGATTCTAATAGTGGCTCCTGTTGGGGATGAGTGGTTATGCAATCATTGCAAGAATACAGAAAATCGATTGGGAGAGAAGACCAAGAAAATGATATGAAAAAAGAAGGCAATGGCAGATCGAGGCAAAGAATAGATGAAAGATATGAAAAAAGGAGAAAATGGAGAAAGGAAAATGATCCTAAAATAATGTACATGGAAAGGAAAGCAATGCTTTCAGAAATGGAACTCCTGAGAATGTCCATGTGCTGGCAAACTCAGACCCTTCAAAATTTCTTAAACTACTGTGCATGGAAATGAAATTTAAAGAGGGTTATTAAGAATTGTCCATGCACTGGCAATCACTGACCCTCTATTGATCTTTAAGAGAAGAAATGCTTCAAGAACTTCCCATGTATAGGAAACTCCTACTCCTCTCTAGACTTGTTCTGTAGGAAATATGAATCCTCACCTCCTTTACTAGTTATCATAAAAGGACCCAGCCATAAAGCTTCAAACTTACCATGCTTCCCCTTATCCTGACACCGAGCATTCCACATCAACACCAAGTCATCCTTTTCAAATTTTCTCTTCTTGGCCCTTTTATCAAAAAGGTACTTCATTTGTGACTGCAATTTCACATTCTACTTCTAAGCAACCCTTCTCACTTCATCAAGCTCTGCAAGCTATTCCATTCTTTCTTCCATTGGATCAGAAATATCCAAGTCTTCTTGCAAAATAAAGTTATAAAATGGCAAAAGATTCTGCAACGGCATCCTAGATTATGTCCCATACACGAATTCAAATGGAGATTTTCCAGTTTCCTTGTTCACTATAATTTTGTCTGCCCACATAGCCAACCTTAACTTTGAATCCCATGCCTTTTTGTTTGTATCCAACATCCTCCTTACTATCTTCAAAATATTTTTATTACTTGACTTTGCCTGACCATTGCCTTGTGGATGATATGGGGCAGAATAAGAAATAATAATTCCATATGTTTTGCAAAAATCTTTAAACTCATCTGATCTAAAACACATCCCATCATTTGTGATCAATTTGACTGGAGTGCCAAACCTAGTCATAACATTTTCCATCAGAAAATTCACTACCACTTTGCTCATTGCTTGCCTAGTTTGAACAACCTCCACCCACTTAGTAAAATAATTAGTGGCCACTAGTATCCATATGTGACCTCCACTTGATCTACAATGTATTTCTCCAATTAAATAAACTCCCCATTGGTGAAAAGGTTCTTCTACCTGCAAAGCTCTAAGTGTCAATGCTCCTTAATACTTCAGTTTTCCTGAAAAATTTCTAACAAGCCTCACACTTTCTCACATATGAAAAAGAATCATTGAATACCCTAGGCCAATAATAACTAGCCCTGAGAATCTTGTGTGCAGTAGTCTTAGCAGAATAATGGCCTTCACACACACCTTCATGCATTTCTCTCAAAACATATTTTGCTTGGGATTCATCTAAACATAACAACAATATACCATCCCTATTTTCCCAGAAAAGGTTCCCTTCTATAAAAACATATTTAGAAGCCTGCAACTTTAAAGTTATCCTTTGATTATCATTCAACCCTTCAGGGCACTTCATACATTTCAGATAATGCATTACATTTGTATACCATGGATTATGCTCAATACTTGCTTTGATTTCACCCTTACCTTCCACATTGCAGATATGGTTTGCTTCAAAATTTGTTTCTGCAATCAGCTTGGCCAAACCTTGTTTTCTTACCAACTTAGTAATCTCAATCTCCATGTTGAATTCTTCAATTTTGTTAATCCACCTACATCTTTTCCTTGTTACTTATGTCCGCACCAGGATATCCTTCATAGCTGCATGTGGGACATAAGCAATTACCTTAGCTCCAATAAGGTAAGGTCTGAAAGCCTTTGCTTCTTTAACCAATGCATAAGCTTGTTTTTTCATAATTTCATATTTCAATTCTGACCCCTGCAAATATTTACTGAAAAAAGAAACAGGTTGCTCATGACCTTCATCATTTTTTTGTAACATGACAACAACTATGGTATAGAATGAAGCAAAAGAAAAAATCTGAAATGGCTTAGTAAAATCAGGGGACTTTAGGATAGGGGCTTCTTTGATAGATCTTTTTACATATATGAAGGCATCCATAGCTTCAACAGTCCAATCCAATTTTTCTCCTTTTTTCAACATTTTAGATATGGGTTTAATGATCTCAACAAAATTGAACACAAACCTCCTAACAAAATTTATTTGGCCAAAGAATGATTGGATTTCTTTGATAGTTTTAGGAATTGGAATTTTATCAATGGCCTCTACCCTTTTAGGATCTATCCTAACCCCATCTTTTGATATGATATGCCCCAAAATTTTACCCTCTGTAATAGAAAAATGATATTTTTTAGGATTAAGACTTATACCATACTCCAAGTCTTTGACAAAGATCTTCTCCAAATCAACAACATGATCCTCTACCCTTTTGGAATAAATAGTGAGTTCATCTTGATATACCACCATTATAGCATTGATCAGATCTGGAAATGCCACATACATGGCTCTTTGAAAGGTAGCTCCTACATTTGTGAGACCAAATGGCATTCTTATATAGACATATGTTCCCCATGGTGTAGTGAATGTTGTTTTGTATTGCTCAAATTCTTTGACTTTGACTTGATTATATCTAGAAAATCCATCCATCATCAATAATAGCTCACATCTTGTTGCTTTATGTAATATTGCCTCCATGTTTGGAAGAGGATAATTATCTTTTAGGGAAGCCACATTCAAATTTCTGAAATCTACACATAGTCTTATGTCCCCATTTTTCTTCTTGACCAGAACCAAATTTGAGACCCATGTTGAATGCCTAATGGGTTTTATGATACCTCCATCTCTAATCTTTGCTAGCTCCTGTTGTGTTTTAGGTTCCAAGGTTGGATTGATAGGCCTCTACTTCTGTCTAAATTGCTTTGTGTCTAGCTTAAGTGGAATCTCATGCTAAAAAAGATCCTCTCTATACTCCTTCAAATCCTCATAAGACCAAGCAAACACATGCTTGTATTTTCTCAGCAATGTAATCAGCATTCTTCTAATGGTTGAGCTTATTTTATTTCCAATATAAACCCTCTTTGGTGCCAATTCAGTTCCCAAATTTAAATCTTCAATATCTTCTTTCTTAACTAGTGTCTACTTTATGAGGGAATGATCACTCCCATCATACACCCTCTCCAATTCCACAAGCCCTTTGGGAAGCTTGTTAGTTATAAGATGCAAAAATTCCTTCCCAAATATAGCCTATTTCCCATCCACTTCTTCCACAAAAACATTGAAATCAATCTCCTATGCCTCATACTGATCTATACAATGAAGAAACTTCAAAAGGTCAGTATCATCATCCAAAACTTGCCAACTATATATATTGTTAGGGACTGGTGGTCTTTTTTTAAATTCAACCTGAGACACTCCTACCAAAGTCATATCATCTCTCTTCAAGGCTACATTAGCTAAAACATCAACCATCAAGTTTTTAGATCTATTTATCCAATCAATTGAAAATGCATCAAATAGTTCCATTGTATCCCACACATCATTCCTATATTGTTTCAACCTCTTGTTCTTTACAACATACTTTGATCTAATTTGTGAAACAACTAATTCAGAATCTCCCAAAATAGACAACTTAATCTTGTGTTTGACAACCATGTTCAAACCAATCAACAAAGATTCATACTCAACCACATTATTTGTACATTCAAAAGCCAACAAAAATGAATATTTAAATGTTGTACCTTCACGTGATATGAAAATTACCCTAGCTCCATTACCTTCTTGATTGCAAGCCCCATCAAAGTACATTTTTCACACACCTTGCTGATTTCTAGAAACAAGTCTATCAATTGGGTCAGTACTCACTAGTTTTGGCTGAGATAATTCTACTCTAAAACTCCCCAAATCTACATCACAAAAGCAATTAAGTTGTTCACGAGGGACACACTCAACAATCTGATTCACCCTTGGCTCTTTATATAATTTCAACTCTTCACCATTAACTAGTATTGTGGCATATGATAAGTCAAATTGCACATTACCTCCAACTTCTACAGTCCACTGTCTTGACAGAAGCATTCCAAACTAAGGAGGTGTATCAATCATAGTTATATCAATGTTATTAGTAGCTTGTGGGTAGGCTGCTAATTTTACTTCTACATATTTCATAATCCCCACTACTGGGACATGCCTAATATCCATAGCATTACATTTACCACGCTCAATATCTATCCACATGCCAAGTTGTTTCATTACCCCTATTGGCATAATATTCATAGAAGCACCTGAATCTATCATGCAATTTCTTACCAATTTACCATTTATGAGTAGGGTAGTGAAAAATGGATCAATTTGAGGTGTATTATCAATGCATCACTTAAAAAAACTTCTGCAACTTTTATCTTTCCTTTCCTATCAATAATTCCAACTTTCTCATTTTGTTCAAAATTTACATTTTGATTCCTCCCACTAGACATTAATTGAATAGCACTTTCCCTATACTCCTTAATTTTCATCATCTCAAGCAATGGGATAGACATTTTTAATTGAGATAAGGCTTGTATGAAATCAAAAGATATACCTTTAGTTTTGATCACCTTCTTTGATTTTATAAATTCTCCTTTGTTTTCCTCTTTCTCCCTCTTTGATGTTTGATCCATCTTTTGTGTGTTCTTGGAGGATTCTTTATTTTCTTGTTTGGGGATATATTCCTATTTTTTTTGTCAGGGTGCTGATTATTTGTCTTTTTTGATATTTCATGGGACATCTGTTCACTTTTCAAGAATATTCCTTTCAGAACACCTTCATTTTCATTTACTGTTCTATTCCTTAGCCAATACTTGCTTTTAGTTTTCTCAATTGCTGCAATAGTCAATCTCTTAATTTCTTCCTCAAATGTTCTCTTCATACTTCCCCTATTAGGAAGATATTGTTCATCATCACTTTCTTCACAATCAGAAAAAATTTGTTGCTCTGCCATGTGAACATTATACTTCTGATGATCAACATCATATTCATATCCTCCTTCCTCTGAAGATGAATATCCCTGCTCTGGTGAGTGAAGAGTATGAGAAGTCAAATAAATGTTATTGTCTTCTTCATTATTATTTTATGTCATGTCTCTTCCTAACACTAACTGAGATACTACACAATGTTTTGACGAATGTGGCATGTCACATACTGAACACCAAGGACTATTATCAACCATGTAAGACCCTCTCTTCTTCAAAGGATCAGGTATCTCTTTATTTTTGGGCCCATCCATCACTGGCTTTCCATTTCTCCAATTTGTATTATAAGGCATGCCATGTAGTCTTGACCTCTCATTCCTATATGTGTTCTCTTGTTTATTTGGAGGAGAATATTGGGGAACCCTTGGGTTATCCATCTTGTCAATCATCCTTGCATCTTTCCTATTATTTTCAATGGTGAGTGCTATCCTTTGAGATTCAACCAAATTTTTGGGACCCCTGTTCCTGAGCTCATAACCTATCTTAGGATCAAAATATTTTAAATAAATACTCATTGCAGCAAGATCAACCAATTTAGATCTAGGAGGCATCTTATTATGCAATTTATTAAACCTTTGGTTGAAATCATAAGCTGACTCATTTTGATGCTTCTGAATAGTCACTAATTCATTCAATGCAAATTCAGGTGCATATTGATTCCCATACTGCTCAATAAATTGCTCATAAAATACATGAATAGAATTAATAGAAGCTGTTGGAAAACTATTAAACCAACCTTTGGCATCTTCAATCAGTGACATCATAAATAGTCTCATTTGTATATCTTCATACTGCATATCTAAATCTTGCATAAAAGCATTAAAACTCCTTAAATGCTCTTCAGCTGCAGTAGCACTGCTCCTTGTGAATTTTCAGACCAAACTTGTCCGACTGTTGTCTATAGGGTAAGGGTATTTTTGTAGTTCAACCAAGTCAAACTGCCAAATCATGGTTGCATATTGTGGAGGAGGATTTTGGTAATACTCACGCTAGTACAATGGATTATTATTTTCCACATATTGTTGACCTTGTGGGGGTACATGTTGTTGATAAGGAGGTGGCTGAACACCTTGATTTTGTGGTGGAACATTTTGAATTCTACCTTGATTCCTTGGCTGATTCTGGTAAGCGTGTGAGGAATTTGATGGGCCTACATTATTTTTCCCTTGCCTATGAGGAGGCACATAGTTTTGCAGATTATCCATTTGAGTACTGATCCACACTTTCCTTAATTTCAATTCTTCAAGTTCTCTAATTGCCTGGAGCCTCTGCTCATATTCTATTCTTGCCCTTTCCACTTCTTGTCTCTCATGTTCGATTCTTGCATTTATTTCATCCTTGGACATAAGTTCATAATTCTCCTCAAAGGCTGCTTCATAGCTAGGTCCATCCTGATTTTCTTCAAGAAATGCCATTTTCTAATCATATTCATGTTGTCTTCTTTCTCTTTCAGCTTCAAATTCAGCCATGAATTCTTCAACCTTATTAGGATCTGGTTGATAAAAGGTATTCCTCTATTCCTCAAGAGTGTGAGGTTCTATGGAAGGGAAGTCTTCATTTTCTAATGTGTAATATGAATTATGTATCTCTAGTGATTCTTTCAATGTTTTATGTTTGTCTTATGGTCCCATGTCATCGGTCACCTTTTTAAATTTATCATTCTTCTCTATCCATTTATTTTTGGCATTAGGACCATCACCATCTTTGTACAAAGACCTTCTTCCTTGCATTTTGGGAGAAATTGTGATAGTTTGAACTCTAGGAAGATTTCTTTTTGATATTTATTTCAATTTATGAGTCTCAATATATTTGTTCATTTAGAGTAGCCACTCACTTTCCAAAAGTAAAAAAATCTGAAATTCTTTATTCCCAACAGAGTCTTCTACAAGATACTGACTCTATGACAAGGCTTATTTTTTAGATTATGTCCCCCATGAGAGTCGCCAAACTGTTGGTACCAAAAAATGTAGGTTTTAACCATAAGATTTTTCCAGACCTTTATGAAATTCTTGGACAACATACAAGGCCAATTATACAATTAAACCCTCTACTCTTTAGGTTTTGCTAGACCTAGGCGGGTGAACCTATATGAAAAATGCAAATTTGAATTGAATTTCCTGCTAAACAGTCTACCCACAATGGCAATTGAGAATGGATAGACAAAATAACTAAAACTACACGTATTCTTACTCCTACTACATGAATGAAAGGTTTTGAATATATTATTTATGATGAATTATATACCCTGGGATATGACAGATCAGTGCCTTCTTTCTATTGGGCAATGGGGTCAAAATGTTATTATTTATGTATACATATTCCTCCCTGACACAATTTAAGTTGTTAGACACTTTACTAGATGAAGTTTCAATGATTGGCATGTGACTTCATCAATTTATGACTAGCATAAATTGTGTTGAAATATTTTCTGACTTAGCTCTCCTTCATCTATCCAAAATAAATCTCACATACATTGTGACTCATTTAAAGGAATTTAACTCTAACTTGCAGACACCAATAAATGAAATCACATAGAGTGAATAAATGCACTTTGAAGAAAAAAAAATATACCTGACATTTAAACTCAAATGATCGAAAGATTCCAAATTGGAGAGAACTAAACAAAAATTGATAGTTATAACATCACCACAATGAAAATTAGGAAGGAATTTAGTCAAAAATCATCCCCATTGCATTGTTTCTAGAAGGTTTTCTTACATTATTTTATTCCCAGTCTCATTTCTAGGAAAAAAATTCTACCCTTGAACCAACCCCTATCATTGGTTCTTTGCACATACTTATACAATAAATTTCAAGAGTCACAATTCTTCAATTGACTGATAGAAACATTTAATATTCCATGACATAAGTCAAAATATTTGATTAAGTTGCCTTTCGACAAACCAAATATTTTTAATTATAGTTCTAGGTTTTAATTTTTTCCATAATACATTATCCATTCTTCACACTTCAATTCACGTGGCTTTTATTATGCTTTCCGCTCTACCATGGTCCAAGATTTTACCGGTCATGGTATTATGGTAGCCAACTTCATTATCTGCTAACAGTTTACTGCACTACCGTGGTCACTGGCTTCACTGCCAATGGTACTGCGGTAGCTATCGTTGTCATTGCCTCTATCATTGATCACTAACCTACTAATTGTTACCATGGTCACCTCATGAACTGGTGACAGTACCATGGTATCCACTTTGACCTCCACCAAAGACTAAAGGTTCACTGTGCTACTGCGGTCAATAAATTGACCGCACGTGGTAGCGCGGTAAACATTTTGTGGTTGCTCCATTAAATGCTACTCATTCACCGTGGCCATAATGGTCTATGGTTTAACCGCATGCAGTACCATGATTAACAATTCTTATAACCACTTCATCAACTGCTATACCACAGGCCACTTTGCTAAAGGTCGCGGTAAAGCAGTGAAGGTTAGGAGGGGTAAAGAAATGGCGGAAAAGATATAAAAAACATTATGGATGGAAAACCTAAAATTTCAAGGAGAGGATAGTGAAAATGATGCTATGAATGAATAAAATACTCAAGGGTAATGATTGAAAATATAGGTTAAGATGGGGAAAAACCCTAGGACTTTGATGGAAAATATTAAATCCAAATGGGAGAACCTTAGGGTTTTTTCGTGAAAATAAGGATTCTAACAAAATGAATGCTTAATCATTTGTATATTCAGCTTGTACTTCACTTGTTATATAAATTATTGAGCAATGACTCTGAACTATGTTCTCTCAAACAATGCATAACTGATACTCAATAGAATAGATGCAATCACAAATTTAAAACCATGTAGCAACTAACTAAATTTCCACTTTAAGATCAAACAAAATTTAATCAGCTCCACCAATTGAGTTGTTAGTGAAAATTGGTAACATTTTCTCAATTTCCGCTAGATACTTACCAATAAAACATTAGAACAGCTGTATTTAAAACTCCATTGGGTGTGGAGTCAAATTTCCCCTTCAAGAAACTTAGAAAATTGAACAATACTCCAAACAACAATAAAATAAATAAAACAAGGTTGAAAGGAAACTAATAGGCCTTGATGGCCAACTGAAACATGCACAACAACACTTAGGGAAAGTAGGAAAATTGAAAGAAATGTGCATAAATCACTTACTAACCAAAAAATATTAACTATACCTAGACTAACCAACAAAGATGGTGGTCTAAACAAAACTGTTAACAGGTTCTGAAAAATAACTGCCTCTTCTGACCAACTGAGAATGTTCTAACTACTTGTAGACTAACAATAAGAGGTGAAAAGAAATAAAACTACCCCCAAATTGTTGTAATGAAATATAAAGATCACAACCAAAAGCACGGATCTCATAAAATTGATCAAACATACCTCTATCTTTCCATAAATTGATGGGTTGAATGTGGTGCCCTTTGACTACAATCTCATTCTTGGGTGCACAAATAATCTACCACATCTCATTAACATCCTTGTTGGCCAAATCTCTAATAGGGCATCCTCTTGAAAAGATGAAAACTAAAACTTTTTTACCGGTTCCTTGTTGGTTACTCATTGTTTCAATATCATTTTCCAGATTGAAAACACCTAGCAACATGTCACCCAAGTTTGCACAAAACTCATTAGTTATATTAGTGAATAATTCTTCATCAAACCCATCAATAGTCTCTTGATTTATAAAAGGCTGAAAAGTATCTTCTTGGTTTTTTTCTTGAAAAATTGGAAGGGTATCAAGATTCATACCTTGAAAAACGGTGTCATGATTTTTCCCTGATTGGATAGTGTATGCATGTACCTTGAATTCTTGACTATTAAACTGAGGGATTTTTTCATTCTTCTACTCACTAACCAGTCCTTTATCTAAATGTCTTTTTCATTTTTCTGATCACATCTCGAAAGAATTATTAATTCACATGTATTCACATCATCATTATTAATGTACAAAGGAAGTACCTCAAATAAAGTAATCAAACCCTGGACTTGGACACTCCACTTTGCCTCCTCAAGCTGTTGTTCCATACTTTATTCCTCGGATGATGGTTTCTTGACATCCAAACCTCAAACGAAAGCCTCCAAGTCAACCCAAATTTTTTTTTCTTAATTTACCTTATCACAACCATCTTGTGGTATCACGAAACCAAATTTTTGAAACTCCTCATGTTGCCCTAGAGCCATTAGGGATGTGACCTATGGTATGCATTCTTCATCATCCATAAAATACGCTATCTCCTCAAATAGGTTGGTCGAACCTTGAGAACTCTTAGCCATTCCTTGATCTAGAACTTTTTGTCCCTTGAACACAACTTCCTATGTCCCCTACTATAGTTGTTCTTGATCTTTTGGGTCCTCCTCATCATTTCACCAGCTAGATACCTCACAATAGTCATCAATATCATGCTACACTACTTGATCCTTTAAGATAAGTGTTGAAGTCCTTGTCTCATCCTCAATAAAACCAGACGACTCATTAATGAAAACAAATAAAGACTCATCAGGAGAAATCTTTTCTTGTTATATATTTTTTTGTTGCAATCTATACTCCTCCAAAGCTAAACATAATGGGTTCACCTTTCTAGTCTTTTTGATATGGACTAAAGCATCCTGATCAAAGGGTTGATTCTTAGGTTCATCAGGTATAAAAAATTGAGGGGCTTCTTGGGTTTCATGTAGAAAATAATATTGCCCAAGGGGTTGTTCTACAACAAAATTGGGTTCAACCTGATAATTTTCCTCAACACTTAAAGAATGGGGTTTTCTAAAACTTGGAATCTGAACTTTAGGAAGTCTAAGAGGTTCACATTGTCTTAAGATTCAGAAATCATAGTCACAAACCTCTCCTAGAACAAACCGATTTGGAATTGCAATATTTTCTTAGGCTTCGTACCTTTATACTTCTGACTCTTGGTCATAAAGATAGGCTTGACAAATCATCTCCTTTTGTTGTTGATTATACTCATGTTTCTTCTTGATCTCCTCCAACTACCTCATGTAGTTAGGCAAAGTGTCCTTTATGCTTGCAATCTCCCCTTGGTATGTGTCGTACTACTCTCAATTATCTATTTCACTCATCTACTCCTCATAGTTTAGCCCTATATATCTGAATCTCAAGTCTTGAATATCTTGGGGCTCATTTTGAGTATATGAGGGTTGAGATGAAAAATGAGCAGGGTTGGATGGGTGGTAATTATATTGGGCATGTTGGTATGGCTAATATGGAGATGAATAAGTAGGGATTTCACGATATGGAAAATGATATTCATATTTCCTATAGAGATTTGTCATTTTTTCTCATGTAAAAGCTAGAAAATGGAGTGAAAAGATGATAAATATCATACCAACACTTAGGTCTTCTTCCAAAACCAATGAATGGAATCGTCAGGTATTTTTATTTTACCTCCATAAGGATGAAACTCTTTTGCACATCTAAAACAACAAATAAAAAATTGAAACTTCTCTAAAATCAACTTTCAAAGTCCCACCGGGCGTGCCAAAAACTGTTATCAATCAGATATGCACCCTAGTTGAATTTTCAAAAATCTAACTATCTATTGACACATGGTAACCTTCTTCAAATGTGGGTGATCTAAGTAAAGGAGGAATATCCAAAGTGAGTTGGTTCTCTGAATAATAATCTATTCTAAATGATTTCTTGTGGAATCGAGTTAGAAGGATGAACTTAAATTAAATCTATTATTAAATATTTATTTTTAGAACTTAATGGTGACTAAATGGTGATTTTTTTTTCTCACTATAACTCTTAGAAAGACACAACAATATGTCACAAATTCTCATGAACACTCGATACATCATTACTTTGCCTGAAGATTTATATTTTGAACACAACATGCAACTTGTAGTTATGATATTTTTGCATCAAAATTGCAACTTTAGGACATGAAAAGGATTCTGTAAATAGAAATCACAAATTACATCGTTTATCTAAAACTGCAATTGACAAAAAAATTAAGAATTAGGAATGTTAATTTCATTAATTGAAGGAGTATTACATGTCTGAGTATAAATTTCTAAGTTAAAAGACTCTTTGTTTTGTAGAAGAGAAATAATCAATAATCTCGACTAGAAAAAACACTAAGTTTCCTCCAAGATATATCACAAAAACCCTAATCTGAGTTCAAGAAGAAAGCTCAAGGAAAAGCACCTAAAACAACTCCAAAATGTGGCATAAAAGTGGAAAAAAAACACATTTTGCATGTGCATGCCATAAGACCTCTAAAAATAAGAAATATTTGTATTTAAAGCGATTAAAATGCTTCATCTTTTCACCATGCAGCTCAAATCTGACTAGAAGAAAATTCAACCTATCTTTGTAGGCAAACTACAAAAAATAGCCATACGAAATAAAACAATTTATAAATTATTATTTTATTCTCTGCTTTACATCATGCAATTTTTATAATTTCTTTATTTTTGAAATTAAAGATAGAATCTTTTACAAAACATCAACCCTATTTCTCCATTTACAATCTTGATTTTTCTCACTAAAAAATCATAAAAAATAATAAACCATCTCTGTTACATAATTAATTGATTTTCTTTAAAAATCAATTGAAAATAAAACAATTTATAAATTATTATTTTATTCTCTGCTTTACATAATGCAATTTTTACAATTTATTTATTTTTGAAATTAAAGATAAAATCTTTTACAAAACATCAACCTTATTTCTCCATTTACAATCTTGATTTTTCTCACTAAAAAATCATAAAAAATAATAAGCCATCTCTATTACATAATTAATTGATATTCTTTAAAAATCAATTGAAAAAATACCAATACTTGATTGATTTCTATAAAATCAATTAAACAAAGCCTAAGACATTAAGGCATTCTTGATTTTTAATACTAAGGAATAAACACAAGTATTGATTTCTAAAATCAAATGCCTTAAAATATAAATAAGACCCTAAAAATATTAAAGCCAAGACTTACAAAGTCTTAGGAACTTTCCAAAACATCAACCTAGGCATATGAGACCATGGCCACTCAAGGTATCAACTCAAGTTTGATCTCAAAATGAAAAATATTAAAATGCCCCCCTAAGTTCCAACTTCTCCATCCAAATGGGAAATATCATTAACCTAAAATCAAACTAGGTCAAGATTGAACAAAACAAGAAGAAAACCCTAAAATCATATTCATTTCCACTTTGCAACTTTTGGAGAAATAAACTCTACCTGAGAAAGAGTGTGCCACCATGTGCATGATAGGGCTTCTACTTGGGAAAGCTTGGGAATACCATGATTTTGTTTCCAAATGGTCAATTCTCCCTTTTGCAACTATGGTAAGTTGATTTCATAGGTTTTTGTTAGCTCCAACAACTATATTTTGAGAGAAAAAAGCCATTAAGGCCACGACTTTTGCATTCTATCTTCTCTGATTTTTTTTGTGTTCATTTCTCTATGTATTCTTTATCTCTTTGGCCGCCATGAGAGAGCTCGACCCTTGCATTTGTGAGCTCCATTGAGCTGGTCGCGACTTCTACTCCTCCATAATTATGCAAATGGTAATATCACCTCTCCATTGTCCTTTCTTCGTCGAACCGAAGCTTTAGAATCTCATATGCCAAATAAATAATTGTTGTTTTTTCTCATACCATAATGTAGACTACCTAGGCCGCGCCATGTGTGTTTAGTCTTGGGCTTCTTGGGGAAAACTCTCACTATATTTCACATCCTTCATCTTCATATTTTAATTTCTATGAAGCCAAGCTCAAAATGGTTCTCATCATTTCTAAAAAATGTAACTAAAACTCCCCCATAAAATGGGTTTGACCCATGATGCATCACACACATTTTTGTAATTTTTTGTGTGTAAAACCCTTAAATCTATAACTCTTGATTATGAAAGAAATCATTTATCTTGTATTTTTTTGTTGAAAACCCCATATGGGTAAGCTGGAAATTGTAACTATCTTCATGTTGATCAAAAACCCCAATGTGGGTATTTTGGAAATGGCGAGAAAGAATCATTATTCTAAAAAATCCTTCATGGGTATTCAGTATTTTGAATAAATCTGCATTTAAATAAAAAATCTTCATATGGGTATTCAGGAAAATGAAAGAAAATTCTTTATCTCTAAAATAAATTTACGCATTTATGCATTTTGAGTTAGAATTGTTGAAAACCCATCATGGTACTTGGTAATAATGGAAAAAACCAATTGAAACTTGAACAATTCCTCACATTGATACTTTTGGAAACCTTATAGAAAAACTTGTGTAAAAATAGCTCTAAAAGCTGAAACAGGCTCCAGGTATTTGCATTTTTTGTTTAGTCATAGTTCCAATGAAATTGCAAACTTTACCTATTCTAAGGGCTAACTCCATGCCTTTGATAAAAATCATTTAGATTTCAGCCACTATAGTACCATTCTTGATCATATTTGATGTGTAGCCCATTCATTTGATGTACTTCAACCTTCATGTTTTAGGGTAACACTCATAGGAATAACAGATTTAAAGACAAAAATAATTGAATAATATTTTGTATGCTTCTTCATAGCTCACTGCTATTTCAACCTAAACACAACAATATCATTTATATAGGCTACTTTGATGTTTACTACCACCTTTCCATTACTTGAATGCTTCAACATGATGCATTTCTAGCTCACACACTCCATAGTGCTTTCACAAAACTGAAAATCTTCATATAATTCCATTATTTGTTGGTGTTCCATTGATAAGGAATTATGTATGCATGTTCACTATCACCATCATGAGATAAAAAATTGTTGCTCCAATCAGAAAAGTATGAAACAACAAAAATGTGAACAGACTTAAGGCAACAAAAACAATAATATGGCAACAATATTAAAGCTTTTCCAGAATGAAAATGATAGTTTTTAGTTGTATTGAATCAATTTAGTCTATTGTTCATTTTTAATTTTCATTTGATAACTCAGACTTGATTATTATGTATGAACAATAATTTTAATTCTTTGATAAACTGAAAAACTACATGATAACTTGATTACTCCTTTATTTTAAATCTATTTTACTCTCCTATGAAAGGCTTGAATGAGCATGATAATATAATTTCTTAATTTTCCCACTTGTAAGATTAAGGGGCAGAATGTAGAGCTCTACCCTTGTTGGAGCATATTTTACTCCACATGGTTTATGTCTTCATCAAATAATCAACTTCATGACTTTTCCTATACCTACATAGGAAACAAACATTGTTAGCAAAAAACAATAAATATCACGATGTTTACACTTTCAGCTCTGGTTCCTGCACTTTTCTTAATTTTTTCGGTGCACTCTTAGTAGCATTCTCCATTACTGTTGATTTTTCATGTAGATGTCTTCATAGTCAGAGCTCTAGCAACCATCCTCTCCAACTTTTGTAGGTCGATTAATGCTTGAGTATCAAATATTGCACACCTCTTTTGCATCAACCATAAACACAAGCTAAGATGATTATGTCCATATTTATGTGTTTTCCTTCTTGGATCTTCAGTAGTGTATAGTGTTCCATATAATGCATTGCAATAGTTAACTCAAGTGGAGTGTGGATTTTCTTAATTTCTATTTTTGCTTTTCATTCTGAAAAGAAATGCATAAAAAATGCAAATTTATAATGTCATTTCTATTCTTGCAATCAAATGAAATTTTGAATGTAACAATTTCATTGAAATAAAATGGAAACAATGAATGCTTAATCATTTGTATATTCATCTTGTACTTCACGTGTTCTATAAATTATTGAGCAATGACTCTAAACTTTGTTCTCTCAAACAATGCATAATTGATACTCAATAGAATAGATGCAATTTTTAATTTAAAACCATGTAGCAACTAACTGAATTTCCATTTTAAGATCAAACAAAATTTAATCAACTCCACCAATTGAGTTGTTAGTGAAAATTGGTAACATTTTGGCGATTTTCGCTAGATTCTTGCTAGCTAAGCATTAGAGTAGTTGCCTGTAACACTCTATTGGGTTTCGATTCAAATCTTCCCATTCATGAAACTCATAAAATTGAACAACAATACTCGAAATAGAAGCAAAAAAAAACAAAACTAGGTTGAAATAAAACTAATAGGCCATGATGGCCAACTGAAACATGCACAACAAAACTTAGGGAAAGTAGGAAAACTAAAAGTAATATGTGTAAAGAAATGATCAATTGAAAATATTAAATCTACCTAGACTATCCAACAAAGATGGTTGTCTAAAAAAAATCGTTAACTAGTTCTAAAAAATAACTTCCTCTCCTGACCAACTGAGAATGCTCTAACTTCTTGTAGACTGATAAGAAGAGGTTAAACACAATAACACTGCCCCCATATTGTTGTAATACAATATAAAGATCACAACCAAAAGCATGGATCTTGTAAAATTGATCAAACATACCTATATCTTGTCATAAATGGATGGGATGAATCTAATTCCCTTCTACTACAATTTCATTCTTGGGTGCATCGATAATATATTGTATCTCATTAACATCCTTTTTGGGAAAATCCCTAATAGGGCATCATCTTGGAAGGATGAAAACTAGAACTTCGTTACTGGTTCCTTGTTGGTCACTTGTTGTTTCAATCTCATTTTCTAGATTGAAAACACTTGACAACATGTCACCCAAGTTTGCACAAAACTCATCAATTATATTAGTGCATAATTCTTCATCAAACCCATCAATGGTATCCTAATTTATAATAAGATCAAAAGTATCCTCGTGATTGATTTCTTGAAAAATTGAAAGCATATCAAGATTCATACCTTGAAAAATAGTTTCATTCATTTTCCCTGATTGGATAGTGTATGCATGTACCTTGACTTCTTGACTATTCAACTGAGGGACATTTTCATTCATCTACTCACAAACCAATCCTTTGTCTAAATGTATTTCTTCATTTTTTCTGATCGGATCTAGACAGCGTTATTAGTTCACATGTATTCTCATCATCATTATTAATGTACAAAGGAATTACCTCAAATAAAATAATCAAACCTTGGACCTGGTGGACACTCCACTTTGCCTCCTCAAGCTGTTGTTCCACACTTTCTTCCTCAGATAATGGTTTCTTCAAATCCAAACATGAAACAAAAGTCTCAAGGTCATCCTGAAACAAGTCTTCTTTATTTACCTTATCATAGCCATCGTGTGGTATCACAACACCAAATTTTTGAAACTCCTCATGCTTCCCTAGAGCTAGTAGGGATGTGACCTGTGGTATGTTTTCTTCATCATCAAGAAAAGAGGGTACCTCCTCAAATAGGTCAGTCGAATATTGAGAACTCTTAGCCATTCCTTGATTTAGAACTTGTTGTCCCTTGACCATATCTTTTGTTGTCCCCTATTGTAGTTGTTCTTGATCTTTTGGCTCATCCTCATCACTGCACCAATTAGATACCTCACAATAGTCATTAATATCATGTTGCACTACTTGATCCTTTGAGATAAATGTTGAAGTCCTTGGCTCATCCTCAATAAAACTAGATGACTCATTAGTGAAAACAAA
>CM021103.1:592733757-592852896 GCA_007115665.2 Sequoiadendron giganteum | reverse complement strand
TATTTCTTCTTGTAAAACCAATGAACGAAGTCACCAAGTATGTTGATTTATTTCATTGACTTCGTTCTCTAAGATATATCAACGAAAAGCACCTAAAACTGTTCCAAAATATGGCATGAAATTTGAAAAAAAACACTTTTTGCATGTGCATGCTGCGAGACCTCTAAAAATAGGCAAAATATGCTTTTAAAGCAAATAAAACACTTCATCTTTTCACCATGCAGCTTAGATCTGACTTGAAGAAAATTCAACCTATCTTTGAATGCAAATTTCTATAAATAACAATAAGAAATAAAATGATTTATAAATTATTGTTTTATTCTCTACTTTAAATCATGTAGTTTTTACAATTGCTTTATTTTTGCAATTAAAGATAGAATCTTCTCCAAAACATCAACCTTATTTCTTCATTTACAATCTTGATTTTTCTCATTAAAAAAATCATAAAAATAATAAACCATCTCTATTACATATTTAAATAATTTTCTTTAAAAATCGATTAAAAAAACTCCAATACTTGATTGATTTCTATAAAATCAGTTCAACAAAGCCTAACACATTAAGAAATTTTTCATTTTTATTAGTAAGGCATAAACACAGGTATTGAAATTTCTAAAAAAAATGCCTTAAAATATAATAAGACCCTAAAAATATTAAAGCCAAGACTTACAAAGTCTTAAGAACTTTCAAAAACCTCGACCTAGGCATATGAGACCATGGCCACTCAAGGTATCAACTAAAGTTTGATCTCAAAATGCCAAATATTAAAATGCCCCCCTAAGTTCAAACTTCTCCATTTAAATGGAAAATATCATTAACCTGAATTTGAACTAGGTCAAGATTGAAAAAAAGAAGAAGAAAACCCTAAAATCATATTCATTTACACTTTGAAACTTTTGGAGCAATGAACTTTGCTTGATAAAAAATGCCCCACCATGTGCATGATAGGGTTTCAACTTGTGAAAGCTTTGGAACTCCATGATTTTGTCTTTAAATGGTCGATTCTCCATTCTGAAACTATGGTAATTTGATTTCATAGTTTTTTGTGAGCTCCATCCACTATATTTTGAGAGAAAAAATTCATTAAGTTTGTGACTTTTACATACTATCATATCTGATTTTTCTTGTGTTCATTTATTTGTGTTTGTGTTATCTCTTTGGCTGCGATGAGAGAGCTTGACCCTTGCATTTGTGAGCTCCATTGAGCTAGCCATGACTTTTAATCCTCCACAAATATGCAAATGGTAATCTCACCTCTCCATTGTCCTTTCTTTGTCGACTTTCAGCTTTAGAAGCTCATATGCCAAAGAAATAATTGTTTTTTTTTTTTACAAACCGTAATGTAGACACTGGTTGAGCTTTTAAATTTTTCCCCCCTTGTGAGTTTGGTTTACTTTGTCCTTGGCTCTAATTGGTTGGGTTTTGTGTTTTTACCATGATTCTTGGTCATGAGTGTTCTATTCAAGCAATGAACTATTATTAAAGGTGGTTGATCGCTTAAGTATGGTCTCAACCCCTTTTGGTCGTTACACTATCGACCCCTCTTTACTTGCCTTCTTGGTCTTTTGCATTTTGAATATGTTTTATATTTCCTAAGTGTCGGGTGGGTAAAAAAAATTAGATTAATCTCTAAAAATATTTTTTTCCTCGAGGGTCATTTCCCCATCGACCTACTCAGTCCCCTTTTTATAAATAACTTTTTTGCATGTGCGGATTACATAGCCATCAGATGGAATGATCAATATCTGAACTGTTCCTCGCGGACCTCGCAAGATTTCTTGTTGATGTCACAAAAGTGGTGAGAGGTATGTGAGATTCTACCACCTATCGCCTATGATCATGGGGACCAGTTTATGTTCACTGACCGATGAAGGGCACTGATGCTAAAAACTGTTTCTTTACCAACGCGTCGTGGTCGTTCCTCGTTGACCTCACACAATTAAACATTAGTTCTAATAATTTTGCGAGTTGTGCAATTTTTTGACACATGGATTCCAATGTGGCGTGGGGGATGATCGAGGTGGGACCCGTTTGTGCTGAGGTGGTGTCCTATAGTGGTTTTTTGTTCACCTAAAATCTAGAGAACAAATGTGGCATTTTCAAACCATTTTGACTCGATCTAAGCTGTTATTTTTGGCTTGCATTGTTTGGGATCAACAACTGACATTTTAAATAGGTTGGTGTTATACTATAGCCATTTTAACTCATGTGAGTGAATAGTAATGGTCAAGTTCAATTTTTTCTCTCATAATTAATGCTAAAAGATTAGTATATTACTATTTTCGCTTGTACTTTGACACTAAATAAAATTGACTAGTGCCAAGTGAAGCGAGTTGTCTTTGTGAATTTTTAGCCTCACTATCATTAACGTTCTGCAAGTGAAACCATAAATAGCACATATACCATTTCTTGTGTTTTTAGAAGGTCTTTGGTTGTTTGAAGAAAAAATTATTGACTTCTTCTTGTTTTGTTCCTGAAGGATTGTTTGAGTTAATTTTCTTTAAAGTATTTTAAAGTTGGTCTTGATAGTTGTTGTGACTTCTTGAATTCTGAAGAATTTTTGTCTAATTCTATAGGGTGCAAGTTATAATTGTGTGAATTTTAATAAACCTAGCTCAAAATATTCTTTGTCTTATGTAAATAGCACCCAAGGCTGGAAGCTCTGGCTCTAAGACCACTACTAGGTCCTTTTCCCAAGATATTATAGACTTATTAAAACCCTCTACTAGAAAAAGGCTTGAGGGAAAGGATTCTTTTTATGGGCCTTTACTCCTAGAGGGGTTAAATGATAAATAATGTGTGGTTCAGGACACTAAGTTAAGACCACTACTAGGTCCTTTTCCCAAGATATTATAGACTTATTAAAACCCTCTACTAGAAAAAGGCTTGAGGGAAAGGATTCTTTTTATGGGCCTTTACTCCTAGAGGGGTTAAATGATAAATAATGTGTGGTTCAGGACACTAAGTTATCGTATACCAGATGGAAGTTGTTCTCAAATTGGTTTGGGAACAGGAATTTGTGTGTTCCTTTGTGTAACCCATGGAGGTTGGATCTTGGTAAGTTGGTGGTCCCTAATGTCTACTTGGATGTAGATTTCTTAAAGTATGTTGTTGCAAGGTATGACCTTGTAACCAGAGTTGTCAGAATGCACTCTGACATAGAAATGGTAAAGATAACCAGGGGGGAAATTATAGAAATATTCGGTCTACATGAATGGAGTTAGGATATGGTTGCCATTAATCTTGAGGTTTTCAGAGAATAATACAAAAATACTAAGGGCTTGTTCAGAACATATCTTTTGATACCTCATTTGGCAACCTCAAGAAGATGAAAGAATAGGAAGTGAGTAGTGATTGGTAAGAATGAGCTAGAACCTTTTCCTATGAACTACTTCTCTAACTATTTCAAGAAGACAGTTTGTGCCTTGTACCAAGTTTTGGAAATTAGCTTGAAGACTAGTCTGCCTACTGATATCATGTACATGGTTGTAAATCTCCAACATTTAGGTTTTAATGTGGTATATGATTTTTCCACTTACTTAGCAGAATAAATGCGTGGGTGTCTTGTGGCCCTAAAGGAAGGAAATAATTGGGTTGGTTTCAGGTTTTTTTCCCTGTTAATGCACATGTTTTTATATAGGGGCTAGGCAATGTTTGAAAAGGATATGGAACTAAAGAAGGAGGATAATGTTGAAATACCTGTCCAATATTGGACTAGGATCCTTGATATGCATGATCACAAATTTGACTATGTAACATTCCAAAATGTATTCTAGATCCAAGTTGAAAAAGGCTCTAGTTCATGCTCCCCCTAGGATTCCTAAAGAGATTCATGAGTTCTTGAGGCCAATTGAAAGAAGACCTGAATTAAATTTGACAAATAATTGGAGAGACATTATCCCTTATCATAATACAACAATTTTCAGAGTATATGGCACTAATGTCAACCCTTATGTTCTTCCCAAGGATGTGCCTCTGAGAATTAGATTTTTGGAAATCATGAGATAGTTGGGGTGTGCTCAAGAAATACATTTGCCAGTAGAACAAAATAAAGGATCTTTTTTTCTTGAGTATATGACGTTTGCTAATTTTGTTATGGAAAAGGGTGGATGGAAGGATTTGTAAACATTTCTTAGACCTTGTGGATTAAAGAATGTACGCCCTAGGAATCATGATCCCGAGGGTTTTATTTCTCAAATGAAGGCCAAGCATCAGACTGGGACTTTTGTCCATAATTTCTATTTTACTGAAGACATTATTAGGAACATTTTTGATTTAGAGATACAAGAAGAGAGAAAGGAAAAATAAATTTCCTTTATCAAGATGGTAAGAAAGAAGGAAGAAATGATACCTTCTTTCAATCCCATACCAAATATCAATGGTGATTTGAACAAGGCTATGTATACCATTAACAATTTTGAGAATTTGGTGGGAATTCTGAATGATGAATGGGTTGTGGAAGAAAGGGGAAAGTCACAAAATATTGAGGAGTACCTTGAAGTAAGTTTGGAGGAGAGGCCTACTTATCAGTCCTCGAAGAAGATAAAGTTTTTTTTCCAGGAAAAGGGGAGGTATGGCTGAGGAAGTTTCTAAAAGCATTGCACCATCTTCTTTAGAGCTTTCATTGCTAAATATTGTTGATCTAGATTCCCCTCTGAGGATTGTTGACCATACATGTCCGTCATCACCTTGAAGAGACAAAAAATTGAAAGAACAAAGGTGGTTGAATATGATGGCGATGAGGATGAAGATATTATTGCCACTTTTGATAAAATGCATCAGGGAATGCCAACTTTCCCACTGGACACTTCATCAAGTTTTGGGGCAGCTTCTTTAAAGTTGGGAAAAGATGAAATAAGGGGAATAACCAATAATGATGATCTGAGGATGGAGGCATGCAGAGAGTTCGTGATGGATGACTATTTTATCCATACCAATACTTTTAAAGATTTTGTATGGAGAGCACATGTCTCATTATATGTTGAGAGGGTGGCTCAAGAAAGAAGTTTGCACCTTGAGCTCCCAGAGCAAGTAATTCAGTCTAAAATCAGGTTGCATATGAAGGAAAGGTTCAAAGAAATAACACCAGAGCAAGGCCGAGAATTGGTACAAAAGGGTGGATTATTGTTACTTGTTTAATGGGATATTGTTGATGCTATGGTTTTCAATACAATAAGAAGGGCCAATTGGCCACTTCTTGCAACCGATGAAGAAGCTATATTGGCACTTAAAGGATCAGCTTGTAGTGAGGAGTGGGATGCTTTGGCAATCTGGTCTTTTTCGACTTGATCTAGGAAGCCAGTAGTTGCAGAACCATCTGACTTTAGTGGTCACCTTGTTGTAAGAAGATTTGTTAATATTCCAACATTGGAGGCTATTGATATGGTAGTAAATGTTGCCAGGTTCACTAGGGAAATTGTTGAGGATTTGACCAAGGACTGAGATACTCTGAGCGACCAATACAATGACATTATTATTGAATATAATAAGAGTCAAAAAAGGGTTGCAGAGCTAGAAACCGAGTTGGCCTTATTTAAGAAGAAAATGGAGACATTGAAGTCTCAAGGGTAGGCTAGGTCTAGCTACACTATCTCTCACCCACTAGTGGAGCAATCTCAACCCTCTTCACAAGGACAATCCTTAGCTATTGTTCCATATAATATGGGATAGGTGCCTATTGTAGTTGAAAGGGCTAATAGCCTAGGAGAAGGACTCTCTAGGGAGAAATTAATTCATCAAATTAAGGATTATAAGGAGATGGTGTAGCAAATATGAGAATCAATAGTGAGGAGCAATTTGGTGATTGTGGACACTGTGTTGAAACACTTAAACAAGAGGGCCTAGGGAAAATTGAATAGTTTTCATGAAAATTATGCTCTAATGTTGCAAGCACTTAGGATGTTCCCGAGAGATAGATGGTTTTCCACCCCATTGCTGGATAGATGGAGTCCTAGAATTGAGAAACTGAGAGTCATGGCAGTAGGAGAAAAACAACATGGGGATAAGTATCCTATGGTTATATCAACTTATCAATTTGTTAAGGAATTCTTGGAGCAAACTTTTCAGGGGTATGTTACCCCTATGGAGTTAAAGATCAAAGGTTTAAAGGCCATATATGATGGAATGGACTTAACTCCTTTGCCACACATTCTGCATAGTCAAGATGAGATAAAACCTTTGCACATTTGGAAAGATCAGATGACTAATATAATGGTAGCTCAAACTCATGAGATACACATAAATGTTGACATAGTTATGTTGGAAAATACACTAGAGAAATTGTCATTTGTCACTAGTTTCTTAGAAAATTCTGATAAGAAGGCCACGTTAGTGATGGTGAAATATGTTCCTTATCAAGATAAGATTGATCAGGTTATGGCTTTTAAGTGGCCATCTGAGGAAGATTTTGAATTATGGAAAAATGTATTCACTGATGAGTTTGAAATATGAGTATTGCAGTTGAGAAATGAAACTTGGTCATGTATAGTACATATCTCACCTCAGAAGTTATATTTGAAAATATGCATTTCCCTTCTGAGTTCAGGTACGAGCTGCTGAGGTGGAATAAAGTGTTATAACGGTTAAAGATTCCTCTGGCTTGAGAAAGTGGCCCTTTGAAGGGCGGTTTCTTTTCTTCCATATCAATAAATGATTATTCTTGTCCTATGCTTCTTCTCCTTCAATCACATGATGTAAATGTAACTGAATTAGGGATTAGCAATCCAATGAAAAAGGAACATGTGTACTCTCCAGCCTGAAGCTTGTTGGCTCCCTTGTTTCATTAAAGGGTATTTTGTGTCGTGAGAAAGGGTATGCTGAAATATTCAACATTTGAGAAATAAAAGTTTGGTGATACAAAGAGTATGAGGGTAAGTCCAGGTCTTAAATTTTTGAGTTAGATAAGAGAACTTGGTCAATTATGGGGTTCTTAGGCATGTTCATATTAAATATGAAATTTTTTTGAGTCATTTTTCTCTCCTGTTGTGACATTTTGTATGAATTATTAATGAAATATTGGTCCAAGATTATTTTCATTGATCTTCATTTGTTCTTTACTGTGAATTATGTTTAAAGATGGCTTTGGTTCAAAGGATAATCTAAATGCTTCAGTTAATCAGTAAGTTCATGCAAGCTAGCAATGGGATTCATAAAGTAGTGATAGAATTAGATACAAAAATATGGATTGTAATATGATTCATATGGATCATAAGTATTTAAGATGAAATTTGCCCTGTAGGTCAATTTTCTCATTTGACTTCATGCTTTAGGATATGGCACTAGAATTTTGATCGTGGCTATATTTTCTCATGTCTTGTGTTATGAATTCAGAACATTTTATTCAAATATTTCCTATCAATCTACTTTAGCTGTGTTTCTGATTCTATGCTAATGGGACTCGAGACTTTTTGAGGAATAGCCAATTTCTTGAAGGAATTCATCCTTTTAGCGTAGATGGGGGGATCCATCTTTTGTTCATCAGTGTGCGGTTGAATTGTTTAAAGTTTTTTTTAAAGAGCACATCTTAGGGAATACCCTCTTGGGTCTTACAAAGCCTGACATGTAGGAGAATTATCATTATCTCTTTTTCTCGTCGAGTTGGCCAATCACTTCTTAGACTTTTGTCATTGAATGTAGAAAGTTCATAGAAGCTCTCAGGAAGTCTACTTGGATTGTAATAGAAACACCAATAGACACTACCTAGGCCACACTATGTGTGTTTGGTCTTGGGCTTCCTGAGGAAAACTCTCACTGTATTTCACATCCTTCATCTTCAGATTTTAATTGTTATGAAGTAAAGCTCAAAATGGTTCTCATCATTTCTGAAAAAATGTAACTGAAACTCCTCCATAAACTAGGTTCAACCCATGATGCATCACACACTATTTTGCATTTTTTAATGTGTAAACCCTTACATGGGTAACTCTTGATTCAGAAAGAAATCATTTATCTTGTATTTTTCATGAAAACCCCATGTGGGTAAGCTGGAAATTGTAACTATCTTCCTTTTGATCAAAAACCCTAAAGTGAGTATCCTGGAAATGGTGAGAAACCATCATTATTGTAAAAATCCCTTCATGGGTATTCAATATTTTGAATAACTCTCCATTTAAAAAAAAAATCTTCATATGGGTACTCAGGAAAATGAAAGAAAATTCTTTATATCTGAAATACATTTATTCATTTTTGCATTTTGAGTTAGAACTGTTGAAAACCCATCATGATATTTGGTAATAATGGAAGAAACCAATTGAAACTTGAATGATTCCTCACATTGATACTTTTGGAAACCTTATGGAAAAACTTGTGTAAAAATGGCTCTAAAAGCTGAAATAGGCTCCATGTATCTGCTTTTTCTATTTAGTTGTAGCTGCAATGAAATTATAGACTTTACCTATTGTGAGGGCTAACTCCATGGATTTGATAAACATCATTTGTTTTTCAGCCATTTTAGTACCATTCTTGATGCATGGGTATGTGCAGGATCATCATGGAAAAACCATGTCCTTAAGTGGCAATAAAAAGACAAAAAATTAGAGTTAGACAACTTGATGTAAAAATTTGAATAAGTTATCAATATTATTTCAAAAAAATGTAAAAATAGAATCTGTAGAAAATTGAAAGTAGTTTCTAAACTACTAGACCTTTATTTAGAAAAAAAAAATCTTTGAAATTTCAATGCAGTAGTATCTAAATTTCAAGGTAAAAATAAGAAGTAGGTGTCTGTCTAACCACCCTAGCCATAATAAAATGATAATATTTTAGATATAATTAGAGGACTCATGTCCCGATGTGATGCATATTTTTTTATAATTTATTTCCAAGTAAATAATTAATTATGATTTTTTTATTAGAACTTTTAAAAAATATTAAAGTTCGTCTGTCTAACCACCTTAACTTGGTCAAAAATTCATGAAATTCAATTTTAATTTTTTTAATCCTATAGTATGCAAAGCATAGAATGTGACACATGTTTCAGATTCAAAAAATGTGATACCGTTTGAAAGCTAAAGATGTTTTTCAATCAACCTATCAATCAGGACTTTATTCGTAATTCTAATAGAAAATGAATAATAATTATTTATTAAATTCAAAGTAAAGCATAATTTATATTGGTGGAAAGTTGTGAATCTCCTCTAAAAACCCTTTTCGTTTCATCAATTCTGGTAAAAAAAAGTCATCAGCCACATGGGTCATCATATGGCTTACATATCGCCACTTTTTGGCCCATCACAATCCTGCACATACCCACATACCCAATTCATTTGATGTACTTCAGCCTTCATGTTTCAGAGTAACACTCACATGAATAATAGATTTTAAGACAAAAATAATTGAATAATGTTTTGTATGCTTCTTCGTAACTCATTGCTATTTCAACTTGAATGTAACAATATAATTTATGTAGGCTACTTTGATGTTTACTACCACCTTTCCATTACTTGAATGCTTCAACATGATGCATTCCTAGCTCACACACTCCATAGTGCTTTAATAAAATTGGAACTCTTCAGATACTTCCATTATTTGTTGGTGCTCCATTGATAAGGTAGTATGTATGCTTGTTCACTTTCACCATCATGAGATAAAACAATGTTGCTCCAATTAGAAAAATATGAAACAACATAAATGTGAACAAACTTAAGGCAGCAAAAACAATAATATTGCAGCAATATTAAAGCTTTTCCAAAATGAAAATGATAGTTTTCAACTAAATTGAATCAATTAAATCTATTGTTCATTTGTAATCTTCATTTCATCACTCAGACTTGATTGTTATGTATGAACAATAAGTTTAATGCTTTGATAAACTGAAAAAATGCATGATAACTTGATTACTCCTTCATTTTAAATTTGTTTTACTCTCTTATGAAAGGCTCAGATGAGCATGATAATGTACTTTCTTACTTGGCCCACTTGTAAGATTAAGGCGCAACATGTCGAGCTCTACCCTTGTGGGAGCCCTTTTTACTCCACATGCTTTATGTCTTGATAAAATAATCAGCTTAATGACTTTTCCTATACCTCCATAGGAAACAAACAATGTCAGCAAAAAACAATAAATATCATGATGTTTACACTTTTAGCTCTAGCTCCTACACTTTTCTTGATTGTTTCAGTGCACTATTAGCAACATTCTCCATTACTATTGATGGTTCATGTAGATATGTTCATAGTCGAACCTCTAACAATCCTCGTCTCCAACTTTTACAAGTCGATTGGAGCTTGAGGATGAAAGATGGTGCACCTCTTCTACATCGGCTACAAGCACATGCAATGATGATTATGTCCATATTTATGTGTTTTCCTTCTTGCATCATTAGTAGTGTAGATTGTTCCCTATAATGCACTGCAATAGTTAACTCCACGGCTTGTGTGAATTTTCTTAATTTCTCTTTCTTCTTTTCATTCTAAAAAGAAATGCATCAAAAATGCAAATTTGTACTGTCATTTGTATTCTTGCAATCAAATGAAATCTATAATTTAAAAATGTCTTTGAAATAAAATGAAAGCAATGAATGCTTAATCATTTGTATATTTAGTTTGTACTTCATTTGTTCTGTAAATTATTGAGAAATGACTCTAAACTTTGTTCTGTCAAACAATGCATAATTGATACTCAATAGAATAGATGCAATCAACAATTTAAAACCATGTAGAATCTAATTAAATTTCCACTTTAAGATCAAACAAAATTTAATCAGCTCCACCAATTGAGTTATTAGTGAAAATTGGTAATAGTACTATTTTTGAATTTTGATGTTTTGACCTTTTTAGATATTTTTGATATGTTTCGGATGTTTTGGATTTTGAATTTACAAATTTCAAATGTTTTTTGTATTTTAGTTGTGTAGGATTTTAATGTTTTTTTGTTTTTTAATTTTTGAAAGTTTTTAAATATTTTTTATGAAATTTTATAGATTTTTTTTGGGATTTTTCATGATATTTCCAATAACCTTTGTGCTATCTAAAAATTCCATCCATTAAATATTCACACTTGTTTGGCCCCTTGTGAACTAAATCGATTTTATTGTGTCTTATTTAGGGTGTTGTAAAGTGTTTTCTTTCACTTCCACACTAATCTAAGGTTTTCATTATAAATTTGGGCTTCTTTATGCCTCATTTATTTCTATTTGGCATTCACAAGCCTTAATTAATGCATCTTTCTAAGGGTAATCCTGATATTAACCAATATCCAATCATAATTCATGTGTTTTTGGATTGTATGGCATAGATTCAGTGATCTATGACTCATACACCACCTTGGGCATATGGGTCCTAGTTACGATTGATCCATGAAGAATTGAAACATAACAAAGCCATGGGTACTTAAATATCAACAAGATCAATCAATCAAAATTGAAAGTAAACATTTTATCAAAAACCCTAACATGCTAAATTTATGAAATATTTTAAAGAAAACATCTACTCTAATCTATTGAAATTTATCCTCGTGTAGAATTTGTTTCACATTGATGTGGACGGATGACCCTTTCCCAGTCCTATGATAGTAAGCTTGTTTCAGGTGATTCTATGGAAGAGAATCGATGAAACCATGATGTTTGATGTGTGAAAACCTAAATTATGCTAAAAATGAACATGATGCAAGATAAGTTACCATGATTTTATGCTATAAATGATCTAATTATGCAATTTCTAATCTAATGTTAACCTAATCTAAGATAATTTAATCTTATATGATGCTAAAATATGAAACCCTAATTTATTTACAAACTAAGATGGATGCATGGAAGCCATTAATGGATGTTCTAAGCTATTGTGTAGCTAAAATAAAATGAAAATAAGATAAATGTGTGAAAATTGAGATTATGGATGTGAGTAAATTTAACAAGTTTTTAATCACATATCCCTTCTTCTTTGTGTCCAAATAGTGATTGATTTATAGGAGATAAAATGAGGAATGCGTGGTTGTGATGAAGAAGATGAGAGGAATGGATCATGGATTCTCATCAATAGATGATAATTCATGATGAAAGTTAATCAAAGGCTTACAATTACCTCAAAAAAACACACTTTTGACTTGCTCATAGAGGTTAAAGGTAACTTGCTTAGGAGGTTGAAGGGTTAACTTGACTTTGAAGCCAAGTGAGTTGATTGGAGGGGGGAGAATATTCCTTAGAATATTCCTTTTGGATGAGGAAAAAGGTTAATTTAAAAATTAAAATAAATTTTAATTATGCAAAAGGATAAAGAATATTTCGTGAGAATATTCCCCTTCATTAGAGGAAAATTATTTTAATTTCTAATTAAACAAGGTTTAATTCATGAAATTAGGGGATTAGAGGAATTAGAGATATTTATTAAATTAGATGATTTAATAAATAGGGGATGGGTGAAATGATATTTAATTAACTTAGGGTTATTTAGTGATGTGGGTCCCACCAGGCATGCCAGAAATGTGTGCAAGTATTTTTACCAAGTCTAAAATAAATGAAAACAAGGAAAACACAAAAAACATCTCAAGATTAGGCCTAAGTTGAACTTAAATAAAACAAAGAAAAAGAAAGGAAGTTACCCTGTCCAAGTTGATTGGTTGTTTGGCCCTGTTGATTTGTTTGATTATGTGCTCCTTTCAATGGTAAATGACATAAAACTATATGCAAAATGATGTGGATGATATGAGGGATGCAATGATGCAAGTGGGTATTTGGATAGATCTTTGATATGGATGCAAAATGAGCTTGAAAGTTGGCACAAACGGTGGATGAGTGCAAGTAGTTGAATGCTTGAGAGTTCAAAATTGCACAAGGTTGAAAGTTGATTATTGTTGTAAATGAGGGAAAATCCTCTAATTTTAGGGAAAAAATCTCCAAAGAATGAATGGTAAATATGTAGCCACCTTGGACAAGATCAAGGGCTATGGTGAGTTGAAAACTCACAAGCCCTCACATCTTTGCATATGACAGGTGATGTGGTGAAAAGGACATAAGATGGAGCTACTTCCTTGTATGTTGGGATTGGACAAGTTCTCCTCATAAAGGAGGTTCTTGTCCCCATGTGGGTTATTTGACCATTGAGGAATAAAAAATTCCTTAAAAGACCTTGGAAGAATAAATGTGAATTTAAAATTCACATTGGGAAGAGGTTTCCCTCTTCGAAAAGAGAAAGCATTTAATAAAAGGTTGACTTGGGGGTATGCCATAAATGGCATATGGATTAGGCTGACCTAATCAAGTAATTAGGTTGTGCAAACAAAGGATTATGTGGTAAATAAAGAATTAAGGAAAGTGGGATATGATGGAGGATGTGACATTAATCTTGATTAAGGGTGTGCACATCTATAATCAAAGCTTAATTAAATTAATCTAGATTAAGTAAGGGTTATAGAGGATGGGACAAGGAGAGAGAAAATAATGAATTTAAAATTGATTTAAATTCATAAGGGTTAAATAAATAAATTAAATAAATAAGAGTATTTATTTAATTTAGAGAGGAAAGGGGATAATGGTAAAGTATTTAATTATTTAAGTTAAATACCTTAAGAACATTAGGAAAAGGGAGAAATATTAATTAAATAAATTATTTAATTAACATTGATGGGAAATGTGAAATAGATGAATAAAGGGGATGAATTTGACGTTATGGGAGAGGTAAAATTTGGATGTCTACACTTATAAATAAGAGTAGTAAACAAAACCATCAAATTATAATTAAAAAACCATGAGGTAAGACTACCTAAAAAATTAGCACCCAAAAAAACTAGTTTGAAAACTATCACCCAAATGATAATATTTCATATTCTTAGAATAATATGTTCCTCCAACATATCATAAGCCTATCATAAGTCACTCACCAAATTAGTTGTTCCATTTTTTCTACATTACATCCATTCAAATTTTCCTTATAAAGTTTCATAGTGTGCATCATTATTTCATCAAGTGAAACTTCTTCATATAAATTATTTCTATGTTTCACGCATTTTTACATTCCCAATGTAGGAGGAAAAAAAATTTAGGTCATAAATTTTGAGCTAGGAGGTCACTAGCACCTATATTTTCTAAATTATAGAGATAAAAATATTTATATAGCAAACATCCCTACAAAACTATACCATATAACTTATATTTTTTTATTTTTCCCAAACACAAATTTTATATCCCAATTTTTTTTTTGTGTTTCACAATATAAAAATTACATCTTCATTTACTCAAAATTATGATTAAGGTTGAGATAGACTTTATAAAAAAAATTATTCTTATTTATATTTTATTATAATTTTTTAATTTTTTAATTTCTCTTATGGTGGTTATATGGAAATTATATATTTTAGTTTAGTTTCCTTTGGCTATATCATATTTTAATAATATAACCCCAATTGAATAAGATATTAAGGAAGTAAAACCTATACATATTATGGTTTAGTGTGTCCAACTATTCATTATATTATATGTAGTTGAGATTGGATTTAATGTTAACATATGCAATAATGATTGCTTAACATAATCAAAAGTAGACACTAAATACAAACCTTACTATCATAGTATTCTTGGCATAGTGTTGGAATTGATGCCAAAAGGGGATATGTGTGATATATTTCATGGGATATTTTTGGTATGATGGCATGGAGATTGGTGGATCTGTTTCTGGAAGGTTCTAAGAAGGGTGAGCATGGTGATGTAATGTTGGAGTGTTGCTCAAAAAATTGTAAAGTTGTTATGAATGTTTTCACAATTTTTTAGAGGTTACTTTCAAAATTCAAAACATAAATCAGGATGCAGATTTGATATGGGTTTTCTGAGAGCTTCTCATAAATGTGTTTTATAGGTCATGAGAGTGTGTGATGGATTTAGAAATAATTTATGTTTTCTCTAAGTCAAATTGAAGTTTTTCTAATAAACCCTAAGGGTTGTAGTCATGGTGATGAACAATTTTTTTATTTTGATGTTGATTGTTTGTTGGTTATTTCATGGTGCTTAAGTGATAAATTAATCCATTGAGTTCATCCGAGCAATCGACCCCCTTTAGTAGTAATACCGGCCTAGAAAATGTTTGCAACTATAACGTTTTGTAAGTCATGAGAAAAATATTTTTCCTTTGAATGATAAACATATATGGTTGAGGTTGGAAGATTGATAGACTCCTTTCCATTCAACTAAATATGTGGTGGGTCCCTATTTAGCCTTGCAAGATAGCGAGCAATGATGGAGATCGAGTGATGATGATCGAATGGTGCCCGCAGAGTGTATGGTGGGACCAGATAAAGTGTGAGGTAATAGGATTGGATGGTGATGTGTGAAGACAAGTGGGACTAGATGGTTGGTTGATATGTCAATTCAAATTGTAGTTATTGTTGCACAAATGATTGTCATTGCACCAAAAGAACAACCTGTTAATACTCAATACAACCACTAGATTTATACAAGATTCAAGATCCACATGGGGCAGTTAAACCATGTCCCAAAGCCTGAGAATCATGATGTACCACACTAAGGAGACCAAGGGTGGAACCTTGCAACAATCCCCACCCAATGCAACTGAGGGGTTCAAACCCATGACCTTGACTCTTGTACCAATTGTTGCAAAGACAACTACTATTGCACCAAAAGATCAAATTGTTAATGCCTAATACAACCACTAGATTTATAGAAGATCCAAGATCCAGAGGAGGTAGTTAAACCATGTCATGAAGCCCAAGCATTGTGTTGGCCCACACCGAGGAGACCAAGGGTGAAAACTTTAAAAATTTATGAATTGCACAATGCTAACAAAGATGATAGATTGTGTTAGCCCACCAACCCACTAAAGATTTGGGGGGTCTATGTCTTTAGCTTATGGGCTAATGGGATTGTGACACGTGTTCTAGTGGACCCTGCACAATGTAAGCTTCATATGATGGAGATCAATAGTGATTATTAAATCGATCTTTAATCCAATGATCATGTTTTAAAGCTAGGTGATGAATACAAATTGACAATTCAAGGTGTGAAAGCAATATATCAATAGCTCAGGTTTAAACTAAGAGTCCTCAACATCTATGATAGTGTGAATGAGGGTTACAACTAAAAAATATCACTGAGTAAATTGAATTAGCTCAACCACTAAATCTACTAGTTTTTATTGGTGATGGGATGATCAAATCGATGACATAGATATGTAGGTGGCAAAAAATAATTTTTTGATTTGATATAGAGAATATGAATTAAATGATACTAAAACCCTAGCTCTTTAGAATGCCAAGAAAATTAAAATATCTTACTCTAGATAATTGAATGTGTGGCTCGATGGTTTGATGACTTGTGGGAGAAGATAAGTAGAAAACCCTAGTAGAAGATCTATATGGTGTACAAATCTCAAGGCAACTACTATAAGTTGTCGATGCACACAAAAGAGAAAATAAAAATATAGCCAAGTATGGATCTATAGATAATAAAAGGTATATAATAGAGGATTATTTTGAGTCTCTTGAGGTAGAAAGAGAATGCACTAATAAAAAAGGTGAAACAATACTAATTTGTGAATTAGTGAGATTTTTGAGGCAGATAGAGAATGCACTAATAGAAAAAGGAAAGTGTAGAGGTGTTTTGGATGAACGGAATTCAAATAAAAGAAAAAATATCTTAATCAGGGTTTATATCCAATAGATAAACCCTAATTAACTAGTTTGTAGAGGTAGTGACAAGGTGTTGAGTTGTTGTAAGTTAGGATTCAATATTACACTGTGTTCCTTGAACAAATTATAATATATTACATTACAAATTTGATTGGTGGGTGCCATCAAATATTTGGGTAGGTGCTTAGAGTAGAGAGTGGGTACTTCCTTGGGTTAGGTACTCCTAAAACTCTAGGATTGGTGTCTTCTTAGGGTTGGTTCCCTTAAAACTTATAACATAAGTTTTGATTATGAGGTTGGATTAGGACAGTAGCTCCTAGTATCATTTATCACCATATTTTTTACCATCTTGGGTTTTCCAAATATATCTTTTGTTATGTGATTTTGTATGTGCATGATTTTATCTATGGTTTTTTTTAATTTGTACTAAAAGAATTAAAAGAATAAATATTTCAAATAATTTTAGAATTTGGTTTTAAAGGATCTACTAATTCACCCTCCTATTAGTAGATTTTTGTGTCCCAATAATTGGTATCAGAGCACAAGTTCCCTAAGAGAAGCTTAATCAGCTTGGGTAGGTCTTGTACAAGTGGAAAGAATGGCTAGTTAGGAAGGTTCTTCTATAAACAAGGCACCTCAATTTGATGGATCTGATTATACCTTCTATAGCATATTGATGGAGAAAGATTGTGGATCCCTAGTATTTTATGCTTGGATGCGAGTTAAGCATGGATACACTATTATTGCTACCCCTCCCACTGACATTTATAGAAAGAAGGATTATGAGACAATGCCAAATCAAAGCATACTATTCTTTGTAGTTTTTTGAGTTCAGTGTTTGTCAAAGTGATGCAATGTCAAAATGTAGATGATGTCTAGAAAAAATTGAAAAGTATCTATCAAGGAGATGACAAGATAAATTTGGAAAAGTTACAAATCCTCAAAGCTAAGTTTGAGGGTCTGAAGATGGGTGAAGAAGAAAATATTGTAGATTATCTTCTAAGAGTTGAAGAGATAGAGAACTCTATCAAAGGATTTATAGAAGAAGTGAACGAAACTATCATTTTGAAAAAGGTTTTTAGGCTAATGAAAACAAAGTATGACTCCAATATTTATTCAATAGAGAAAGGAAGAGAAGTAGAAAAACTCACTCTGATTAGATGCATGGCATATTCACTTCATATGAGATGAGAATGAAAAAACTTAGAGCCATCTAAAAGAGAAGCTACATTCAAGGCTGAAAACAAGGAGAAGGATCACCTGTAAAAGCTAAGGTAGAAGCAACTACATCTGTGCATGAAGAGACTGATGAAGAAGAAGAAAATTTCATCAGAAGAATTAGAAGAGGTTTTGGAAAGTATAGAAGTAAGTTACCCTTCAAATTCTTTGACAGTGGTAAAGTAGGTCATTTTTCTACTAAATTTTTATAAAATAAGAAGGATAACATTCAACAAGAAGTAGATGGTAAAATAAAGAAACCCTACTTTCCTAAGAAAAAAAAAATCAAAAGAATAAGATGAGTCTATACATCCAATAGGATAATGATGTATCTAATGATTGTAGTAGTTCAGATGATGAATATGATTGTGCCCTTATGATGAAATAAAATTAATTTATTTTCATTTAAAAGAAAAAAAAATAAAAAAAGGTTGGGAAGGTTGAGGACCTTGACAAAGAAGTTGAAGACGAAATAGAGGTTGAATTAAAAGGATAACTAATCTATGCACTAGATTAGATTGATGACTTAAGATAGGATATTGAAATCTAGAAAAAGGAAAATAAGCATTAGAAGAAACTTTCTCAAAAAGAGTCAAACAAGATAACCAATATTCTTGAAGAATCCAACTATAAAGTGATAATATTGAAGCTACAAGTGGAAGAATCCAAGAGGATTGCAAAGGTAGTCAAATCTAACTTGTAGTCTGAAGTTTACAAATTTATGAATTTAGAAGAAGAAATAGTAGCCTTAAGAAAATATTTGGAAAAGGCTAGAGAAAGGTCTACAACTAAAAGGAGAACCAGAGATCCTTGATGAATTTTTGAGCACTTAAAAGTCATGTCCAAGAAAGAAAAATCTAGTCTAGGCATTGAAAAAGGGAAAAATACATTGATGGATGAGTTTGCAAACCTATAAGAAAGATTTAGAGAAGGAGAAAAATCAATTAGAAATGATGAGAGGATCTAAAAGCAGCACACCACTCAAAAGGAGAAGATGAACACTAAGTTAAGAGAAGTTGAAAATGAAAAGACTCCTTCTATAGAAAAATAGAATAACCAATCGGTTCTTCATCACCAAAAATAAGAGACAAAAAATAAGGAGAACTGATGCAAAAGGATTCACTAAAGTGAAGGATTTGAAAAATCCTAGACAAAGAATACCCCCTCATCTAACTCAAGGAAATGCTATGACTAGGTAATCTTCATACTTCTATGGGTATTGTTATACCTGCAATCAAATTGGTTACAGGGCTAGAGAATGTAGGGTAATTCCCAAAAAGAGTACATATTTTGTAAGAAATAATCTATTTGCTCCTTTAGTAGAAATGAATGTAATGTGTTACAATTGTAATAACTTTCGTCATTTAGAAAGAAATTTTAGAAAAAAGTTCATAAGAAAAATATACAAAATGAGAAAAGGAAAAACACACCACCTAAAGTAAACAAGGAGTCTACAACTCCTATGAAGAAGGAATAAAAAGTGGAAAAGAAACATAAGAAGGCATGGAAAGAAAAAGAGCAGGTTCCAACACAATCAATGTTTTCACAAACAACACTCCATGCTAGAAAGAAAAAATTGTGGGTGATAGTGGTTTCTCTAAGCATATGACTAGAGATAAGAATAAACTCATTAAAATCAAGAAATTTAAAGGAGGATTTTTTATTTTGGGTGATAACGCTACTATAAAGATCTATCATAAAGAAATATTGAGCTTAGATGGTAAAAATACTAACAGGGATACCCTTTATGTTGAGGGATTAAAGAACAACCTGCTAAGTGTAAGTCGGATGTGTGATATTGGTTATAAGCTCACATTTTATTTAGATGGTTGTAAGATAAGGAAGTATGGAAACAAATTGCATAAGGACTAAGAGTTGATTTTGATCTTTACAATCTCTATGAGGTAAAAGGTCTGAGTTTTCTAATAGGTCAAGCTAATGAATGTTGGTTTTGGCATCGAAGATTGGGTCATATAAACTTTGATAATTTAGTAAAAGTAAGTTCAATAGGTTTAGTAAGACACATGCCAAAGATAACTAATCTTGTAAATATCATTTGCAAAGAATATCAATAGGAAAATAAACAAGGATTAAGTGTCAAAAAAAAGAATATTAAAACACAAAACCCTTGCAATTGGTTCATAATGATTTATGTGGACCCACGAGAACAAGAGGACTGAAAGGTGAAAGATAGTTCAAGTTACTAATTGATGACTATACAAGAATGGCATGGGTAAGAATTTTGAAGGATTAAGTCCCAAGAATTTGAAAGATTCAATATTTTAAGATAAATGGTCAAGAGAAGGATAATAGTACAATAATCAAATGCTTGATATCAGATAGAGGAGGAGAATTCACATCAAGTGAATTTGTTGAGTATTGTGAGGGACATGGAATTAAAATAAAATATTTTGCACCAAGAAATCCATAATAGAATGGGGTAGTAGAGAGAAATATTATATTAGTAAATGATATGGCTAGAAAAATTCTAAATAAGGCCAAGTTAGTAGACATTTTTAGAGAAAAGAAGCTCATACAATAGTGTATATTTTGAATAGAGTTAAAATTAGAGCACATAGTGATAGTACTCACTATAAGCTGTGGTATAGAAAACATGCATCAGTCAAGTACTTGAAATTTTTTGGTAGCAAATGTTACATCAAGAGAGAAGAAGACAACTTGGGAAGTTTGGATTCTAGAAGTGATGAAGGAATATTTCTTCGATATTCCACTCGAAACAAGGCTTAAAAATGTTATAGCAAGAGGATACATATGATTATGGAAAGAATTAATGTATGGATTGATGAAACTATTAAACAGGTCAAATTTGATAAGAATAAGTTTGAAGAGAACTCAAATTATGAAGAATAAGATGTAGCTAATGAAGAATAATAACAAGAAGAGGAGAATGAAAAAGAACCTACAAAATATGTACAAAAATATCACCCTACAAATCAGATTATTGGTGATAAAAATGAAGGTGTTTAGACAAGGAGAAGACTTGCAAGAAATGGGGAACAAGTTAATTTTTGTCTCTTGTCACAATTTGAGCCTAAAAGATATATTGAGGCCAACAAGGATGAAAATTGGGTAAAGGATATGGAAGAGGATTTAAATAAAATTGAGAAGAACAATACATGGGAGTTAGTTCCTAGACCCCCAAGAAAAAATGAAATACCTGTACTAAATGGGTGTTTAGAAATAAACTCAATGAAGATGGTGATGTTGCAAGAAATAAGGAAATATGTGTGTGCAAGGGTTATAAAAAAGTTGAGGGAATAGACTTTGAAGACACTTTTGCACCTGTTACAAGATTAGAGGGTATACGAAGGGTATGTGTAGGATCATCATGGAAAAAATAGGCCCTTAAGTGGCGATGAAAATTCAGTAAATCAAAGTTAGGCAACTTGACGTAAAAATTTGAATAATTTACCTATATTATTTCAAAAATATGTTATAATAGAATCTATATCAAATTGAATGTAGTTTTTAAACTACTAGGTTTTTTTTCTTGTTAAATCTATTTGGTGAAAATTTGAAATTTCAATGTAGTAGTACTTAAATTTCAGGGCAAAATAAGAAGTAGGTGTCTATCTAACCACCCTAACCACAATAAAATGATAACATTTTTTAAATATATTTTCGATATAATTAGAGGACTCATGTCCTAATGTGATGCATATTGTTTCGTAATTTTTTTCGAAGTAAACAAGTAATTATGATTTTTTTATTACAACTTTTAAAAAATATAAAACCTTGTATGTCTGACCACCTTAACTTGGTCAAAACTTCATGAATTTTTTTTTTTTTTTAATCCTATAGTATGTGAAGCATAGAATGTGACGCATGTTTAAGATTCAAACAATGTGATAGGGTTTGAAAGATATAGATGTTTTTCAATAAGCCTATCAATTAGGACTTTAGTCGTAATTCAAATAGAAAATGAATAATAATTATTTATTAAATTCAAAGTAAAGCATAATTTATATTGATGGAATGTTGAGAATTTCCTTTAAAAACCCTTTTCGTTTCACCATTTTTTGGTTAAAAAAAAGGTCGTTCGGCATATGGGCCATCATATCACTTACATATCACCACTTTTTGGCCCATAATGATCATGCACATACCCAAAATGTTTCTTGCATTTTGAGTTTACAAAGGATTTAAAGTATATCAGATGGATGTTAAATCTACACTTTTGAATGGAAACCTTGAAGTAGAAGTTTATATTGAACAACTAGAGAGTTTTCAACTATAATAAGAAGAATATGTTTGCAAACTAAGAAAAGGTTTGTATGGTCTAAAACAAGCACCTAGAGTATGGTATTCAAGGTTTTACCAATATCTACGAAACCAAAAGGAAAATAGGTGTAGAGGGTCCACCTTTTAAGAGATGGACACCAAACCTAGGGACCTATTTCACACTTTAGCTTATTAGGAAACCAATATCCCTTATCCAAGTTACTCAATTGAGGGAAGGAACTAAGGGTTTCCCTATGTGATTAAATGAGGGCTCGCCATTAAAATGAAGCTTCAAATGAGAAATTGAAACTCTAATGCACTAAACCATAGAAACTTGAAAGCATTAAATAAAATTGATAAACAAAATTAGACAAAAACGAACTTGGTAAATTGATGGATTCCAAGCAAGATCTACAACTCTAAAATTCTTATTTTTGAAGTGCACTGGGACTGATACACCAAGATGGGTGATTTAGTCTTGCTATACGAATCTAGGAAAAATATGGAATCTTCTGGTGACTATTTAAGATCTACAAAAAATTGACAAAAGGGTTGTACTGGGACTCATACGCATAGAGTGACGATCTAGTCTTAGTACTAGGGTTTGATTGATATTTATATAGCATCTAGTGATCTTGTGTAGATTTCATCTTGTATGATCTTCAAATCTGAAAGTTTGAATTTTTTCCTTTAAGTGAGTTTCATTGAAGATAACTTCTTGACAACTTTAACAACTTTTGCAACTTTTTTCAATCTTTCTCTTTAAAGGCTCTTCAACCTAAATCTATAAATCACACATCAAAGAGGGATTTTTTTTTTGTGTTATTAGTGAATGGGGATTCACCTTGGTCAAACCCCATTTTCAGTATGTGCAGGATCATCATGGAAAGATTAGGCCCTTAGGTGGTGATGAAAATTTAGAAATTAGAGTTAGGCAAATTGATGTAAAAATTTGAATAAGTTATATATATTATTTAAAAAATATCTAAGAATAGAATATATAGAAAATTGAATGTAGTTTCTAAACTACTAGGTTTATTTAAGAAAATATCTATTTGGTGAAAATTTGAAATTTCAATGTAGTAGTACTTTAATTTTAGGGAAAAAATAAGTAGGTTTTTGTCTAACCATCCTAACCACAATAAGATGATAATATTTTTTTATAAGATTTGAGATATAAGTAGAGGACTCATATCCCGATGTGATGCATATTTTTTTATAATTATTTTCCAATTAAATAATTAGTTATGATTTTTTTATTACAATTTTTAAAAAATATAAAAACTCATATGTCTGACCACCTTAACTTAGTCAAAACTTCATGAAATTGATTTTTTTTTAATCCTATAATATACAAAGCAAAAAATGTGATATCGTAAGAAAGCTATAGATTTTTTTCAATCAACCTATCAATCAAGACTTTAGTCATAATTCAAATAGAAAATGAATAATAATTATTTATTAAGTTTAAAGTAAAGCATAATTTATATTGGTGGAAAGTTGAGAATCGCCTTTAAAAACCCTTTTTGTTTCATCAATTTTGGGTAAAAAAAGGTCATCAGCCACATGGGCCATCATATCACTTACATATCACCACTTTTTAGCCCATCATGATATTGCACATACCTTTTTGGTAATTAAACCTTGAAAGGAAATAGGAAATCATGGAGGAATGATGAAAGAACAATATACAATGTTACAACTCACCAAACCCTTAAAACAAAGGTTGCAAACTTGTGTGGAGTGGCTCCAATGGATGCATGGATCTTGACTCCTGATTTTGATATGAGATAATGTCTTTCAATACTTGCTTGAATTATGAAAAACCTACATCACAACTGTTAGCTCAAAAACACACATGATGCATGATGACTTTGACATGATGCTTTAATTTTCAATGATGCTCCAAATGCTTGATAACTTACTTTTGAATTCTGTTTAATGAATACTCTTGATCACACATTTTCTATAATGCTTGGATGCTTGAAAGCTTAGGAGAATATATGAGAAATACCCTTTTATTTATACTTATTTATGCTTAATTTCCTAGAATTACAATGCTACAAGATGATCAAATCTAGGATAGTAAAATCCTACCAAGAACTTGAATTAAAATAGGTCCAAGTTAAATTAGGACTCATATGCCAGTTTGGACGTGTGATTCTTGGTAGCTTAAGCCTGGGATACAAAATTTGATAAGTGTTAAGTTCAATGCAACATTCAAAATCAAGTCTCGAGACCTAGGTAGGACCCATATGCCAAAAGTGGTGTATGAGCCCCAAATCACTAGATCTAGAACACATAACCTCAAAAATTGAATTATTATTTGTTATTTGTTAAATGTTTATATTATCCTCATAAAAGTGCATTTAATAAGGCTTCTAGATACAAAATAGGACCAATTAAAGCATAAATAAGCCAAGTTCTTAACAAGGAGGACCCTAACAAGTGTGAAAATGTAAAGGGATATATTTTTCTACACTACATTTAGCCCCCACTTTAGTGAGAGGATGACCTTGCATCAAGCTCACACTAAAGTATAAAAATGCATATCAAGAGGGGTCCAATTTTATCAATGCTAGTGAGCTAAGAGAACACAATCAAGAGGGATGAACAAGCCCCTCAAGATCAAGATCCTATTGAAAACCAACATAGGCACAAAAGAACATGCATTTGAATGATGGATGAAGAAACAAAAAGATGCAAGCATACACCAACATAGACATAAAGAATAAATAAAAGATAAGAAAAGAGGGTGGATCAAGCCCCAATCATTTCTCCAACATGATGTGGATCAAATCTAATCTATTTTTCCAAAAAAATGTTTACAAGTGGAACACGATGTCCACCATGAAAAAAAATGCACACTCACATGGGCTAGTGAAATTTGATATCCACTACATGATTTCCTAGTGAGACACATATGCACACAAATGCTATGTTCCAACACAAAAAATTAAGTGGCTATGAGAAATTCATGCCTAAGGTCAGCTCCCATATGCTAGCCATACCAGATCTATACCTCCTAATAACTTTGATAGGGTGCCACACAAAACAAAAAATAAGATTCACAAGGCAAGAAAAAAATTTGTATGATAATACCCATGAACAAATAGGATGGCTCCAAAGGAAAGAAAAGTATGTAATGCAAGGTTGTCATATAATAGTTATTTTAAATGTGAAATATTTTAAGGTACATTCAAAGGGGTTTTCTTAGATCATATAAGGTGTCAAATTAGGGAAAATTATTTATAGTGTTTTCAAGAGAGGACCAATCAAAGGATAGAAGATTCACAACTTATGGAATACGCTTTGCTTGGCATGTCCACTAAGAGGAATATAATATGTTAAGAGAGATCACAGTCTTGAAGGAAATCATGCCCAATGTCAACACAAAGAGAAAAATGCATCCCATGAAGTAAAAAGAAAATCCAATGAAACATGAGTTGTAATTCAAATAAAAAATAATAATTCCAATGTATGCCCCCACTTTAAGGAAACTTATAAACACCATGTTGTGAGAAATTACCTTAAAGTAGAAATTTTCAAACTCTAAACTAGGTAATTTAATTTAATGAAATGTTGTAAATGCAATTTTGAAATTAGGAAAGGCACTAAAATGAACCAAATTAAGCTAAATCTAATGAAATGAATGAAATATAAACTCAACAAACTAAAGAAAAGGTTTGACACTAGCAAATAAAAACATAGAAATTAAGATTTTAATGCTATAAAATGTATACTTAGACCTAATCTGAGACTAAATCACTGAGATGGGCAAATCAATCCCAATCAGGGTTTCTAAAAGATTCAAATAGTGAAAAAAAATATCACAAAATTCATAGAAATCTGGGAAAAATATCTATAACAAGACTAAATCACCCAAGTGGGAAAATGAGTCTTATATTAGGGTTTCTAAACCAAACTTACCAAATTTTGAGTTTATTTTAGTTTTTCTAGGTTGTATGCTCAAATTTTTGTTTGCAAGTATAGTTTTCCAATGAAATTTAATGATGTAAGATGAAAAAATGCAACCTATATGCAATTTTAACTAATGAAAGACATAAGATCCCTAAATGAAATTTAATTAATGTAAATATAATGCAAATTTAATATAGATCTAAGAATATAATGCTCTCCAAATCAGAAATTAAAGGGTCCAAAGTTCAAGTTTACCAAAATGAACCACAAGAAAATAGCTATAGGGGTTCCACCTTTTAGGAGATGGACACTAAACCTCGGGACATATTTCACACTTTATTTCATTAGTAATTCAAGATACCTCAACCAAGTGACTCAATTGAGGGAAGGAACTAGTGGTTTCCCTGTGTGATTAAATCGTTGTTCACCATTAAAATTAAGCTTCAAAGGAGAATTGAAACCTCTAATGCACTAAACCCTAGAAACTTGAATGAATTAAATCAAAGTGACAAATAGAATCAAATAGAATGGAACTTGGTAAGCTAATGGATTCCAAGCAAGGTCTACAAATTTGAAATTATACTCTTTGAAGTGCACTGGGATTGATTTATGAAGCTAGGCGATTTAGTCCTACTACAGGAATCTTGATAGAATCTATAATCTTCTAGTGAGTATTCAACATCTACAAAAAATTGGCAAAATGGTTGTACTAGGAGTCATACGTCCAAAGGGGTGACTTGATTCCACTACTAGAGTTAGACTAGATTTATATAGTCTCTTGAGATCTTTTGTAGATTTTGTCTTGTTCGATCTTCAAATCCAAAATTTTGAATTATGGCCTATAAGTTAGTTTCCCAAAATATGACAACTTGAAAAATTTGAAAACTTTTGCAACTTTCTCCAATCTTTCTCTTTAATGGATCTTCAATCTAAATTATCAAATCACACATCAAAGAGGGAGAAGTGTTGTTTTTCTATGGAATGGGAGTTTTCCTTGGTCAAACCCAATTTTAGTATTTAAATGTTGAAATGAAATAGGAAAGCATGAATAAATGATGAATGAAAAATATACAATGTTAGAACTCACAAAACCATTGAAATAAAGGCTACAAACTTGTGTGAATTTTCTCCAATGGATGTGTATCTTAACTCTTGATCCTGATATGAGATAATGTAGTTTAATACTTGATTGAATCATGAAAAACCTACATCACAAATGTTAGCTAAAAAACACATATGGTACATAAAGACTTTGACATGATACTTGACTCTTGAATGCTGCTACAAATGCTTGATAACTTGCTCTTGAATGCTCTTGAATGAATCCTCTTGATCACAAATTTTTCTATAATTCTTGGATACTTGATGGCTTAGGATAAATTATGTGAAATAACCTTGTATTTATACATGCTTATGTTGCAAGTATCGATGTTTTTGTTGGTGTTTTCATTAATGTTGTCATTGATGTCAACACAGTGCAAGTTGATTGCATATGGTATAATTATAGTTGAGATAGTGTAGAAGTGTTTAGAGTGAATGGAGCTATATTTATGAAGTTGTGAATTAGTGCTGAAATGTGTTTTGATTGTGCTTTGATATTGTGCTTTGCATTTCTTCTATGTTGATAATAAGCCTTTTCAAATTTATAAGTATGTTCATGAACTTCAATGGATAATATATCCCAAGTTTTAGCTTTTGGATTGATGGAGAGTAAAAGATAAGTTCACCAGTGTGTGAGTTGGTTTGGAAGAACTATTTGGTTGTGGATTGAAAGAAATATTTTGGCTTTGCAATCTTTTGATATTTGGTTTCAGATCTTGTAGATCTGGGAGATTATTGTTTCCAATGGTTTTTTTGTTCCGACAATTTTTTTAGTGATTTGGCACTTTAGAGGACCTACTCCAGAGCTCTTGTGTTTTTTTAGTCGATCCGATTGGACTATTGAAGAGTTCTCTATGAATGAAATATGATTTAGTTATTGCATATGTATCTGAGATATTCTCAAAGATGGAAATATATCTAGTGAAGTGTAATGGGTGATCCATGTGTGATCATCTTGCTGGAGATGCACATACTTCAAATATTGTTGGTGTTTTCATTAGGTTTGGCTGACTTGGTGTCTACACATTATATTAAGCTTCTACATCAATCTGAGGTAGCGTGTGATTGATCCAAGATGTTTTTTGGGTCCTAAATTAAATATTTAATTGGTCCTCTCTCATCCTTATCCACTATGAGAATGTTGAGTAGCCGACTTAGCTTGAATTTGTCATAAAAATGTATATCCAACCTTGGAAAATGTTTCTAGGGTTGAAGACATAATAAAAGTAAATCAATTTGTACCAAATTGATCATTGATCATCATTCAATCGAGCAAGTAAATGAAGTGTGAGAAAAAGTTCAAAAATCTGATTGTGCAAGAGAAAATTGAAGCAACTATACTTTATTGTGTTTGATTCTTGAAATAAGTGAGTTGATGGTATCTACAATATTCCAATAAAATTTTGAAGTGTGTGGAACCATTGTGGTGGATCTTTATTTATCTCTTTTTCATTTTATATAGGAAGTGAGCCTCCTTTCTAGACAATGAGTCTTTCTTAATGTAGTGAGACCTTAATCTAGGTAGTCAGCCTTTGTATCTGGGTAGTAAGGCCTCTAGTAGTGACCCTCTATATTTGGTATTAGATTACTACTATATTGTGAGTTAATCCTCACCACAGTTTTTCCCTCATTGGGTTTTCCATGTAAATTTGGAGTCTCTAGTGTTTGGTTTCTATTATTTTATTTTCATGTTCACACTTAATAATAGATTGGAGATAAAGTGGAATTGACTAAGTTTAGAAGTAAATTAATTTGATACAAGTAATTCACACCCACTCTTAGTTGTCTTGTGCATTTCAACAATTTCTATGAGATATTTGGTTCTCAGGGAAAATATTAACCACTTGACGTAGATCAGATGGAATACAAGTTGTAGATTCCTATCTTTGATGGAGCTGAGTATAGTGGCTGGAAAGAATAGATGAGAAGTTATTTGGTTTTAATTGGTTTCAAGACTGGGCAAGCCATGAAGACAAAGTATGTTAAACCTATTCCTAGTCCTTCCTCTACTAATGAGATTGTAGCTTATGAGGAGAATGAAAGAGAAAGGTTCACTATATTTATTGCTCTATCTAGAACTGAAAGAACAAAAGTTATTTCTTTACCTAATTCTCATGAAGTATAGGAAAAATTGAAAGATATTTATGAAGGGAATGATAAATTTTTCAAGGAAACTAAATGCTAAGAAAAAATTTGAGAGCTTGAGAAGGGAATATGGAGAAGATATTGCAAGATATTATTAGAGAGTTGAACTTATAGCAACTGAAATCAATAATCAAGGTGGTACCATCTCAGATGAAAATATAATTGAGAAGATCTTGATGACCCTACCGGAAAATTACAATGAAAAAATATCTACTCTTGAAGAATCATATGATCCAAATAAATTTACTAAGGAGCATCTATTTGGCATCTTGAATACATTCGAGATGAGAAAATTTGCACAAGAGAAAGAGAATACGAAAAAAACCTTTAAAGCAATAAAGATAAGAGATGAACCGGATGATGATGATTCAAAAGATTGGCAAGAAACTTTCACAAGGAGATTGAAGAAAAGTACTTGTAAATACAAAGGTAAGTTTCCTTTTAAGTGTTTAAATTGTGGAAATATTGGTCATTATGCATCAAGATGTCATAATAGAACTACACACAAGAAGAACAAGGACTGTAAAAACAATTAAAAAAGATAAAAAGGATAAGAAGTTCAGGAAGTTGTACTATGTGAAAGAAGATGCAGGAATTTTTTATGATGAATCTGACTTTGAGGAGGATAAGGATGAATTCTTATTTCTAAATCTAGAAAATAAAGTTTTATATGTTCCAAAGAGAAAGAAGGCTGAAACAAAAGTTACTCTAGTGAATGATTTTTATTTTATACAAGATGAAGACTCTTGGGTAGTTGGCAGTGGATGTTCAAATCATATGAATAGAGATAAGAGTATGTTCGCTAAAATTGAAAAGTATGATGGAGGAATAGTCATTTTTGGAGATGACTCTAGTGCTAAGATTGTTGGTAAAGGAACAATTAGTTTTTATGGAAAACATTATACTGACGATTTCTATTATGTAAAGGGTTTAATACAATCTCTTAAGTGTTGGAAAAATGTGTAGCAAAGGTTTTAAGCTTTTGTTTCGGGATAACACTTGTGAGATCAGACAAGGATCTAGAACTATGGTAGTAGCTAGAAGAGGAACTCATGGGAAAATCTATCAACTTAAGGGTGGTGATGGTCAGTATTTTTTTCTCGGATTAATGAGAGTTGGCTTTGGAATCGCAGAATGGGACATGTGAATTTTGACAATATTGTTAGGATTAGTTCAAGTGAAGTTGTGAGAGATCTTCCTAGAATCACAAATCCTTCAAATTCAATTTTCAAAAGTTTCCAGTTGGTAAAAATAACTAGAATCAATTTCAAAGGGAAGGATCAATCTTCTACTTGAATGCTAGAATTTATTAATACAAACCTCTATGGTCCTACAAGAATTGGAAGCCTAAATGGTGATAGGTACTTTATGATCTTAATTTATGATTACTATAGGATGATATGGGTTACATTTCTTAGAGAAAAAGATCAAGATCTTGATAGATTCAAGGTGTTTAAGGAAAGAGTATAAAATGAGGAAAACCTAAGAATTAAATTCTTAAGGTCTGATAGAGATGGAGAATTTACATCTAGTGAGTTCAATGCAGTTTCTAAGAACATGACATAAAGGGACATTGTTCTAATCCTAGAACCCCTCAACATAATGTAGTTGTGAAAAGAAAGAACTAGATTGTTCCAGAGCCTGTCAGAACTATGATGAAAGAATAAAATTTTCCTAATGTCTATTGGAGACAACTAATCCACACTATTGTCTGCATTCTTAACAAAGTGAAAAATGGAGGTAACATCACTATAAATCCTTATGAGTTATGGAGTGCGGGTGGTGCCATCGCGCATGTGCGCCCTACCTCGGGGCGGACCCGCCCAACCCCGGGGTGGACCCATAGCAGGGTGGACCCACCCTCAGTCAGGGTGATACCACGGCGGCCCCGCCAGCCAGGGCGATGTTGCCACTGCTAGTTGTGGGTGGCGCACCGCTAGGAACGACGGTGCATGTCCACCCCGCCCCAAGGTGGACTCACTCCACCCCAGGGTGCACCCGTCCGGCGAGGGGCGTATTCGGCCCCCAACGGAAAAAAATATTTTTTACCGAAAATTCATTTTTTCTTCGACATTTTAAATTTTTTCTTCTTACCCATTTTTTTAATTTTCTCCTGCCCACAAAACCCACATTTTACATTTTTAGTAAAATATTTCAAAATGCGTTAAAATTTCAAAACTAATGCATGAGGGGTTTTGTCGCCTTCTTGGTGGGGCCCACCCTACTTCCTGTAGGACCGTCAAACCTCATCTATCCGGTGGACGATCTCGGTGTCATTATCTCCCGACATCTTCACTCCTCGTCTGCTTGCTCTCTCTCCTCTTCTCTCAACTGCTATAGTGCAAATGAGGTGAGCTAATTTTCAAAATTACCTTATATTCACTTTCCCTCTCTTAAGAGGTATTTTTACCTTTTATTTACCCTTCACTTCCTAGGGCCACCATTTGCACCCCGTTTGTTTGATTAACTTCATTCAAAAGGCACACTTACCTATTTTTTTGCCCTCTTTCCAACCATACCATCTGTTTATTCTTATCAAGATGTTTCTTGGGACCCTTCTTTTTCCCTTGTCACCCTCTCGAGGGGGCATACCCTTCACATTTACCAATTTTCTCTACCATAGTCAATCCCTTCCAATATTGGGGCATCCTCACCCATTACTCCGCTAATTCGGATAGCTCGGGTCCTCCCCACGTTGGGGTATCATCTTCCAGTTACTTCCTCTATAGATTCATCTGCACTTTATTTTCTTCGAAGCACGGTTATTCTAACGGTACTTCGAAGAGGGACAAAATGTAGACATCCAAATTTGATCACTTCCATATAATCAAAATTGTCTACTCTATTCATCTATTTCATTAATAGTGATTAAATAATTTATTTAATCATTATTTCATTTTCTGCCTAAGGTTCCTAAAGTATGTAATTAAATAAATTAAATACTTCACCCTATCCCTTTTCTTCTCTAAAATAAATAAATATGAGAAATTATTTAATTTAGTCTTTTAACCCATTTGGATTAAAATCAATTTTTACTTCCCCTTTTTCTCTCTCCTTGTCACATTCTCCATAATCCTCTTTTAATCCAGATTAAATTAATTAATCTGTGATTATGATGTGCACCACTTAATCAAGATTAAGTGTCACATCCTCCATATTCTCCCACTTGCCTCTAATCTCTCATTAATTATCCTAGTCTTGTGTTTGCACAACCTTAATCAAAGTCGTTAGCCAAATTTGGCTTACCTTTTCTGGTCAACCTTTCCACTTACCACTTTTAGCTTGGACTCTTTTTCTCATGTGAATTTTTATTTCACATTTATTTGCCTAAGGATTTCCTCTTCCCCATGTGAATTTTTAATTCACTTTTATCTTTCCAAGGTCTTCGTCATCCCCATGCAAGATTCTAGAAGCCTTGACTTGTCACTTTACATGTACCAAGGACTTCTAGAACCTTGGACTTGTCACATCACCCACATGTGACAAATATCCAATTTTTTGGAGACCTTTTACCCAATAAACTCTCTAATGAATGTAAATTTTTAATTTGCATTTATTCTTCCAACCACCTCCCCTTTTCCCATGGAGATTTTTGAGGAATTCTAAAATCTCTCAAAAGTCTCTTTCATCCTCATTTGGGGACAAGTTCTTTTTTGAGGAAATATTTTCATCTCCCAAGGTACCTCAAAGGTACTTTTCCTTCATCCACCTCATGTACTTCTCTTCCACCTCTTTTCCTTCTCCTCCACCTCATTTCCACATCACTCCGGCCTAAGACATCTCACATTCCACATGTCAAGATGTGAGGGCTTGTGAGTCCTCAACTCACCATAGCCCTTCATCTTGATCTTGTTGGATCAATCTCAACCATTGAATTCTATAGAGAATTCCAATTAGCTTATAAATACCCCCTCATTTCTCCCATTTTAGGGATCAAGTCTTTTGCAACCAAAATCTTGCAAATTTACCATTTGAGCTCTCATCCATCATAACACTTAGCATTCTCATCCATCTTGCATCTTGCATCCATTTAACTCCATTTCCATCCAAGGAGCACACAAGACATCCAAAGATCAAGGGCCAACCAAGGAAGCAACAACATGAAGGTATAACAAACATTTAATTTTTTTATCTTACTTCCATGTTATCCATTTTCTTAGGCTAATCATTAAGGTGCCTTTTTATCTTGTTATTTCCTCTTGTTGCATTATTAGTTTTTATCTAGCATCTCACATTATGACTTGACATTTTATTAGGATCACATTTTTGGAACGCCTGGTGGGACCCACAAAAGGGTTTCTTTATTTTACATTTGTTGTTGTTTAGGTTGTTTGCAAGTTCAGGTCGCAGAGGGGTGGATTTTCCCTCCCGGGTGTTGTAGAGGGGCAAATACGCCCTCACGATCTGACATTTTTGATAGTTTTTACTGCAAAAGTGCAGATACGCTCTTGCAATCCAATGTTTTGCTAACTATTTTTCTACAGAAGTGCAAATATGCCCCTGCAGAATTATGGATATGGCCCTGCAATCCAATATTTGCTGACTATTTTTCTACAAAAGTGCGGATACGCCCCTACAATCCAATGTTTTGCTAACTATTTTTCTGTAGAAGTGTGGATACGCCACCGTAGTCCAACATTTTTCCTAACTATTTTTTGCAGAAGTGCGGATATGCCCTCACTATTCGACATTTTTGCTAACTATTTTTTGCAGAAGTGTAGATACGCCCTCACAATCTGATGTTTTTGCTAACTGTTTTCTGCAGAGGAGCAGATTTTCCCACCCAATTCAGAATTTTTCACTAGAGAGGGGTGGATTTTCCCTAAACAGCACGTTCAAGAAGGTAAAAAAAGTGCATTTCAGCTTCGTTTTTGTCCTTTTATTTTGTTGTTTTGTGCTCTAATCCTCTAACCCTATTTTTTGGTGGGTGAAGTTAGATTTCTTGCTGATATCTTGAGTGTTTTTCTAAAAATCACAAAAAAAAGGAGATAAAACAACCAACATTTGCTTCCAGGGCCTTTGTTTTATTTTGATTTTTGAAGTCTTTCCTTACCGCTTTATCTATTTACTTAGTATAAGTAGAGGAAAGTAACATTTTCTACTTGTTGTGTCTGTTTTATTTGTTTTACCCTAAGGGGGCATTAGTTAGTTTTCACTTTTTTCCTTTGCACTTTGTGCAGATCCGAAGGGGGTAGTTGGAAATGATTAGTGTCTTCTTCTTAATGGGACCTGCTTGGGGATTTCATCACCCCAAGGGATGATCCCAACCATGCGTATCGACAGGGTATATAAAGGGGGAAGAGCCAAATTTGTACCCCAATCCAGTTGCATCATAATTGGTGAAGCGTTGAAGCTAGGGTGATACCTAGATAAATGTGAAGATTTGGTCTATTGATGGTGTTTTTATGCACTTCACAACACTGGTAATACATGCATGCATTACCTCTCTTGAAAGACAATTTTCCACAATCAGATTGCAGAACACTATCCCAAGGTCTCTCGGATGTCAAGTAATGATGATGCTTGGAATAAATCAGTTGTTTGATGTGATTTTGCTGGAATCACAAGGCGGTCTTACATGGTCAAAGTTGTAGGAGAATTGAGTCAATAAATGGAGTTCTATGGATCTGGAATTACTATGCTTTGCTGTAGGTTCAGGTAGCAGTCTTAGACTCCATTGTTTCATCGGATTTGGCTTTACAATGTGTAACGAACTTTAGCACAAGTTGTTTCTAAAAAAAAGAAAACGGAGGGGCGAGGAAGAAAGATGTTTCCCGGACCTACAACTACCGATGAACAATGATCATGGAGGTTCCTGCTGTGGATAGTTTCCTTAAACATAATTTCACTTAATCAGAATTCTCACAATATCATGAAATTTGTGCTATCTTCTAAGGACTGCAAATATTCATCATTCATTCGCTATGGGAGGGTGAATAAAGATGAGTTTTAATGAGAAACAATGAAATCAAAGTCTAGACTAACTTTGCACAGTCATCTACCTTTAGCAAATGACCAAAAGTTGGACAAGAAAAGCATACACATAGCAGCAATCTTCAAAACCAGAGATAACATACAAATTTTACCAAGTCTAATCTAAGGACATTAGAACACCAAAGTAACTTAAAGCAAGGCTATAATTAAAAGGGAGAGGAATCATGAAACATGTGGAGAAAACCATAAATACACTAGAAAATGATTGTATTTTCTATTATATTCTCAGCAGCATGTATTTACAACAACTCAACTCTCTTAAAATGAGAGGAGGAGAGCCCTATTTATAGTTTCAAAAAGCAAAAGAGTGGCCAAGATTCAGTTCTATTGTGTGGCCAGGATTCACTTTACATTAGGGTTTCACCTACCCCTAAATATATTACATTTATAACTAACTTTTTTGTTTCTTCCCTATCTTGTCATCTAGTGATAGCACTGTAGCAAATTTGTCTTTTAGCCATTTTCCCTTTGTTGTAGCTATTCTTCAAGGAACTCATCGTCGATGATAGGATTTCCCTCTCGCTTCTTCAATGCACCATACTCCATAAAACTCAGGATCAAGGATTGAAACTTATCCAACTCCATGATGCCAGAACGCAAAATCTGGTAACTCCATTCCTGAGAATTGTTGCCAAGCTTCTTCCAATCATCATCATACTTAGCAGTATTTTCTTTAAAAAGTTTTGATTGTGCAAAGGCTCAAGCAGCGAAGCATGTGAATTTAGTGGTGAGCTCAGTGGACATCCCATCTTCCATGATCTTCAAGAAGTGGGGCTATATATTCTCAGGATTAATCTCAACCGCTGACAGGTTGTACCCTATCATCATTTTAAGGTACCAAGTGCTCTCCTCCATGGAATCCCTTGCCCATTCAATTTTTGGCACTATCCACTCCAAAACCTACTCAAGCATCCTCTTTCAGTGATCAAAATATCACTTCCAGGTGTCCACTAACCAGTGATCATCATCCTTGAAGGCAAGGTCCTTTTCCCAGACATTGCTTGGCAACACGAGTATGGCCTCAATCTTTGGGTAGGCCACCTCGTACTTCCTTGGGAACCTCTCATAGATCTGCCTTGTGTCCTCGAGATTTTTCTGAACTTCCAGGAACCTATTTGTTGCCCGGACAGCCAAGTTGATGCTCGTATTTCCCATGTCCAAGACCTACCGGAACCAGCTCTCCGTGGTTTTGTCTAAGTTTCACCTCTTTTCAAGCTTGTTAATCTATTCCTGAAACAACAACTGAGGTGGGGACGATGACGTTGTAGGCTACTCATCTGGAGATGACCATTGTTGAATATAAGCTGTTAGATTAGCCACTTGTTCCTTTAGTTCTTCCTTAGAGACCTTATCCTGCTGGATAAGGTGCACCACTATGGCAATCGATTCTTGGAGATGCTCAACTTTTTGTTCCCTTGTGGCCACTCCCAAGTTGATGGTGGAGACATTGTAAGTTATACCTTGTTCTCCAACCATCGGTGTTGCTATTTGTAGTGCCCTTGATCCTGAGGCATCCATGGTGACCTTTGATCTGACCTTCGACCTTTTTTCTTTCTTGGTGCTTATTCGCGCTCTAGCCATAATGGCTTCAAGCCTCGCCTTGGGATCCTTCAAGGTGGGAATTTTTTGCTTTAGCTAACTTTGTAGCCAATCGAGCACTTGGGGTTCTCCCCTTGGTGTTTCGCTTCGGTTCCCATTGTCCTCCTCAAGTTTGATAGTTCTAACAATAAGAGCCTTCTCCTTTGTTCCCACATGGGTCTTGTTTGATTGTTTCATGTCTAGTGGGGGACTCGGTGTGCAACTGCTCTTTCAGTGAATCTTTCTTTTTAGCATCCTCCTCTTTTTCATTTAGAATATATTGATGTTCCTCGGGAGTTTCCCCTTGTTCATCCTTGTGGAGGAAAACCTCCTTGGCATGCTCTGTGGTTTAACCATGTCCCTTGATTGGAGACCTATTACCCTCTATTTCTTGAGCAACAATCTCGCCTTCCCGTGCAATCCGGTCCTCAACCTCCTTATCCTCAATTTCCTTGAGTTGCTTGCCCCACTCCGCATTGAGCTCAGGATCATTTGACTCTCAGATCAGTTCAGCATCGAGGTCCTCGCTGCCTTCACTGGAAGACTCATAGGCCACCTCATCAATCTCTTGATGTTTGAACAAGGGGTGTTCATGATACTCAAATTCCTCGTCCTCTGGTGCCTTCTCAAACTCTAGCTGATGTCATTCAAGCTCATCTAATATCTACATGGTTGCTTTCATCTTTGGTGATTCAGTAGAGGGGGAAGGAGCAGAGGCCATAGCCTGAGCTATCGCAGCCTGGACTATCGGATTAGTGAGCATCCCCGAAAGCTCAGATGACACATTCTACATGTACTTTACAAGAGACTTCAGAAGGCTAAGGGTAGGCATTGTAGCAGCAGAAATGAAGGGAAGGGAAGGAGACATGGAAGAAGAGGTCATTGGCGAGGTGGTGGTGGATGATGAATCCACGGGAATAACTTGCAGCACTAGAGGAGTGGGAGCAAGTTGGACAGAGATGTTCACCATAGGTGGGGAGGAAGCAGAGGCTACAAGCGAAGCATGAGGGGTAGGGGAAGCAGCTGCTATGGTAGTAACAATGGTAGGAAGGGATCTCGGCGAACTAGATCCTCCTCTTTTGATCCCAAGGGACAAACCCTTGGTTATTACAGTCATCCTAGTGCTGCTAGTTGTTTTCCTCCTCTTCTTGGAAGGTTCAAGCTCAGAAGCCTTACAAGCATAGACCTTTGGTTTGGGTGGCTATTCACTAGCCTCCTTTCTTTTCTTGGTTTTCACTGATGGTGGGGTCTTGGATGTCTCCCTAGTTGAAGCAATAGCTACTCCACGTTTAGAGCCACTTGGTTCACTTATGTGTTCACTTGTAAATTTGAAGAATGTTAAGATGACCCCTTGTTGTTTCAATTGGGCCACCTTCTTGTCGATCCATGCCCTTGTTCGAATTTCAATGGGCCTAGTGAGTATACTGATGTCATTAACCTCTAGTTCATTCTAGTTGATTGCAGGCAGTGGCAAGTTGGAAACTACATTATAGCCCGGGTCAATTATTGTGTCTTCATCCTCCTCTAGTTGGTCAGGGACCGGACACAAGTTCACCCTTCGGACATAGATAGCGTTCATGCGCATGTGATGTTGCAACCGCACTTCAAGATCATCTTTGCAATTGACCCAAAAGTCCTCAATGTTGTGGAGGTGGGCATATTCACATCCCAATGCCTTTCTGACATGACCATAAGGATCCATTCGTGACCACACTGTGTATTGCTCGAAATTATATTCTGCCAGCAATTTTTCTGAATATCCTATACACTAGGAGGTATGGATCTTATACATCCCCTGACCAAGATTAATGGGATAGGTGGGGCCTGCCAAATGCTTGTTTGGTCTTTCGGTGAATCCTTGAGCGCACATGTATGTGAACTTGGGGAACTAAATGTACCAGAAGGCATACTGCCTGGGGAGGGCCCTGGCACTGTGGGATATCCTCCTATGAAAATCCTCTCCTAAGGACCGGATGATGTGAGCAATGAATGCATCGTTTACCCTATAGTAATCCCCCTTAAAATTCTAAAACTGTAGCTAAGGGTATTTGTCATAAGGTTTGAGCTCTAGCCCTGATGGATTGCTAGGCATCACTATCAATCCTTGATAGTGTTTTTGATTGGTGAGGGAATACATGAAATAGGAGGTCATGAAGAATTTGTTGGTCTTCTTCACAGTGGTAAACTGCTCATGGAAGCAGTCACTGCTTATCTCACCCCAATAGAAGGCAATGCCTTACCATGGAGAATCTGCTCTATAAAATAGAACATCCATTCTTGGAAGAATACCACACTAGGGAGGCCCATTACTCGGTTGAGTAGAGTTATGAGGTCATGGTAATCCTCAAAGAAATTGCTGCGGAAGAGCTCTTGAGGTAGCTTCCTAGCACTACCTCGTTTCTCCTTCAACTAGTACTAGTTGATAAGCTTTTGGCACCCCAATGGTTCCTGTTCCCACAACTCTTTACATTCTTCCATTGTGGGGACCTCCATGATCTCAAAGGCAGGAATGTGGAAGGTTGCTATTATACCTGATAGAGACATATCTGCAAAGACATTCACGTCCTGGTCCACTATTGTTCTAGTATTAGGTTGGTACGCCTCTACGCATGCCATTACCAACTCCGGGGCCACTAAGGCCAGTGGGAAACCTACAGCCTTAGCAATTCCACTGCTCTTTATTAGCCTTGTGTTTTCTATTTTGGGGTTCATTTTGACCCTCTGCATGAATTCATCAACATCGACCTGTCTGATGTTGGTATCTGTAACATCTCTCCAAAGGGTAGTGATCCTGGACTGTATTGGGACACCTTGGAACTTGTACTTCATTAGGTCTTTGTCTTCCTTTCCTCTTGGTGGCTTGGCCATTCCTTTTCCTTTCTTGGAGGCATCAAAAGTCTCTGCACCGGATTCCATAAATCCTGCACAAAAGACATGAATTAGTAACAATAAACTTGATAAAATGGCCACTGACAGGTCCCTACATGCCAACATTAGTCCTGTAATCATAATTCACATTCACTAAGCATGCAAAATTGATACTTCATCATTAGAAATTATTGCAAACAATTCAGACTTCCAAGGCCAGAATTCCCTTGGCAGAATGTCGTTGGAAAGGGAAAAATGAGGATGGAATTCCCAATGGCACTTCTCGAGGTTGGATTTGAGGATTTGAAGGTGGATGTGAAAGAAAACCCAGTTTTAGCAAGTGGGTCGAAATCCATTTTGGATTTGGAGGTCATTTGAGGCTTCATTTGGGAGTTCGGGTATCATCTGTAGGAAAGTCGCTTGAAACAGCACAGAGGACATGGAATTTCGGGTGTCAAAATCCGAGTCTCGGATTGCTGTTCCCAAGAAGCAGTTAAGGGTTGGTCGTTGGGAACCGCAAAATGGAAATGGAAATCTGAAGGGGGAATTCTGGAAGATAGTTCCCGGAAGTGATCAGAGGGTTTAGGATAGTTAGATGGTGAACAACGAACCGGGACCCGAGGGTCGGGAAGCTGTCTTGAATTCATCATCAGAACGACACCGGTGGAGCAGAAATCCGAAGGGGAAATTCTAGTGTTCCGAATCTAGAAGGAGCTCAGAAGAAATTTTGGTAGAATTTGGTGGGCAGACAGTGGACCGGAGTCCAAGAGCCGGGAAGACGCTCAGCCACGGCCGTTCGAAACAGCGATGATGCAATGGAATCTTGGGATGGGAATTCCAAAGGTCGGAGTCCGATGAGGGTAAAGTGGTCGAAGGTTTTGCTTGGAAACTGGAAGAATTTGTGATCGGGAATAGAGGTTCGGAAAGCCACTCAGGGACAGCTGTTGAAACAATGAAGTCAGAATGAAATTTTGAAAATCGAATCCCAAGCAGGTGGAAATTTGCCAAGTTTACAATTTTTTGAGTTTTAGACAAACTTCGAGGGTCCGGGGTTCGGAGGTTGGAAGATGTTCGGGTGAGGCCATTTGGAATGACGAAGATGAAACGAAATCCTAGGATGGGAATTCCGAAGGTTAGAATCCGATGAGGGTTATGCCAACTAAAGAATTTGAAGAAAGAGAAGTCACGGATGGCCATGGGAAGACCCAGGCCTGGAAGAGGCCAGCACTATTCTGAAGAATGACTACGGCATGGTGGAGCTTTGGATTGAATTTCCAGTCGTTTAACAATTGATTTTAATTTTCTAAAAGTTGGGTTTTGAGCGAAAGGCATGGTTTTATTTAATTTTAGTTCAATTTTATATTTTACCTTCACCAAAATCTAGAACTTCACAAAACAAAGGGGGAGGGCACGCGAACGGCAAACCTACCTCAAAATCCCAAAGAGAAAATTGCCAGATGCATGGAGGACATCAAAAAAGCAATCAAAATTTGGAGTAGAAAATACCTAGACGTCAGGAGTTCCCAACCCTCTCAATCACTCGAGCACTTGACAATGATGGCCAAAAAATTCACTTTTATAGCCAAACCCACCATTAATATGACATTAAATTCCTTTGTATGGTTGTAGGTGTAGTTGGTAGGTTTGGAAAACATAGTCGGTGGTGGGAGGTCTAGAGTCCGACGGCTAGGAAGCCATCACGCCACGGCCGTCGAAACAACAAAACTCGAGAGGAAACCCGAAAGAGGAAACCCATAAGGGGAAACCCGAAAGGGGAAACCTGAAAGAGGAAACCTAGAAGAGGAAACCTGGAAGAGGAAACCTGAAAGAGAAAACTCGGAAGGGGAAACCCGAAAATTGCCTCAGATGCCATAGCGACATTTTGACAAGGAAAACCTGAGTTAACCCAAGACTTAGAAATTTAAAATGGGGGGGACTTTGGTCAAGCTTAAAATATGGCATTGGAAAATGCACCGACCCTTAGGGGCACAAAAATGGGTATGCAAAATGAGGCATAACAAAAGGGATCTGACGATCGAAAGGAGGGAAAAGGGGGTCCCTGTTCTGAACGGGGCATGTTTTCAAAAGGCACAACAGGTCTGAGCCTTTTAGTATCTCGTTGGGGCTTCTGACTCATGCTTGTGATGGACTGGTGTTGATGGTTGTGCCTCACGTATCGAGTGTATATCAAGGACTCCCTAGAAACCTTGTTCATCCTAGAGTAAGACATTTGCTGCTTATACCCCTTAATACTAATCATAGGATTGTGCTTGTTCAAAGTGTCTTTCTGTGAAAAACCAGTAAATTTTGATAAGTCAAAACCTTCATTGAGTCATTCCAAGTCATTTCCATAATCTCTCATTTCCAAACCAAGTCACTTTTCCTACAGAGGGGCAGATTCACCTCCCTATTTCAGTAATTTTTACTGTAGAAGTGCGGATACGCCCCCTTGTTTCAACACTTTTTACTACAGAAGTGCGGATACACCCCTTTGTTTCAAAACTTTTTACTGTAGAAGTGCAGATACGCCCCCCTGTTTCAGCACTTTTCACTGCAGAAGTACGGATACGCCCCCCTATTTCAACACCTTTTAATGCAGAAGTGTGGATAGGCCCCCTATTCTGACGTTTCTAACAGTTTTATTGTAGAAGTGCGGATATGCCCTCTAAATAGATAATTTCATCCATTTGACCATTCTAAACCTCTGTTTGAACCCCCAAAATCTCCATTTGACCATTTGATCATCCTAAACACTCATCTAACCAATCCAAACATCCATTTGACCATTCCAAACTGCCATTTAACATTTCTAAAACGTCCATTTACCACATTCACATTGACCATTCCACCATTTGGGATACCCATCTTATCGTGAGACATAAACATCTTCAACAACACATCTTCCATTTGCATTCATCATCATCTCTCAACACAAAACCCCTTAAACCTTGTTTTAGGAGTTATCTCCCAAATTGACCAAGGCGTTAAGTTGATCATTATCCTACATAATCAATCCTTGTCTTCAACCTAATCAATCCACTTCTATCTTAAGGTGGATTTGTGTTGTAATTTAACATCATTGGCTCAAATCAATCCCCTTCCGTCTCAAGGCAGATTTGGTGTCGTGATCATTGATTTAGTTAGCTCAAATTGATCAACCAACATCATAAGTCACTTAGGGTAATTTCTGAATTAGGTTTTAGGATTCCCTCCAATCAAATCCAATCCTCATCCAAATGATCAAATTGATACATCATCATTTGATCCAATAAAATCCAATCATCATCCAAATCATCAATTGATCCAATCAAATCCAATCCTCATCCAAATCATCAAATTGATACATCATCATTTGATCCAATCAAACCCAATCCTCATCCAAATCATCCAATTGATACATCATCAATTGATCCAATCAAATCCAAATCATCATTTGATCCAATCAAATCCAATCATCAAATTGATACATCATCATTTGATCCAATCAAATCCAATCATCATCCAATCATCAAATTGATACATAATCATTTGATCCAAACAAATTCAATCCCCATCCAAATCATCGAATTGATTCATCATCATTTGATCCAAACAAATCCAATAAAATCATCAAATTGATACATCATCATTTGATCCAAACAATCCAAATCATGAAATTGATACATCATCAATTGATCCCTCATCCAATCGAAATCAATCAATCAAAATCATTACCTAGATCATCCCTTAGAGATTGCATCTTGAAATCACCTAGCTGTTTTGCACATTCATGCCCATTCAAACCCGTTCACAAACAAAAAAAAAATGGTAGAACAACAAACTCAAGGTTCCCAATCAAATATCCCTCAATATCCTAATAAAATTCCACACAATCCTCATAATGGCATCTCATCTCAATCAAACACAGACATCCATAATATCACACCACCTAGCGATGAAAACATGGTCAATCAACCCGAAGTCACCGTCGACGAATATCTCAATAATCTTGCCCATGTCCAAATGATGGATCGTCTCCTAAATGAACATGGGGATAAGATCCTTGCCAGCTTACTCATGAAGGGAGTCAAACCACCATCCGGTTTCAATACATCACAATATGCCCTCCCCCCATTTGTTGAACCACAAACCTCACAAAATGTTCTAAAAAATTCCTATGTTCCTGAAGGTGCATCCACTGAAAATTGGTACCACCCCGAACTCATAAATTTTGTCATCCATCAAGTCCAAGAATATCCTCATCTTCCAACCACAACATCTACTATTCCACTACCCAATCCTAATGATCCCCATACCTATGGCATGTCGTCATACATCCCATCTTGTCCACCACTTCCTCCCCCATATTCTAATATTGGGGGCACACCTCCACTTACCAATGTGTTACCTCCTACATTTCAACAACCTCCAAATAATCCACACCAATCCACCACACTACTAGCACCGCCACAAAATATTGCTACTATTATAGCTTCATCTCAACATTTGCATTCACAACATCCGCAACACACTTTCGTTCTCACACAACCATCACATCAAGTGGTGCAACATACATCTCACCTCACCCATCTCAACAACACATCCCATCTCACCCATCTCAACAACAACAACATATCTTATCTCACCCACCTTATCAACAACAACAATGACCTCCACAACAACATGTGCATATCCCTACACAAACACACCATTAACTGCTTACTAAGTACCAATATCATCCCTCTAGCACATACACTATTCCATCCCATACGAATCCTCATCAGAATGCTCAAAACCAAACACATACCCAGCCACCACCTTACACCGATATTTCACAACCTCAACATCATCCCTACCAACAAACATCAAATCCATACCCATATTCCATGCAACAACCCACCATTGCACAACAATACCAACCCTATCCGCCCTAATTGCAACAACAAAAAACTCACCAACAGGGGGCACCTTACACTTCTTCTTACCAACAATCATCATCACATCCACAAAGAAGCCTTACGTCTATGCATTACCAAAATGCTATGCAGCAACAGGACCCCTCTCTTGTTTCCTACTATCAACAACAAGTGGCTCCCACTCAACACAACCAATCATCCAACTATCGATCCTCTTGCAATCAACCAATGCATTCATATCCGAGTCAACCCATTTATGATCCAACAATGGTAGGGCCATCCTCATCATACCCACAACATTATCCATACACTCAATCCAAATTGACTCCCATGACTCCCATCAATAAGGACTTGGAAGAAGTAAAAGCAGCATTAAAGGACTTACAAGCTAGCACAGGTAAACAATCATTCAAGTTTGAGGACATATGTCCTTATCCATTTGATCCCTCCATCTCCTTGATTCCTTTTCCCAAACATTTTGAGATACCCAAATTCGATAAATACAAAGGAACCAAGGATCCTAGAGCTCATCTTCAAGAATTTTATGCTCATTGCCAAGAGGTCATGCATAATGATAATTATCTTATCTGACTTTTCCCTAAAAGTATACAAGGGGTTTCCCTCAACTGGTTTATGGGTCTAGAAAAAGGATCTATCAAAACCTTTGCACAATTATCTGAATAGTTTGTCTCTCACTTCTCTTTTAATCTAGAGAAAGATATTGACACACTTGATTTTGTCAAAGAAAAATAATATGACAAAGAGACCTTTGCAAGCTACTTGCAAAGATGGCATGCCTTGGCTAGCAGGATGAAATCCCCACCAACAGAAAAAGACATGGTCACGCTATTTATCAAAAATTCCCACTCAAATATGGCTCATAATTTCCAACTCCATTGTATCACCACCTTTGCAGAACTTGTGGAGAAAGGCCCCATCTTAGAATGAGCCCTTGTCGCAAAAGGACAAGTCAAACATTTCAATTATGATAGAGAGAAATCCTTTGGGGATAAACCTTGTTATTGGAATAGAAATAAAAATGTTGTCAATGATGGTGTCATTGACACCAAACATGTTCAAGTGGCCACCACCACGCAAAGATATCCTCTCCAGCAACAACCGTCAGTTCAGAACACCATATCCATCCCCCAAGGGGGACCACGACAACAAGCCAACCAAAATAATCAAGGGGGAAACAAATGACAGTTCACTCAGTTGAGAGAACCCCTTAGCATGGTGTTTAATAAGTTTCTTCAAGATAATTACCCCATCACATATCCTGTCACCAAACCTCTCGATATGTCTAAACCCAAGCTTTCTAGGTTTAAAGACAATGAATACTGTGAATTTCACAAGATTAAGGGACATACCTTAGATAAATGTCAAGGCCTAAAAACGTACATTCAAGGTCTCATCGATCAAGTTGAAATCCATGTAGATGCTAACGCAACATCTTTGTCCAATGCTCAATTACAAAGATATCAAAACACCTTTCCTAACCATAATCAGGGTCCTAGTACATCCAACTCAAATCCTGGACCTAGCAATAATAACAAGCAAGGTAACAATACCAATAACATCAGCTACAAATGTGTACCATACAATTATCAAGTTATGGTTTCATATGTAGAGTAAGTGGAGCCATGTGTATCCATGATACATGTTAAAGGAAAAGATCCACAATGTGCTTTTACCACTTGATGGACCCGCATCACAGTCCCAGCAACACCTCCATCTACCCAACAACCATCCACCAATTCCCAATATAACATCCTACACCATCTAGGTAAGACTACAGCCCAGATATCCATTTTGGATCTACTTAAGTCATCTCCCATACATCAAGATATCTTAACTAAGGCTTTGCAAAGCACACAAGTGCTTGATAATATTGACCCTACCCAATTTCAAGCATTGTTAGGCAGTCTCTCATCGACCTATCAGTTAGCCTTTAGCCAAAAGGACATGCCACATCTTGATTCAAGCCACAATTGCCCCATCCATCTCGAAGTCAGTGTCAATTGTAAAAAAGTAAAAAGGGTATTGGTAGATAATGGTTCATCCCTAAATCTCTACACATTAAAATTCATACAACAGGTTGGATACACCCAAGCTGATCTGAGAAATCAAGTGATCACCATCAAGGAATATGATAATGTAGAGAAAGATTCTGAAGGCATTATTTGCTTCCCTATTCAAGTGGGGCCCATTGTACAATACACTATGTGTCATGTTCTGGACCTTGAACTCCCATACAACATCCTTCTTGGCTGTCCATGGATTCATTTTATACAAGCCATCCCATCCACCCATCACCAATTCCTAAAGTTCCCGTTTCAAGGAATGGAAGTCACCATACAAGCCGACTCTCAACCTTTTGAATATTGTCGTGCCTTGGAAGCTTCTTTTCCACATTCACATTACTACCCAGGAGTCGAAATGGGGGCATCCCCAACATCCAATCTTGTCCCATCCACCAATACACTAAACACTTCATCACCACCATCATCCACACCTGCTTCTACCATCACCAAGGTCCAAATCATAGATAAGGGACCTGTCGAATACGAAATGCATACCACACTCAATGTGGCAACCATGCCACCTCCGCCTCGCACATATGGACAACCAATTCTGCCTCTACCAAAAGTAGAAGAAAAGACACTTACACTCACTTCCAAGAACATGGGGTCAACAACATTCAATGATTTGGGATCCCTCCAGGATCAAATCGATGAAGATATCAGTCAATGGGTTTATCGGGAGGAACCTAAACCACCAAGTCCACTTATTGAATACTTTCACGAAGTCTATCCACGTGCCTCCAAGTTCATTGAAAAGTGTCATTACCAAGGTTGAGGCCTTGGTCTAGAAGAACAAGGAAAACTTCTACCCATTCAAGCAACTACCATCCAACCAAGGAATTTGAGCTTGGGTTATGATACTAAACAGAAGGGTCCTACAAAATCTACTAGTACTTCTAACAATTTTAGTGTTGACTATGTACGTTAGAATGTGTAAATCAAAATGAATCTAAACTAATACACCGATGAAACATTAGATTAAAGAAACTAAATTAAAGAAAGCAAAATGAAAACTCTAAACACAAGTAGCTCCTTCAAATTCATCCCATTGTCCTTTATCTCCAAGGATTCATTTCAAGATGCTTGCTCTTAGTTGTTTTAAATAGCAGCTTGTAGAATGGTAGCTTGAGAGAATGAGATTAATGAAAATGCATGTGCATTTTCTAATATGCTTTAAGCTATGAAATTGAAATGCTAATTAAATGCTAGAAATGCTAAAATGTGACTATAATAACTATGCATGAAAATCTAGGATTCGAGGTCCTTTTCCACTCACAAGAGGGCTGTATTTATAGATTTTTGAAGGTAAGAATTCAATTGGCCAAGATCGATGGTTGAGTTCAAACCTGTTAAAATGAACGGTGAGAGATCGAGAATTCGAAAAGAAGATGCAAGTTTAAAAGACGGATGGAGAATGAAGAAACAATTGAAAGGTGTCTCTCATAATTTAAATAAATAAATATTTAATTATGTGTGAGAGAAATGAAAAGGATTTAATTAAATATCAAAAATATTTAATTAGGTGAGAAGAGAAAAAGCTTTTAATTAAATATTGAAAATATTTAATTATTGAGAAGGGTGAAGAATTTAGAAAATGTTTTAATTTAATTTTGAAAATATTTAATTAAATGTGGAATGAAAAATATCATTTAAATTTAGAATTTAAATTTGTGATAATTAATATAAATAAATTGTGAAATCTATTTAATTAATTAAAAGGAAGATAACATTAATTAAATAAACTTTATTTATTTAATTAAATTAGAAGAATTGGAAAATGAACAATATAAATAAATAATTAAATTTATTTATATGTAGATGACTTAAGAATATTAATTAAATAATTCATATTTAATTAGTTAACAGGTTTGATTAACCGTGACCATTTTTAGATGTGTACATTTTGCCCCTCTTTGAAGTGATGTGTTTTACGCATTGCTTCAAAAAAATTTCTCCTGATTTTGAAAAAAATTATTGATGATGCCATATGCCCCCTCGAGAGATAAATCGTAAGATGAGAATGATTATGAAGCTGATTGGGAATATTTTCAGATGATTTCAAAGAAAAAAAAAATGGTGATTTAACTCTTGAAATAGCACTTTGCATAGTAAAAATGCCATTTTTACCCCTTTAAAAGGTGAAACAGGTGAGAAGTCCCTTTCACTTGACCAGTAACCTTTGAGAATTTTGGAGCTCTGATAGATATATTAGCGATGCCGATCCCTTATGAGTGCCACATATTCAAGCGAGGTCTCCGTCATCAGAGACCACCTATGTATGGACCTCCGATAAGTCGATCCAAACCTCTCCGTGAAATTTTTAATGATTTTCGAATGCTTTTTTGAATTTTTTTAATTTTTAAAATTTTGTTTTAGCACATACGAGCCATAGTTTAGCACATAGATAAGATAAATCAGCACATCCAAAGTGGCACATAGGTGCAAAACAGTCGTGCGTAGATGCAAAATAGTTGCGCATAGGTGACTTAGCGCATAGGATAGATCAAATGGCACATCCATGAAATTTTCCTACGGAGGATGATAGATTAGTGCATAGCTAGATTAGCGCATAAGTGAACTATTTTAGCGCATTTGCTTGATAAAATAGCGCATTCATGAAATCATGCATCTATAGTCTGTTTTAGGTTATCCATGGAGTAAAATTGTACATCCATGTTTTTGGCGCATTGATTGACTGTTTTGGCGCATCCATGGATTTTTGCTGAATTTCAACTTTTGAAGAAAAATCGATGCATGCTTGATGATTGTTGCTAGATTAGACAACATATTTTATGCTTTTGAATATCATCAATGATTAGATCTGATAAATTTGTCTTCGTGCTTGAAGAACAAATAGGTCTGATAAATTTTCTTCCATGTGATGTGAAAACAAATAGAAATGATAGATTTGCTTTCCTGATTGAAAGTCAAATAGATAGATATTGAGTCATGATGACTGTTAAATTTGTTTCCATGTGATATGAAAAACAAATAGAAATGATTGATTGATAAATTTGCTTCCATGCGATATGAAAAACAAATAGTAGTTGATTTGAACTTGCTTAATGTATTGATTGATTGATGATATCCATTGCCGATTGATTTGCATGATTGCTTGATGATATTGTAAAGGAGGAGTTTAGTCTCCTCCTTATTAGAGAGATATTTACACAAACGTGGGAGATGATTCCCCAACTGTCTCATGAGGATTTAGGAGTGATAGATCAGTGTGGTTTCAGAGCTCTGTTGAGTATCCCACAGTATCGGGTCAACAGGGCACTGTTGACTACCTTAGCGAAGAGGTGGCACAGTGAGCACAACACCTTCCATTTGTCAATAGGAGAGATCATGGTGACTCCAAAGGATGTTTATAGGACTCTGGGTATTCCTATAGTTGGAGAGCTTATGATTTATGATCACAAAGAGATTGAGGGGACAAATGCTTTGAGATGAGTCTGCTAGGATCCTCATGTCTCCGAATATGAGCTTCCCTAGAAGGAGATGACATATAGATATGCCCCACTACCTTCGGTTTTAGAAGGTATGATCGGTGGTTTCCTTTGTCTTGATCATAGGTAAAAGGGACTATCAGTTGGGTGGGGTAGGATTCTAGAGGACATGCTTCTCCACCGCACTAGATATGCATGGGGGTCATGCATGCTTGCTCATCTGTACCATGATCTTCATTAGGTTGTGTACACAGATGGGTAGAGTCTCTCCTACAGGATGACTCTTTTACAGATATTATGCATATATAGGGCCCCTTGTCCAGCCGAGGCTGGGAATACTAGAGTACTGGCGGTGAGTACTTGATGATTTAGATACAGTCATCTGGAAACCGTACATGGATTGCAACCCATGGGAGGCCGATGATATAGAGTTACCCTATATGACTAGATCCAGATACTTGCTTGGGAGGACCCCTTTCATCATCGATCAATTTTTGGTGATGAGAGTGCTGAGACAGTTAGGGTTGGTTTAGATGATACCGCAGGGTGTGGCACATTATGCCAAACACCAAGAGGATGTATCAGAGTGGGGTCCCTTTGTGACCATTGAGGTAGCCAAGGTAGAGGACTTTGAGTTGCAGCCAGCTTAGTGGACCATGCATCCAGAGGTTACCGATGCAGGGATGATGGATGATTACGCAACTTATTTTTACACACATCCCTTCCTGTGATTTACCATTCTAGAGGAGCCTGCCCCATTGATGGGAGGACCAGTTGTACATATGGGGCGAGAGCAACCCCAGGGACCTCCAACAGTAGGGCAGCCATAGGGTTAGGCATAGGTACCAACACAGGGAGGGGTATAGGCAGATCAGACCGAGGATATCAATGAGGTGGCTATGGATGTGGATGATGAGAGCTCCAAGGATTTGGAGATGGATGAGGAGTCAGATGACTTAGATAGCGGGGATGATGGGGATGACGGGGGTGGTGGGAGACATAGATTTTTCTTTGATGTTCCCTTCAGCACGAGGCCATGGACATCCAGAGTGGTGGGTCAGGCCAGTACTTCAACACCACAGATTACTATTAGGGCTCTGTCACAGGGACAGGTGGATGCTTTGTAGGCTAAGGTTCAGAATTTTTGGAGTTAGTTAGCGTAGGCATAGGTGACCATTAGTCAGCTGCAGGCACAGATAGCATAGCCATTACCTCTTGACCTACAAATAGCTCAGCTTGCAGCCGAGAGAGATAGCTTCAGAGAGTAATGCATACAGGCTGAGGGGGTAGCCAAGAGACTGTTGATATCAGTTGAGAGCACCTCTATTGGAGAGGTTGTAGCAGAGGGGCTAGAGACTTCTTAGGAGGCCAAGTACTATAGGATGAGGTATTTTGAGGCAGTGCCACCTGAGTGGCAGATAGCATTTACACAGTTAGGTACTCGGACTCGGACCCATTCACATAGTCACTCCAGGAGTGCGACCAGGAGTGTGGGTTAGTCTATCAGATGAAAGGTCAGAGCTTTTGGGAGTAGAGATCCATCAAGACCTACTACCTCTAGAGGCAACAACAGTCATGTTCCATGGCCAAATGCCCCTCAGTGATGTGCATTTTGTACACATTTATGTGGTTGTATTTGATATATCTTTTTGAAACATTTGATATCCTTGTATTTTTGGACATTTGTTTTGATGAGATCTATGATATGCAGTGGTGATTTTATTATGCACGTGTTATGGATGATTTATGCACATGTTATGGATGTTTTATTTCTACTTTTATATGCTATGTCATGTATGATGATGCAATAATTATATGATATAATCTAAATGATTTTTATTTTTTTCATGATGTATGTAATGAATGTATGATGCAGGATGTAAATGCTTTAGATGAAATGAGAGAATATGATCCATGATAATGTAATACGTAATGAATGATAATAATGATGTAATGGAAATGCACTGATGTAATGAACTTATGATATATGATGCAATGGAAATGAACATGATAACCTAAATGATGATGTGAAAAGAATGAAATGGATGCAATTGTATATGTTAATGAATGATTAATGAATGATTGAAATAACAACCATGCGTATGATGTGCAATGATGGATAATGATCATGATGAATAAAATGAGATGATAATGAATGTGATAATGAAATGAAATGATGATGTAAGTATGCAAATGATAATGATAATGATAATGGAAAATGATGTGAAATGCATGTGAATGATAGTGAAAATGCGATGTAACAAATGTCCAGTCATACTCCACCATTGTCTGAAAAAGATATTCAAGAATGTGATCAATGCTCAAAAATCTATTTAACAAGGCCCTCAAAATGCAAATGCATTATGCAGTCCTAATAATGAATTATGCAATCCTAAATAAAATAATGAACCATTCTCCCTGTTGCCATTTCCTATTGTGTTTAGTTGTCATCATTGAGCCTTTTGATATGTTGAAAGTGAGTACAAGAATCAAAGGGTATGTTAGCACCAATGATGACCTGAGTACTACTTTCATAGTGTTTGATGTAGCGAATTAATACAAGCATCGAGGTATAATTGAACCAAGATGACCTAAGTATTGCTTGCATAAGTAGACAAAAGTTAACCATTTTCCTATGCAAATTATGAAATGTCATCAATGATACATTGTAGAGCATGTCCCATGACCAATTTGCACCATACTAAGGATTAACTTACAGACAACAAGCAAAGAAAAATCATACTTCTTCCTTGTGATTCTAGTTCAGCACATCATTGAACCACTCCAAAGATATGATGTCATCAAATATCAAAACAACAATTTTCAACTTCTGCTTTTAAGTTTGTCATTCATTTTATTCAGATTAAGATCATCCAATTTGTTTTAAATCATCTATCAAAATAGTCATGTAAGATCATTTTAATTGGACAAGACTGTTGTTTTTGATATTTTGATTCTAGACACATGCTACCGACTACCTGCTAGAAAAGCTTCGAGAAGCGAACTGCCCCCTAGTGACCTTATACTCTGACTCTTGCTCGACACAACTATTGTGATGGATAACCCACAAATCATCAAGCCATGATGAGATCCTTGTCATTCCAAGGAGATGATGCAATGTGAATGTGATGGTGAGGTGTGTGTGTGATGCCGATAAAAGGATGGATATGCAGAATGAATCCTAATAGATGAGAGAGCCAAATAAAATCACCCACAATACTTGTTTTCCAGGTTTTCACCATTTGTCCTTATTGCACTTTTTCCTAATTTTATGATTTTTTTTTTATTACCAAGACACCTGTTTGCCAGGTTTTCATCAAGGCAATGTTTTTTTTTTAATATATTGTTTTTGATATTTTCTTAGGCGTAGAACCTCTTCAAATGGATGTTGTTGATTGGATCTTTGAACAGGTCCCCTTCTGCTATTGAAAACTGATATGCCCCTGAGCCGTACATTGCAATGATAATGAATGGGCCCAACCAATTAGGTTTGAACTTGCCTTTCTTTTCCCAATCTTGTTGATTTCGAGGATTTTCTCTGAGAACCAAATCACTCACTTGAAAATTTTTTGGTTTGACTCTATGATTGTAGCTACGGGACATAATTTGTTGATATCCCTTCAAGTGGTTAACTGTAGTTTGACGCTGTTCATCAAGCAGTTCCAGCTCCTGCAACCTTGATACTCTGTAGTCTTCATCATTGATTAGCCCTTGAAGTGATACTCGAAGTGAAGGAATCTCAACTTCTAGTGGTAGAATAGCCTCTACTCCATAGACCAACGCATAAGGAGTAGCTCCTGTTGGTGTGTGAATGCTTGTTCTGTAAGCCCATTCACTGTTTTCTTCAAAATCTTTAGAATTGTTTTGTTTTAAGCTTCGGCTTGACCATTCCCTTGTGGATAATAAGGTGTAGAGAATCTGTGTTGGATGCGAAATCTTTCACATAGTTCATCAACATCCTGATTTTTAAAGGGTCTACCATTGTTTGTGATAATGGAGTTAGGAATGCCATATGTGCAAATGATATCATTCAAGATGAATGAGGAGATTTGTTTGCCTGCAACAGTTGTTAGAGGAACAACTTCAATCCACTTAGTGAAATACTCAGTGGCTGTAATGATAAATTTATGTCCATTTGAAGATGATGGATGTATCTTGCCAACCAAGTCCAATCCCTACTGAGCGAAATGCCATGTTGTGGTGAAGGGTTGTAATTCCTGAGCAAGAGCATGAATGAGATTCCCATGAATCTGACATTTTGCACATTTCTTCACAAAGGTGAATGATTCTTTTTCCATTGTTGGCCAGTAGTATCCTAATCTTACAAGTTTCTTTGCTAAGGTTAGTCCACTTGAATGTGTCCCACAAATTCCACCATGTACCTCTTGTAAGGCCTTTTCCAATTCATCACATTCAAGAAATCTAAGGAGGGTACCATCTAGACCACGATGGTATAAGATGACAACAATTAAGGTGTAATAGGATGATTGACGAATGAAATTTCTTTTTTGATTTCTAGACAATCCTAAGGGTAAAGTAGTATCTTTTAGGTAAGTGTAAATTTGGCCATATAAGGAAGAGTTAGAACTCATTAGATGGAAAATGATTTATGTTTCAGGATTGTCATGGGTGGGAGAAAATAATTGTTCCACCAGGAAATCATACCATTTTTTATTTTCTGTCAATTGGAGTAGAGAGGCGATTGTAGCCATAATGTGTGCTACTTTATTATCAATGCATGAAATCTGTATGAGCTTGATATTAACAAAGTATTTTTTGAGATCTTCCACCATTCTTTTGTAAGGTATCAACTTGTCATCTTTAGTGTGATATTCGTCATTGATTTGGATTATAACAAGTTGTGAATCACCAAAAACTTGAAGTTCTACGATTTTCCAGTTTACTGCAATTCTTATGTCAATTATCAATGCCTCATACTCAGCTATGTTGTTTGTGCAAGGAAACATTAGCCGATAATATTTTGGGATTGTATTTCCTTGAGGTGTAATAAAAATAATTCCTACTCCTGAACCAAGTTGAGTGTAAGAACCATCAAAGTAAAGTGACCATGACTGTTGAATATCTGCTGTGAACACGTCGGCATCAGGAAAATCAACATGTATTGGGTGTTCTGCTGGTATTGATACTTCCGCCAATTGATCTACAATTACTTGCCCCTTTATAGCTTTTCGATCCACATAATGAATATCAAACTCGCTTAGGATCATAACCCATTTAGCCAACCTGCCAGTTAAGGTTGCTTTACTTAGAAGATATTTGAGTGGGTCAATCTTAGCCACAAGCTTTACTATATGAGTTAGCATGTAGTGTCGTAATTTTTGAGAAGTGAACACCACTGCTAAACAATATTTTTCAATGAAGGTATAATTTAGCTTGTGACTTGTTAAGGTTTGGCTGATGTAATAAATGGCCCGTTCTTTTCCTGAGTTGTCTTCTTGTGCCAATAACGCTCCTAAAGACACTTCTGTGGCAGTAATATATAATATGAGAGGCACACCTTGTATTGGTGGATTCATGAGATACTACTTTATTTGATCAAATGCCACTTCGCATTTGTACTCCCATTTGAATGGAACATTCTTGTGTAAGAGATGTGTAAATGGTAAACTTTTATCTACCAGTTGAGCAATAAATCTAAGAATGGATTGTAACCGTCCCTATAAAGAGCATAGTTGACTAATGTTCCTTGGTGGTGGCATATCAAGAATTGCTTGTACCTTAGCTGGATCCACTTCAATTTCCTTTTTCGACAAAATGTATCCTAATAAATTTCCATATTTCACTCCAAAGACACGGTTTTTTGGATTAAGCCTTACTTTGAATTGTTCCATTCTTTTGAAAATTTTGGATAAGATATCGATGTGTCCTTCTCTAGCGTTAGAACTGGCAAGAAGATCATCAACATAATCCTCCATGAATGTATGCATCATATCATGAAAAATAGTTGTCATTGCATGTTGGTATGTAGCTCCTGCATTTTTCAACCCAAAAGTCATTACGTTCCAGCAATAGGTACCCCAAGGACATGTGAATGTTGTTTTATCCTAATCTTTCGGTGCAATCTTTATCTGGTTGTATCCTGAAAATCCATCCATCAATGAGTACATTGCATGTCCAGCAGTTAAATCAACAATCATATCAATGTTTGGTAAAGGGAAGTCATCTTTAGGACATGCTTCGTTTAAATCCCTAAAATCTGTGCAAATTCTAATCCTTCCATCTGGCTTTGAAATAGGCACGATATTGGAGATCCATTCCACATAGTCTATGGACCAAATAAATCCAATGTCTAAAAGTTTCTTTAATTCCTCTTTAACCAATAATGCAACATGTGGATGCATTTTTTTGAGTTTCTATTTTACAGGCTTTGCCCCCAGTGTAATAGATAGATGATGCATGATGAGATTTGGATCCAATCCAGGCATATCTGTGTAGGACCATGCAAAATTGATTTGATTATCTTTGAGAAATTTTGTGAATCTAGGTACTTCTTCATCTGTCAGAGATGCAGCCAATTGCAAAACTTTAGGCTTTTCTGTAGTACCTATATTGAGTGCCTCTGTCGGTTCAATTTGAATGGAAGATCTTTCCTAATAATACTCTGGAAGAGTGTCAAGTTTCCCATCCTTTGTCACCTTTGAAAGGTTTTCACCATTGGATACGCTTTTTATTTTCCTCTTTTCTTGATCTAATACTGCCTTTGCTAGGTTTTCACCATTAAATATTTCTTTCATTTTTCTTTTTTCTTGATCTCATACTGCCTTTGTTAGGTTTTGACCATTAGATCTTTCTTTTATATTATTTATTTCATAGCTGAGAAACTTGGCACTTTCCTGTCAAAAACTTTGATCTTGCAATTCCCTAGTGGAACTTGTTTCTGGATGGGATGAACAAGGAAAGTTTATTATGGTTTCATCATTTGGAAAAGTCAAAACATCAATGGGTGCGACTTGTTCCCAATCAATGAGTTCGGGATGAACCAAAGGTAATGGATCATTAGGATGAGTAAGGTCATTGGATGTTAGGGTCATGATGTTATTGTCAAAATTATTATGGGAGAAGTCTAAGATGGTATCCCCCTCAAAATGATCTATCTCACTTTGAATCAAATCGATCTCACTAGAGTCATGATCGCTTTTTAGGACATAATCAAGCAGAGATCTTGAGCTTTCTCCTTGTAAGAATGCAGGTGAAAATTTGTGTATGACATCCACCCTTTTCTCAGAGATGAAAGTATCGTCCAAGAAGTCATCCCATTCATATTCATTTGAGTCTGTTTCATAATTATCTGCTTGAATTCTTAGAATTGATTCAGCTAACTCCTCATTAGATGGCCTCTGTGTTACTTTTTCCTTAGTATCTTCACCATATCCTAACCCAGTATTATCTTTCGGATGCATTGTTTTTAATTGGATAGGTTCAACAATACCCTCTTTCCTTTTACCTAGAGGGCCATTTCCTTCATAACCCATCTATTGCATGATAGCATAACCCTTTCCATATTGTTGTGTGGGTAACTTGATATGCTATACGGATTCTTCTTCATCTTTATAGAGCCAATCAAGAACAGCTCTATCTTCTACTTTAGTTTCTTTGATAAACATCCCATTAAACTTAGTGACGGGGGCTGAGGTTGAGGCTAAAACTACTGCAACTTGTTGTGTAGATGTTGATAGCTGACCATAGGATCTTGGGGATAGGGGTAGATTAGAGAGAGATAAAGAATATTCTCCCACACCATTATCTTTCAATTTTAACTTGGTGCCAAAATTGCTTATCATTTCTTGCGCTTGTTCTTTTTTTTTTGAGGTAGAGATGGCCAAGGCCTCTCTATTATGTGGGACGAGTATGTCATGAGTTTCCCTTAGGTTAGAACAAGTTTGACTGCTAATGTGATCAGTGGGTATTGTTATTTCCTATCCATCATATGGAAACTTCAAACATTGATGATAAGTAGACGGAACAGCTTACATGTCATGAATCCATGGACAACCCAATAGTATATTATAGGTTAGATCCACTCTGATTGGTAGCATGATGAGACCTTTGGAAGTCCTTTCCTCATCATCATAGGCCTTGATTGTAACTTTCCTTTGTGGATCTATAGAGTCTGCTGAATATCCCAAAGGTAGGACCAATTTCAAAGTACAAATATTTAATCCGGCTCCCCCATCTATAAGAACACATCTAATGTGGGCTTTGTGAACCATGACTTCTAAATAGAGTGATGAATTATGAAGATGGGTTATGGATGAATCATCTTTTTTAGAAAAAGATAAACATGTGTAGGAGGACAAGTGTCCCACCATGGCTTGAAATTGATTGATATCCAAATTAGGAGATACAGTTGTATCAACAAGGGCCTTTTCCAGAATGTCCTTATGTGCAGGTGATAACTTTAAAAGTTCCAAGATAGAAATTTTGGCTGATGTTTTTCGCAGTTGATCAACCAAATTGTATTGGCTTGGAGGGGGAATTGCTGCTTTAGATGAGCTGCCTTTGACAATGGTCTTGGCTTGTCCCCTTGTCGTAACATTGACCTCTCAATATTCTTGCTTACCTTTGATTTAGATAGCGTTGATTTGAGGATCGTTAGTATAGATATGATTGATAATAATGTCATGGATGTTATTAACATTCTTTCCCTTGTCACTAGAGGATTCCCCTTTGTGATAATTAGGGAGTAGATTCTTGAATGCTTGATGATCATTATTGACATTATGTCCCTCAACTGTGATGGTATGATTATCAATCAAATATTGAACAATATTCTTTAACCCTTGGCAATTGTTTGTCTTATGACCTTTACACCTATGATAGTCACAGAAGTGTGAGTCATTCCACGATGTTGGTTTAACTCGAGGCTAGTAGTCTCTTTGTGGTGGCAATGTAATAGCATTTTGATTCAATAATTCTTTGAGAATGGATTCCAAAGATTGGCCCAAGGGAGTGAAACTCTGTCGACTCAAAAAATATGATGATCCAGGCACATTTGAATTTTGATTATTGCCAAAATCATTTCCATGATTGTTAGTTGTGTTTCCTTGATTAGAAACATTGCCTTGGGTGCTAGAATTTCCAGTATTATTGTTACGTTGAACACCTGACACATTAAGGATGGTAGACTTTGTATTCACATTGTTAGCACCTACTACCCCATCATTTACAACATTTTTATTTCGGGTCCAAAATTGTGACTTGTCATTATTGTTATTATGGTTGTTGTTGTTGTTGTACGAATTTGAACCTTCTTTATCAATTTTTAGAGCTCCACACTTGATCAATGCACCCTCAATAGTAATTGCATTTTCAATCAATTTTTCAAATGATTGAGGATAGTGAAGGTTTAGTTTGTAACTCATTTCTTGATTAAGACAATCGATGAAGATCTCCATCTTTTCCTTTTCAGGAATAGGATGAGAGTATCTAGCAAACACCCTTCTCCACCTTTACAAAAATGTAGTGAAATATTCCCCTACTTTTGTTTTATCTTACAAAGATCAAGTATAGTTATCTAGTGTTGAATGTTGTAAGAGTATTGTGATATAAACTTATTTATCAACTCTTCAAAGGTTTTGATGGGGGGAGTGATCTTTGAAAGCCACTCCATGGATTGTCCACCCAAACTTTGTGGAAACAACCGCATTAAGTAGGTATCATCATGAGCAAATTCTAGGCTCATATTTCAAAAATCCCTTACATGCTCAATGGGGTCAGTTTTCCCATTATACCTATCAAACTTAGGGATTTCGCAATGTTTTGGAAAAGGAATCATTCAAAGATTCCTATCAAATGGATAAGGACATATTTCCTCCAAAACATACTTCTTTGTTGCTCCCCCTTGCATTTCTTTTATTTGCCCTTGTAATTCCTTGATCTATTGAGTAAGGGCACTAAAATCATTAAGAGGAGTTTCAGGATTTTCTTTAATCCCTTCTGTGTCAAAATCACCAGGTAACTTGTCCCCTTGAATAGCTAAAGAAAGAAAGTATCTTTCCTTGTTTCGTTCTACAATTCTTTCCATAAGAGTATGGAATTGAGGATCTTGTTCTGCTTCTTAAAGTTTTTCTTCCATTAATTCCTCAGTATTTGAAGTGTTAAAAAGGTTTTCCTCCCTCTCACTATTATCACTCATTTTGCTCACTGTACTTTCATCTTTTTCTATGTGGTTTTGAGATCTCATGGTAATAGGCATAAGCTTTACTCAAATTCTACTAACTTTGATCAAAGGAATGAAATAGTGCAATGGTGATGGACATGAAAGTCAGGATAGAATGAAGATTGTATGACTTAAAAGATTTTTAATCTTTAGTTTGTGATTCCCTGATTGAAAGGATGAAAATCCTGCTTGTTGGAATTAAGCCAAAGATCGAAAAAAAAAGATGATTTTGCACTTTGTGAAGTTTGATCTTAGCTTTGTAGAAAGATGAATTTAATGGATGCCTAATGTGCTTGAGTTCTCTATTGTAGAATTTGATTTGGATGAGTAGCATATGTGATTGCAGGTTGGGGAATATAAAAGGAATGAATACGCTAACTGTGGTTATGCCTTTGAGAAAGGGATATTATTTGAAAGAAAGCTCTTGAGTATAAAGGTTCTACAACATAATCATCAGTTAAACCTCTAATATAGTCATGATATCGATGAATAAAGGTCTGTGTTCAAGCAGGACCTTTCGACTTTGATATAGAAATTTCCTCTTCTTCAATACCTTCTTATAACTGAGAGACTTTTTGGGCTTTCTAATCTTTCTTTCTAAGGACTTCTTAGCAAATGTTGTAGACTTCCAAACTCTAAGCATGGGAAAGAATAGACCGATAAAAATTGATTTTTGAAAGTCAGAAAATGATCTAGGCTCGAAAAATAGATGCACCAAAACAAAGATTGAATGCACAAAAACAGAGCATAGATGCACCAAAATAGAGCACAAATGCACTGAAACAAAGCACAGAGGCACTGAAACAGAGCACAGATGCACTAAAACAAAGCACAAATGCACTAAACCAAAGCACATATGTGCCAAAACAGAGCACAGATGTGCTAAAATAGAGCACAGATGCATCGAAACAGAGTATAGATGTGCCGAAATAGACCTAGGATGCGTTAAATTACTTCTAAGACTGACATGTTTTGACAACTTGATAAAAATTTCTTATTTTGGATGATCTTAATCTGATTTAAATGTGAAAAACACAGCATAGAAGTAGACAGTTATTTTGTTAATCCTAAAATCTAAACAAAGAGTATGTTCTTGAGATTTCCACGGGTTTTAAACAAGATAAGCACTTTAGTTAGACTCACTCTTAATTTGTCAAATAGGTCATCATAGTAATCACAGCGCACAGCTTAAAATCATGTCAACTCACACAACCTTGTCACCCCCTAGAGGGTGCCCATGTTTTTGTCTTTTCCAGGTGTGTACTCAAAGTGACGGAAGTGGACACTGAATCCCTTGAGCAAACAATCCATGGTGACTATATGGTGAGTGTCTTGGGGGCAGATTCTTCCCTCCCCTTGCACCATGATTAAGATGATGTTTGGATACTAAGACGGCTAGCTTTCTACACTATGGTTCATAGTAAGGGTATCTGTTTAGTGTGGAAAATAGATATACTCCCTCGAGAGACCTCCCAACCTTTAGAACAAAGGTTTTGGGGATGGTTATCCTGCGCACTACTATCAAGTTGGATTTTCATCAACAACTTGCTTTTGATTAAAGTGGGTTGAAAACCTTGTCTTTAGGTGTTCCCACTTAGGTCGTTCCTCTTCGGTGAGTACTTTTTCCCACAAGAGCAGGCCTTCTAAAGGATGTAATAAAGCATTAAATTATAGAAAATAAAAGGTAAGTCCGGTGTTCTGATCACCCAATTAAGGGGAAAGCATAAACCTATTACCCACAATCACAAAAAACAATAATGATTCAATTTTAAATCCCAAATTGATAAATTCTCTATACTAAGTGAAGATGTTGCTTTACCAAAAACATGGGATTCATTTTAACGAAAAGAAAATTTATGTTTGGTGACTATCCTAAGATTGGTTAATTCAAATTTAAATGTCTACCCTAGGATTGCTTCATTTTGTTAAAAATAAAATTTGAAAAATCCTGTCCGCGGATTTCGTCAGAATCAGAATTTAAAATTTTTACAACTGTATGCACTAAAACAGGTTGTATATGTGCTGAAACAGAGTGTCTATGCGTTGAAACAGGTCATGTATGTGTCGAAACAGTTAACGTATGCACCGAAAGATCTCATAAATGCGCCGAAACAGTCCTCCTATGCACCGAACCGAGACTCGTATGCGCCAAAACGTGATTTTTGTTCTTCACCTACCAAAAAAATCTGCAAAAAGAAAAATTAAATGTGGGGCTTGGCCCCACGGTGGGCGCCAAAAATGTGTACGTTAGAATGTGAATATCAAAATGAATCTAAACTAATACACCAATGAAACATGAGATTAAAGAAACTAAATTAAAGAAAGCAAAATGCAAACTCTAAACATAAGCAGCTCCTTCAAATTCATCCCATTGTCCTCTATCTCCAAGGATTTGTTTCAAGATGCTTGCTCTTAGTTGTTTTAAACAGTAGCTTGTAGAATGGCAGCTTGAGAGAATGAGATTAATGAAAATGCATGTGCATTTGCTAATATGCTTTAAGCTATGAAATTGAAATGCTAATTAAATGCTAGAAATGCTAAAATGTGACTATAATAACTATGCATGAAAATATAGGATTTGAGGTCCTTCTCCACTCACAAGAGGGTTGTATTTATAGATTTTTGAAGGTAAGAATTCAATTGGCCAAGATCGACGGTTGAGTTCAAACTTGTTAAAATGAACGGTGAGAGATCAAGAATTCGAAAAGAAGATGGAAGTTTAAAAGATGGATGGAGAATGAAGAGACAATTGAAAGGTGTCTCTCATAATTTAAATAAATAAATATTTAATTATGTGTGAGAGAAATGAAAAGGTTTTAATTAAATATCAAAAATATTTATTAGGTGAGAAGAGAAAAATCTTTTAATTAAATGTTGAAAATATTTAATTATTGAGAAGGGTGAAGAATTTGGAAAATGTTTTAATTAAATTTTGAAAATATTTAATTAAATGTGGAATGAAAAATATCATTTAAATTTAGAATTTAAATTTGTGATAATTAATGTAAATAAATTGTGAAATCTATTTAATTAATTAAGAGGAAGATAGCGTTAATTAAATAAACTTTATTTATTTAATTAAATTAGAAGAATTGGAAAATGAACAATATAAATAAATAATTAAATTTATTTATATGTAGATGACTTAAGAATATTAATTAAATAATTCATATTTAATTAATTAATAGGTTTGATTAACTATGACCATTTTTAGATGTGTACATTGACAACGGTTCCCTCGAAAACATACCAGAGGAAGAGTCCATCATATATGTGTACGATGATTTGAATCACCTTGACCTCCCTGCCATGTTTGAATGCTTATCTGTTTGTACCATAACTTTATCCCTTAAACATCTTGAGCTTATCGATCATGACCTACAAGGTAGTGCACCTATCAACACATTTGCCTCAGAGGATACCTAGGTACATCTAATGAGATTGGGGGAAGATGGACACCCTAATCACAAAACAAAAAGAAACAAAAGAAAAATGGCCCATCAAGTGAAAACCTCACCGAGGCACTTTTTGACTACGAAAAAGTAAAAACAAAGGATGTATCTGACAGTGAAAACCTTATTATAGCACTGGAAGATGGGGATTTTCATCTTCCACTTGTAGGAACACAACTATCTGAGCAATCTTCAATCCTCTTTGAAGAAACACAAGAGGTGAATTTGGGGGCAGAAGAAACTCCAAGGATAACCTATGTGGCTAAATCTTTATCTAAAGAAGAATATCACACCATTGTCCACATTCTTCATGAAGGGGTTATCAACTTTGCATGGGATTACTCTGATATTCCTTGCTTGGATCCTAATCTTGGTGTACACCATTTGGATTTCTGTCTAGAGGCCAAACCTGTCAAGTAGAAGCTTTGAAAGATGCACCTGCAAGTGGCATTATTGGTTAAGAAAGAACTGGAAAAGTTATTGGATGTTGGTTTTATCAGACACATTGATTACTCTGATTGGATCTCCAATATAGTACCTATTGCTAAACCCAATGGAGACATCATAATTTGTATGGATTTATGAGATCTTAACAAAGCTTGCCCAAAAGATGACTTCCCCTTGCCTAACATCAACATGTTGGTTGACATCACTGCAGGACACAAGATGCTATCCCTCATGGATGGCTTCTCTGTCTATAATCAAATCTGGATTTCCCCTGAAGACCAACACAAAACCGCTTTTACAACACCTTGGGATACTTTCTGTTACAATGTCATTCCCTTTAGTCTCAAAAATGTGGGGGCAACATATCAACGGCCAATGATGGTTATATTCCATGACCTCATCCACATCATCATGGAAGATTATGTTGATGACCTACTAGAAAAATTTGGAACTAGAGAAGAGCACCCTGCCATTCTCAAACAGATCTTTGAGCACTTAGAATAGTACAAGCTTCAATTGAATCCAAAAAAGTGTGTGTTCGGTGTCACATCAGGGAAACTATTGGTACTCATAGTGTCCCGAAGAGGCATTGAGGTTGACCCAGCTAAGGTGAAAGCTATCATCGATATGCCTCCACCAAGAAACGTGAAACAATTGAGGAGCCTCCAAGGGAAACTACAATCCATCCACCGGTTTATAGCCCAACTTGCAGATAAATGTCATTCATTCACCCACCTTCTCAAGAAAGACACCAACTTCAAGTGGAATCAATAGTGCTAGTCGATTTTTGACATGCTCAAAGGATACTTGGCCCACCCGCCGATCTTGATGCCACCTATCCCTAGAAAACCCCTCTTTTTGTACATATCTGTCATGTTAGTTGCATTGGGGGCATTATTGGCACAACATGATCAATCTTCAAAGGAACGGGCAATCTATTACATTAGCCAAACACTGGTCGATTATGAACTGAATTATTCACCAATGGAAAAAGCATGTCTCGTTGTGGTCTTCAGCACACAAAAGCTATAGCACTATATGCTTAGCCATACTATAAAATTGATATCCAAAGTTGACCCCCTCAAGTACCTATTATCCAAGACAACCCTGACTAGTCAAATGGCTAAATGGATCATGCTCCTCAGTGAGTTTGATATAGAATATGTGGATAGAAAGGCCATTAAAGGGAAAGTAATAGAGGATCAATTGGAAAATGCCCCGTTAGTGGACGCTTATCCCATAGAATCTGAACTTTTAGATGAAGGAGTATTTGCAGTCTCAGAAGCCACCACCTGGACATTGTACTTTGATGGATCACACACTCATAATGGATCACAGGCAGCGATCTTGCTTATCACCCCCCAAGGTGATTACATACCAAAATCATTCAGACTAGATTTTCCCACCACCAATAACATCTTTGAATATGAAGCCCTTCTTAGAGGCCTCAGAATTGGAGTCCAATGGCACATCACTCATCTGTAATTTTTTGGTGACTCCTAGTTGGTCATGAAATAGGTCAACGATGAGTTTCTAAAAAAAGATGAAAATTTGTTGCCTTACAAATGAATGGTGGATGACTTCAAGAAATATTTCACTACCATCCAATTTGAGCAAATCCCAAGACTCTAGAATAAGGCAGCAGATGCTATGGCTACCATTGGTTCTCTCCTCGACATGCCAAAAGATTGCACAAATTGTCAGTTCCTAGTTGAGCAACTCCTAATCCCAGCATACAATATCCCTAAGAGTGACATGGTGTGTGCTATTGTAGCTCCCAAATCCCCTTGGTACCATGAAATTTACACCTACATTCATGACAACACCCTCCCGCCTGACCTCACGAGAAACCAAATTAAATCATTTATCCAACGCATAGCCCGCTACACCATTATTGGTGATACACTTTATCGATGTGGGCATGATGGAACTCTCCTCCATTGTTTAGATTAAATTGAAGCCCACACAACATTAAAAAAAGTGCATAGCGATATTTGTGGGGCCCATTCTAATGGTATATCCCTAGCCAAATGGATTCTCAGAGTAGGATATTAGTGGCCCACAATGGAACAGGATGCTTGTGAGTATGTCAAAAAATATCTTCCGTGTCAACAACATGCAGATCTGATTCACGCTCTAGCACAAGAGCTCCAACCTATCACAAAACCTTGGTCATTTTCACAATGGGGTTTCGACTTGATTGGAAAGATCTACCCTCCATCTTTTGATGGTCACACCTTTATCATCATAGCCACTAAATACTTCACCAAGTGGGTAGAGGCCATTCCACTCACTCAAATGACTGGTGTTTATATCTCTAAGTTCATCCTCTATGATATCCTCTACAGGTATGGTATCCCCTCTGCCATCATCACTAACGATGGAAATCCATTCAAAAATAAGTGTATGAAGCTCCTTTGTGACACATATCATATCCAAAATCATTGGTCCACTCCCTATTACCCCCAAGGTAATGGATAAGTAGAAGCGGAAAACAAAACATTGAACAAATCATTAAGAAGATGGTCAATAGCACTAGCCACGATTGGCACCTCCATATCCATCCTACTCTTTGGGCCTACCATACATCCATCCACACCCCTACTGTAGCTACTCCATATTCTCTTGTCTATGGCACTGAATCCATCTTGCCAATTGAAGTTGAAATCCGTTCACTCCGCATCTCCCTCAAGAATATCATCACTAAAAAAGACACCCAAGTGGCACGCTTGGCACAATTGGAATTGTTGGATGAAAAATAGGTCAAGGCTTATAACCATCTGCAAGATTATCAAAAATGACTCAAAAGGAGCTACAATAATAAATTCCACCCTCGCCAATTCAATGTTGGTGATTTGGTCCTAAAAGAGAATCAACGAAATCAACAAGATTGAGAGAAAAAGGGTAAGTTTGAAGAAAACTGGTTGGGCCCTTATGTCATCACCATGAAGTATGGTTTTGGTGCCTACAAGCTCTCCAACCTTGAATTCAAGCCCTTGGAGGAACCCATCAACATCATGCACCTGAAGAAGTTCTACACTCAGGTCAACTAGGGTATCCTTCTTGGTAAAAGTCAAAAACACAAAAAAATTAAAAAATCCAAAAATAGTAAAGAGAAATAATTTGTCCTATGGTGAAAACCACCCCTACATGGCACCTTGGATACATATGATTGGTTAAAAACTAGAAAAAGGTCCGTCTCATATAGGGCTTAATCATTATATACCTCACATCCTGGTTACTTTATGACTTATCCACCGATTCCTCACATCCACTTACATCACCTCATCGCTTGGTATATTTTGGTTGAGCATTGGATGACTGTCATTCACTATCTAAAATCCTAAGCTTATTATCCTAATCTGATCTTATGTCACCTCATTGTTTTGTTTGTCTTCATCTAGGCTCACTCTTCGTGTTCATCTCCATCTAGGTCTCATTGTGAACTATGTTTCCCCTACACTTGCACGTAGGTAAGGTTGATATTTTGATCTCCCCCTGGGGCTTCTCCTTGTCTTCTTTTGCAATTAGTCTATTTGACCATTGTTCTCCATCATTTGTCGTCATCGCCCTCTTTCCGCTTTTATCATCATCTCCTCTTGAACTACGACGCCTCTACGCTTGCATGTAGGCAAGGATAATCTTTGGATTGGCCCCTAAGGTATTTTTTCCTTCATCATCTGTCCTCATGGTCCACTTTCCGATCTTGTCCATCATCGATCTTTTTTCATGTCCAAACTATGTTGCCCCTATGCTTGCACATAGGCAAGGTTGATCTTTTGATCTGCCCCTAGGGCTTGTGTTTGTGTTGGTTATCCATTGGTCCACTTTTCGCTCTTTTATCATGGTCTTTTCCTAAAATACAAGGGCTCTATGCTTTCATGTAGGCAAGGTTGATCTTTATATCAATCCTTGAGCCCCTAGGTCCTTAGGTTGTGTCTCGTCCTCTTGTTTTCTTGTTGTCAAGAATGTCCCTATCATCGCTGATTCTTCACAAACAAGATCTCCTCGTATCAAGAAATCTGCCCAATGACAATCATCCTGCGTCATCTAGGTCACTTTAGCTTACTATCCATCATCGGTCTTAACAAGATGCATCCTTCCTAATAGACCACATCAACCCCCTTCATCCTTGGGATCTTATGGAAAATGATGCTTGTAATTTATTATGACCTTTTGGTACTTTTGGACTTTGTTTATCATTTGAGCTCCCTATAATCACTAGTCAAGATCGCCATGGTCCTTCATATTGTGGTGTGTTTTTCCTAGTTAACATAGGGACATCTCCTAACTATTGTTGTCTATTGGGATGCCCCAAGTGGTACCCACTAGGATTCCTTTTGGATCCTGCTTTATGTGAGGGAATCCCTTTGTTCTTGTGGTTATTCCAATACCTAGCCTAACCAAAGTCATTGCGAATTTGGGTTATTGGGATATCCTTCTTGTTTGTCGTGTTTGTTTTATGAATTAGACATTAATTCATCTTGGTTTACATACCCTAACGCTTGATGTCTTATGCTATAGAAAAAATCAGTGCTCTAAAGGATGGAAAATTGCATTCATGTTGCATTTCATCTCATTGCATATCCCCCCTTCATCCTATCTTGCTCCTACATCTATGACTCATTATTTTGGTTGTGCAAACTCTCATTCCCTCTTTCTAAATTTTCTTCTCAGGATCCTTATGGTCTTTGACAAGTACTGCACTCCACACACCCTATGCATATCACTTACCCATTGATACTTATGTCTACAATCATTAATTTCATTTATCTATTTACATCCATTCATTCATCCATATTGCATCAATTCATTAAGTTCATTTATCCATTTACATCCATTCATTTATCCATATTGCATCAATTCATTAAGTTCATTTATCCATTTACATCCATTCATTCATCCATATTGCATCAATTTATTAAGTTAATTTATCCATTTGCATCCATTCATTTATCCATTTTCATCAATACATTAAGTTCTTTTATCCATATTGCATTAATTCATGTCAGTTCATTCACTTGATTATGATCATTCATCCATACATTTCCATATCCACCTATGCATCATTAATACAATTGCATTACCATTCATAAATCATTAACATTATCCATAATCACACATGCATAAGTAAAACATTCACATCATAACACAACATCCATATCAACACAAAAACATCATATACATATGCATAACATACATCAACTATCATAGGAACATGAATAAAACACCATATGCATACCATATATCACCAAAATGTGTGGCATAATATCAATGGGGACCATCACATATCATCATCGCAATAAGACAATGTCCATATCCAAAATATAGTTACCACATAATCACCTCCATATCATGCTCAAAATAAGGTGCATCATCTAAAAATATGCACTACACCACCATCTAGTACCTGTCAAAAGCATCTGTATCTTGTCACCTATCCTCTACCTATCATGAGTTGCCCACACCTGACCTCTAAGGAGACTCAGGTACTGGTCCCCTGTGTGTCGGAGTCCCCTGAGACTCATGCCCTGGGGTCCCAAACTGAGAAGGAGTTGGCTTAAAATCATTGTACCCCCTAGTCCGTGTCCCTAAATACTAGGACAGTGCCAACATCTATGCTATCTATCTAACATATTGCATTGTACACTATGCCAGATCTTGCACTCCCTACTAATACGCACCCCTCCAATATGTCACCTTTTGCATATACTCATCTCTATTCCCAACCTAGAACTGAGCGGCATTCTGCTCATGGCCCGTCGCTCCTGCTCCCATGCCTCTTGTGCCGCTGTTAGTAATCGTATCTGCTTTGTTGACCTCTCCCTCTTTGCCCACATAGTCTCTAGCACTGTCCCATCACCCTACCCTCGACGTGCCTTCCTCTGTGTCATTTTCCTCTCAACGTTCTTTTCTTGTCCCACTACTGAGTCTCTCTGGAACTGTAGGATCTTGACCTATCTCAGTAAATTATCCCTCTCCCCCTGTAGTGCCTACATCTGTACTTGTACACTATCCCTCTCCCCCTATAGTTCTTGTACCTGTCCCTGTACACTCTCTCTCTCCCACTGCACTATCTCTATTCTGACCTCTGTGGCCTCGAGTCTCACCCTCATCTCCTCTAAAGATGCCTCTGTCATGGATACCCTCTCCTACAATGTTGTCCTCTCCTCCATAAATCCTGCCACTTGAAGTCTCAGTGTCTCCATCTCCCCTCCTCCTGCTTACTTTGGCTGACCTCACATCTGAGCAACTATCATCGCTGCCTCTAGCCTGTCTCAATCCCATGTAACCTGAGCCAACTTCCCCCATACTCTCTCCATCCCTACTCGTGTCTCATCCCTCTCTCTCAACCACCTGCATATTTTTTGTCAACTGGCCCACAACCTGATCAAACACTATCATCTTTGTCTCATTCACTCTTTGCACCTCTATCTCTGCCCTCCTCAACTCCTCCTCTAACATGCATATCCTTGTCTGGGCCCCTCTCAATAACATCACTGAATCATCAACTGCAGCTGATAGTACTATGGCTAAAGGCTCCACCACTTGTACATCCAAGTCCATCGCCTCCCCTCTCTCTCCTATTGCACTTGCTTTGCCCGACTCATCAACTGAATCCTCCATGACTATCCTCTCCTCCCCACCCTCATCATTCTCCTTAGCTCCTTCTCAACTGGCTCAACTCTCCTCTATCGACTACTCTTGCACCTCTCCCTAAGATTTCCTCTAACATCCATCACCTTCTCTACCTCCTCTTGCGAATCCCTGGCTCTCACCTTTGCCTATAGCTCTGGGACTCTCACCAAAACCTGCCTCCATTGTACTCTACCACAAATCCCTGCCTGACTAGCTCGACCCTCCACCACCTGGATCATCTCCACCTCTAGCTCACTCCCCAATCTCACCACCTCTATCTCCTCCCCCCATCACCTACCCCTTCTGCTACTATCTCCTCCCCACCACCTATCTCCATCTCCTCTCTCACATCTCTCCTCACCCTCCTTGCCCTCCTTGGAGGCCGCATCCTCTTGACCCTCCCCCTCCTTGCTGGCTAATCTCTAGCGCCACCCTCCTTCGCACCACCACTCTAATGTCCCTCCTCCTCCTATCTCTCATCCTCATTTCCACCATGCTCCAGCTCCTCCTCCTGTCCCCCCTCCTACTCATCCTCTGGCCCCCGCTCTGTGGCTCCCACAGCAAGCACCTCTGGTGTAACCCACTCCCATCGGTGGTTGTGAAACCACTGATCATACTGATCTGTCACTCTAGCATCCTCTAGACCCTCCCACCTCCCTGGATAGGGCACCCCACCTACCATCACCCATGTCACCCTCACGCCTCTCGCTAACAATTCCGCCCCCCAGGGTATCTCTCTGGTAAGCCGACGAAACATACTCGATGCTCTTGGAATGTCCTGCATGAGTCCAAACTGCCGCATCACTCTATCTAGATGATGCATCTTCACTATGTGCCCCAGGCTCCCAATCAAGAAACATCTACATCTAAAGAATCCTTGATGTCTCTCCTCTTCGGTCTTACATCCTCTAAACAGCTGATACATGTATGGCTGCCATACAATGTGCTCCTCCCGTAACTCATCAAACACTCTCCTCCACTGATCCATCTCTCTGCGTCTCATACTATAAGATGCAGCCCCTGGTTTCGCCGAACTGCTAAGCCACTGGCTCTCTATCATCCAAGTCTCCTCTCTTGATCACTATGGGTCTCATCACTGTGACGTGCTCCCACTCCCACACCTGCAATAGCATCCTGTGCGTCATGCTCTGCATTCCCCGATAACAAATCATGTGCATGTCCTGGTATAACTGGGCCAATACACATGACCCCCAAGAAAACTGCCCCTCCCACCACCCGACAATATGTCGAATCATCTCCATATACCGTAGGTTGCAAAATCACCTACTCCGGTCCGGCAATAGAATCCCACTGATCAGGCAACACAAAAAAAGTGGTAATGTCTGCACCCCCAGGGATAGGCATTTGTCTACATCCAACTACCCCCTCTTTATCGGCAAGTCATCTCGTCAAAATAGCACTAGGACAGTATCATCCAACTATGCTTCGCTGGACACCTCCTCACTCACTAACCGCCCCACTATCGGTAACCTTAGGATCCGCCACACATCCTCTAATATCACTATCATCTCTTCTATCGGCAAATGAAATGTCAATGTAGCCGAGCTCCATCTCTCTATTAGGGTTGTCAACATCGCCCGATGTGCCCTCATCTCATGAAACTGCACTAAGTGCAGTAAACTCGCCCGCTGCAAAGCTATGTGATCCACCCCAGTAATCGCCTCAATTATTGCCACCAGTGCCTTGGCCTCCGCTCGTGAGTCCGTAATCTACCAAAATCCTACAAAAATTTCATCCCCCTCATCAAAACTATTCATCAAATTCTTCTTCCTACTCCCCCAACTTTCTTTTTTCGTTTTCTCTCTCTTTCTCTCTCTCTTCTTCTCTATTTCTCTCTTCTTCTTTCTCTTTCTCCCCCTTCCCCCTTCCTCCTGACCATGGGGCGGACATGCCCCCGTAGCGGGGTGGACCCGCCCTCGGCTTGGGTAGACTCACCCCTACACTAGGGTGGACCCACCCTCGGTCAGGGTAGACACGCCCTCGTAGAAGGGCGGACATGTTTCCACAATAGGGAGGACCCGCCCTCAGTTGGGGTTGCATCATTGCTAGATGTGGTGGTGCTTGTCCACATCGTGGGGGGCAACGTTGCCGGCTAGGGTGGTGTCACTGCCACTGGCCACGGCAGCACATGTGCGCCCTGCAGCAGGGTGGACCCGCCCAACCCCAGCGCAGACCCACCCACGCAGTAGGGCAGACTTGCCCATGCAGTAGGACAGACCTGCCCTTGGCTGAGGTGATGTCGTGGTGGCTAGGGCGGCGTCGCCGCCACTGGTTGCAGGTGGTGTCACCACTAGGCGCAGCGGCTCATGTCTGCCCTTGCAACGGGGTGGACCTGCCCAACCCTAGGGCAGACCCACCCCTATAGCAGGGCGAACCCGCCCCACCCCGAGGCGCATCTGTCTGGCGAGGGGCGTATTTACTCCTTGACTAAAAAAAATATTTTTTACTAGAAATTCAATTTGTTTTCAACATTTTAAATTTTTTCTTCTTACCCATTTTTTAAATTTCTCCCGCCCACAAAACCCACATTTTACATTTTTAGTAAAATATTTCAAGATGCGTTAAAATTACAAAAATAATGCATGAGGGGTTTTGTCGCTACCTAGTGGGGCGCACCCTGCTGCGTGTAGGATCATCGAACCTCATCTATTCGGTGGACGATCTCGGTGTCATTATCTCTCGACATCTTCACTCCTCATTTGCTTTATCTCTCTCCTATTCTCTCAACTGGTACAATGTAAATGAGGTGAGGTAATTTTCAGAATTACCTTATATTCTTTTTCCCTCTCTAAAGAGGTATTTTTACCTTTTATTTACCCTTTTATTCCTCTAATTAATCCCTTCACTTCTCGGGGCCACCATTTGCACCCCGTTTGTCTGATTAACTTCGGTCAGAAGGCACACTTGCCTTGTTTTTTGCCCTCTTTCCAACCATACCATTTGTTTCTTCTTATCGAGATGTTTCCCGGGACCCTTCTTTTTCCCCCGTTACCCTCTCAAGGGGGCATACCCTTCACATTTACCAATTTTCCCCACCATAGTCAATCCCTCCAAGATTGGGGCATCCTCACCCATTACTTCGCTAATTCAGACAGCTCAGGTCCTCCTCCCCACACTGGGGCATCATCTTCTGGTTATTTCCTCTATAGAGTCATCTGCACTTTCTTTCTTTGAAGCACAGTTATTCTAATGGAACTTCAAAAAGGGGAAAAATGTAGACATCCAAATTTGATCACTTCCATATGATCAAAATCATCTACTCTATTCATCTATTTCATTAATAGTGATTAAATAATTTATTTAATCATTATTTCCTTTTCTGCCTAAGGTTCCTAAAGTATGTAATTAAATAAATTAAATACTTTACCCTATCTCTTTTCTTCTCTAAATTAAATAAATATGAGAAATTATTTAATTTAGTCTTTTAACCCATTTGGATTAAAATCAATTTTTAATTCCCCTTTTTCTCTCTCCTTGTCACATTCTCCAAAATCCTCTTTTAATCTAGATTAAATTAATTAATTTGTGATTAGGATGTGCACCACTTAATCAAGATTAAGTGTCACATCCTCCATAATCTCCCACTTGCCTCTAATCTCTTATTAACTATCTTAATCCTATGTTTTCACAACCTTAATCAAAACCATTAGCCACATTTGGCTTACCTTTTCTGGTCAACCTTTCCACTTACCATTTTTAGCTTGGACTCTCTTTCCCATGTGAATTTTTAATTCACATTTATTTACCCAAGGATCCCCTCTTCCCCATGTGAATTTTTAATTCACTTTTATCTTTCCAAGGTCTTCCCCATCCCCATGCAAGATTCTAGAAGCCTTGACTTGTCACTTTACATGTGCCAAGGACTTCTAGAATCTTGGACTTGTCACATCACCCACATGTGACAAATCTCTAGTTTTTTGGAGACCTTCTTTTACCCAATAAACTCTCCAATTAATGTAAATTTTTAATTTTCATTTACTCTTCCAACCACTTCCCCTTTTCCCATGGATATTTTTGAGGAATTCTAAAATCTCTCGAAAGTCTCTTTCATCCTCATTTGGGGACAAGAAGTTCCTTTTTGAGGAAATCTTCTCATCTCATAAGGTACCTCAAAGGTACTTGTCCTTCATCCACCTCATGTACTTCTCTTCCACCTCTTTTCCTTCTCCTCCACCTCATTTCCACATCACTCCACCCTAAGACATCTCACATTCCACATGTCAAGATGTGAGGGCTTGTGAATCCTAAACTCACCATAGCCCTTCATCTTGATCTTGTTGGATCAATATCAACCATTGAATTCTCTAGAGAATTCCAATTAGCCTATAAATACCCCCTCATTTCTCTCATTTTAGGAATCAAGTATTTTGCAACCAAACTCTTGCAAATTTACCATTTGAGATCTCATCCATCATAACACTTAGCATTCTCATGCATCTTGCAATCTTGCATCCATTTAACTCCATTTCAATCCAAGGAGCACACAAGACCTCCAAAGATAAAGGGCCAACCAAGGAAGCAACAACATGAAGGTATAACAAACATTTGATTTGTTTTATCTTACTTCCATGTTATCCATTTTCTTAGGCTAATCATTGAGGTGCCTTTTTATCTTGTTATTTTCTCTTGTTGCATTATTAGTTTTTATCTAGCATCTCACATTAGGATTTGACATATTATTAGGATCACACCTGCACCTAATACTCTTACATATGTACAAATAAATCATCTAGGGGAACAAATAATTAGAGAAATAAGTGAAGGAGTGAAGAAAAGAAGAAAAGCGGTTGAGGTAAACTCGTTTTTACTTTCTAGGATATAACCTAAGACTATGAGTGAAGTATGTAATGATGATATATGGGTTAGAGAAATGAAAGAAGAAATAAAATAGATAGAGAAGAATGATACATGGAAACTACTGCCTAGACCTACAAACAAGAATGTAATTGGTTCAAAATGGGTATTCAAAAACAAGCTAAATGAAGATGGTGAAGTGGTAAGGAATAAAGAAATATTTATATACAAAGGATACTCATAGGTTGAAGGAATAGATTTTGAAGAAAATTTTGCACTTGTAGCAAGAATGGAGGCCATTTAGATGTTCTTAGCATTTTCAGCTTATAATGAATTCAAAGTATATCAGATGGATGTCCAGTCTACAATTTTTAATGGAGAACTGGAAGAAGAAGTATGCATGGAGCAACCATAAGGTTTTCAATGGATAGAAAAAATAGACATGGTTTGTAGGTTAAATAAGGCATTATATGGACTCAAGCAAGCTCCCAGAGCTTCGTATGCTAGATTGGATAGATATTTGAAAAAGAAGGGATTCAACAACGAGTCCAAAAACAACAATACTTACTTTAAGGTTGAGAAAAACTAAATGTTGATAATTGTAGTATATGTTGATGACATCATCTTTGGGGGAAATGAAGGTATGTGTAAAAAATTTGCTAAAGAGATGCAAAAGGAATTTGAATGTCTAAGATTGGTGAATTGAATTACTTCCTTGGACTTCAAGTAAATCAAAATGACAAAGGGATATTCACTTAAAAATCAAAGTATGTTAAGGAATTGTTGAATAAGTTTAGAATGGATGACTCCAAACCATTCTGTACCCCTATGGTAATTAGATGCAAGTTGAGTAAGGATGATGAATTTTCTAATTTTGATCTTATCATGTACACATCCATGATTTATGGACTGTTGTATCTTAGTGCTACTAGACTAGACATTATGCATGCAATATTTTTAGTTGCAATATTTCAAGCAAAACCTAAGGAAGTACATGTTAAAGTTGTGAAGAGGATATTTAGATATCTTATAAGAGCTTCAAATTGTAGGCTATGGCATCCAAAGGACAATTATTTCACATTGAATGCCTACATTGATGTAGATTGGGTTGGTTGCGTAGATGACCAGAAGAGTGCAAGTGGTGGTGCATTATTCCTTGGAGAAATATTATTTTCATGGTTGAGTAAGAAACAAGATTCAATTTTTTTATCCACTATAGAAACAAAGTATATTGCAGCAACATCCTTTTGTACATGGGTATTTTGGATGAAGAAAACCTTGATGGACATAGGTGTGGTGAGTGATGAATCTATCTCTATATTTTATGACAACACAAGTGCTATAAATATTTTTAATAATCCAAGGATGCACTCTAGAACAACTTATCACATATCTATAGAGTATCACTTCTTGAGGGAGAAGGTATTGCAAAATGAAGTTAGACTTGAATATGTACCTACCAAGGAACAAATTGTTGACATATTCACTAAGCCCTTCTAAAGGATACCTTTGAGTATCTCAGAGGGAAGTTAGGGGTTACTACCCCTCCTTCTTTGAACTAATTGTACATGGAGGTGCATCATTTTAGTGGATTCACAAACCTTCTTGATTTGGACTAATGATTGAGGTCTACTCCTTAGGGGGATTCAAGAAGTGCATTGTTGCAATATGTGATGTGGTTGTACTCCTAAGGGGGAGTGACTAGAGATTTATATGGTGATAATTTCCTTTTCCATTGATTTAAAAGGGGAATAAAGATCATGTGAAAATTTTATTCTTGTATAGGTTGTCACTTCTGAATATCATGTATGTTATCTTTGATGGTTTTCTCACATCATGTGTTACCATCAAAGACAAAGGGGGAGATTGTTGCAAGTATGGATGTGTATTTTGGTGTTTTCATTAATGTTGTCATTGATGTCAACACAGTACAAGTTGATTGAAGATAGTATTTGTATAGTTGATATATTGTATTAGTGTTTCTAGAGTATACAGAGCTATATTTATGAAGTTTTCATTCAGAAGTAGTGTTCAAATGTGTTTTGATTATGCTCTGGTATTGTGCTCTACATTTCTTCTGTGTTGATCCTATGTTTGTGCAGATCTATAAGTATTTTCATGAACTTCAATGGATAATATATCCTGAGTTTTAGCTTTTGGATCTATGGAGAGTAAAAGATAAGTTCACCAATGTGTGGAATGGGAGAAATATTTTGGCTCCTCAATCTTCTGATATCTGGTCTCAGATCTTACAAATCTGGGAGATGATTCATTTTGATGGTTTCTATGTTCTGACAAATTTTCTAGTGATTTGGCACTATGGAAGACCTGCTCTAGTGTTCCTGTGTTTTTTTGGTTGGTCTGATTGGAATATTGAAGAGTTCTCTATGAATGAAGTTTGATTTTGTTTCTATGGATGTATCCAAGGTATTCTTAGAGATGGGAATATGTTAGGTGAAGTTTTTTGGGTGATCCGCATAAGATCATCTTGCTAGAGATGCATGTACTTTAAATATTGTTTGTGTTTTCATTAGGTTTGCTTGACCTAGTGTATACATGTTACATTAAGCTTTTGCATCAATTTGAGGAAGCATGTGATTGATCAAAGATGTTATTTGGGTCCTAAATTAAATATTTATTTCATCATCTCTCATTCTTATCCACCATGGGAATGTTGAGTAGACAACATAGTTTGAATTTATAATAAAAATGTATAGCCAACCTTGGAGAATGTTTCTAGGGTTGAAGACGATATAAAAACAAATCAAGTTGTAGAAAATTGGTCATCGATCATCAGTCAATTGAGAAAGTAAGTGAAGTGTGCGAACAAGTGGGAAAATTAGAGTGTGCAAGAATGAATTGAAGAAATAATACTTTATTGTGTTAGATTCCAAAAAGAAATGAGTTTATTGTATCTACAATATTCTAATCAAGTTGTGAAGTTTGTGGAACCCTTGTGGTGGATCTTTATTTATCTCTTTTTCATTTTCTATAGGCAGTGAGCCTCCTTTCTAGAAAGTGAGTCCTTCTTAAGGCAATGAGCCCTTAATCTAGGTAGTGAGCCTTTGTATCTGGGCAGAAAGCCCTCTCACAGTGAACCTCTATATCCAATATTGCATTACTAATATAGTGTGATTTAATCCTCACCTCATTTTTTCCCTCATTGGGTTTTCCACATTAATCTAGTGTCTTTGGTGTTTTCTTTCTTTCTTTCTTTTTTCGTGTTCACACTTAATATCAGATTGAAGAAAAAGTGGAATTGATTAATTTTAGAAGTAATTTTATAAAATTGATCCAACCCTCCTCTTAGTTGCCTTGTGCATTTCAAGAGTTTATACCTAATTTCCCAAAAATACAACATTGCAAGCCATCATCAGATCTAGGATAATAAAATCCCACCAAGAATTTAATTTAAAATAGGTGTAAGTTAGAGCGAGACTCATGCATCAGTCTAGGCATGTGAGTTCCAATAGCTTAAACCTGAGACACAAACTCTTGGAAGTGTTAAGTTTAATGCAACATTTAAAATCAGGTCCCAAGACCTAGGTTGGAGCCATATGCCTAAAGGGTTGTATTAGTTTTAGATCACTACATCTAAAACACATAACCTCAAACATTGAATTATGATTTTTAATTTGTTAAATGTCAAGATTATCCTCAAAAAAATGTATTTAATAAGGCTTGTGGATGGAAAATAGGGCCAATTAAAGGATAGATAGGTAAAGTTTCTAATAGGGAGGTCCCAAAAAAGTGTAAAAATTTAAAAGGATACATTTTTCTACACTAAATCTACAACAACAAGAATTCAAGAAAGGATGTGTAGACAACAATTTATATTTTAAATTAGAAGGTGAGCACATGATAATTGTTGTTGTATATGTGGATGACATCATATTTGGTGGTAATAACGAAAAAATATGTAAAATTTTTCTATTCATATGAAAGATAAATTTGAGATGTCAATGCTAGGAGAGTTTTCATTCTTCCTTGTTTTATATCTCAAACTAAGTATGCTAAGGAAATGATCAAGAAATTTGGGATGGAAGATAGTATAGTAGTTAGTACCCCCATTATAATTGGTTGTAAATTGAACAAATTAGATGAGTCCCCAAGTGCAAATCAAATAATGTATAGGTCAATGATTGGAAACTTTCTATATTTAACTGCATCAAGGCCAAATATAAGGCAAGTTGTATGTATGGTATCAATATTTTAGGCTGCTCCAAAAGAGTCTTTTGTCAATTTAGTAAAGAGAATTTTTAGATACATTAAAATCATGGTTGACTATGGACAATAGTATCCCAAGAGAAATTTCTTCACTTTAACTACATATATAGATGTTGATTGGGATGGAAGTGTAGATGATAAAAGAAGCACAAGTGGTGGAACATTATTTTTGGGAAAAATATGTGTTTCTTGGATGAGAAATAAGTAAGAATTAGTTACTCTATCCACAACAAAAGTAGAGTATCTAGGAGCAACATGTTGTACTTAGGTATTATGGCTGAAAAAATTTAAAGGATATTACAGTTGATTACAATGATCATATCTCTATTCTTTCTGATAAATCTAGTGAAATAAAAATCTCAATGAATCTAGTGATGCCATCTAGGAGAAAAACATATATCAATAAAGTGTCACTTCATTAGAGAGAAGGTTGTAGACAAGGAAGTTAACATGGAATATTTTCCCACGAAGGAACAACCTGCTGACATATTTACCAAGCCTCTTCCAAAGGAAAAATTTGAATATCTAAGGAAAAAAATTGGGAGTAATGGCTCCCACGTCATGTCATTAAATTATAGTGATATGGAATTGGTCAAGGGGGAGATTCATTATTATTTTATTCATCTTTGGAAATGAAAGAATGGATCATGTATGGAAAAATTGGATTTTACAAATTTTTAACAACTTGATGGTTACAGGTTTATGAATTTTTTCTTTGTCTTTGAGTTGATTATCAAAGAGGGAGATCACTCCAAGAAGGAGTAAGTGTATTAGTTCTATGGCTAGTAGTTTTCCATTGATTTCAGGGGGACAAGTTTTGAAAATTCTCAAAACAAGAGAAAATGATGGGAGATATGTCTAAGGGGGAGCTACTATGTTTGTGCACTCATGGTATATTCATTTTTTAATTAGTTCAGAGCAGTTTGAGATTTAAGTTTTTCCATCAATGACAAAGGGGGAGATTTTTGACATATTGTTGTCATTGATGTCAAAAGGGGATGTCTAATTTATATCCTATATAGGATATTTTTGGCATGATTATATGGATCTTAGTGGATCTGTTTCTAGAATCTTTGAAGAAGGTCGAGCATGGTGATGTAATGTTGCTGTGTTGTAAGATAGAAAATGGCTATTGCTTATTGTTGCTTATTGTTGTAAGATAGGACATAGGACAACAATCTTCTATGCATCACATTCAAGGATTCCTTAGAGATCTTAATCCAAGGATGAGGTAGATGAAAGAGAGATTGCAAGGGGTTTTCCTAGGGTTTGATTTATGACTAAAAGAGGGGTTCACCACCAAGCTATCAATTTGAAAGAATAATGAAATGAAAGATCTGACGTTAAAACCTAGCAATGCGTGAAACTTGAATGAATGACCTAGAAATGCATATAAATTAGACAAAAACTATTAAATCAGAGGAATGTACGTACAAATTTGAAGAGGCCTAAATGAGGATTGGAAATGCTAGAAACACTAATTTTGATGTTGATTGGGACTCATATGCCAGTCTAGGTCTATCAGTCTCAGACTAGGGTTTCTAGACCAAAACAAGAATCTATTTTTGTTATTTGAAGCAACAAAAATCTAGAAAATCATTGTAATGGGACTCATATGCCAAAAGTGGTGTATTAGTCCCACTAGGCCTTTTTAGAGGGTTAATATATGAATAAGGTCTCTAATCTCTTCTCTTTCTACCACACTTTCTTCTTGGATCTGAAACCTTGATGTTGGATATGTAGATGATTTTTTGTAAAGATAACAACCTTGCAAATGGAAAACTCCAAAAAATTCCTTCAATCTTGTAACCTATTCTTCAAATATCCTTCATGCTCCAAGACACCTAGATTTTCAATCACACATGGAAAGATAAAGATGAGAAAAAAATGTTGATTGTTAGTGAATAGGGATTTTCCTTGGTCAAGCGCCTTTTAGGTAATTAAACCAAATGATAAGATAATTAAATAATAATATGAAACATGAATGATGATACCTTGAATGGTGTATTGTAAACTAGAAATCTCAAATGTAATAGCCATGAAGGATGTAGATATTCATCTAGAATATGGATATGAAACTATTCTTGCAAAGAGATCTTCAATGCTACATCACAAAATTATCTCAACAACATTACTTATGCTTGATGATCTTGACTTGATGATGGATCTTGAATTACTACAACAATTGATGAAGAAATTTTCCCTTGCATGCCTTAGAAATGATCGTGAATCCTTTCTTAACACTCTTGTAAAATATTGGAATGCTTAACTCTTGGTTTCTTAGGATAATAACATGAAGGCTTAGTGAAATAATGTTTAGAGAACTTGTTTATAAAGGAAATCCATCTAATGTACTATGTATTAGATCCTAGAGGCCGACATACACAAATTGAATTTAAAACCTTGATCTCCTACTCAAACCCCTAAAAAGGGGCCAAATGGGAATCATACACCACATCTGGCAGATGGGGCCCACCTGGGTGGGACTCATATGCCAAGGTCACATATGGGTCCCATAGGGCCTTTTTAGAGAGAGAAAGTGTTAGGGAGTTAAGAAATTAAGTTTATTTGTTGATCTTGTCGAGATTTTGGTTCAAATAAGCCTCAAGATGCATAATATAGGGTCTTAGGGGCCTATTAATGATGCTATAAAGGTAATAATGCAAGGAGGCCCAAAATTTAACGTGAAAGTGTAAATAAATATGCTTTACAACTTCAAATTAAGGCAACATTAGGTCTATTTAGCTTAAAAGGGGCCTAAATCCATTGTGAATGTGTAGAACACATTACAACACTAGATTAGGGAAACATTAGGTCCAAGGGCCTTAAATTAAATGTGAAGGTGTAAATGAATAAACTTTATAGAAATAAATTAAGGAAAGTTTAGGATTATTCAGCTTAAAAGGGACCTAAATCCAATGTGAATATATACAACACTATATCAAGATGACATTGGGCTCATTTTAACATTAATTATTCTCAAATTAGGCTAGGAATTGTATCATTTCCAAGATAATACAATTTCCATCATTACATCTAGCACCCACTTTAGTGAGAAGATGAACTTACTTTAAAGTCAAACTAAAGTAAACATTCAAGAGGTGTCCAAGTGTATTGATGCAGATGACAAAGGATGATAAAGATTAAAGGAGGTGGCCAAGTCCCTAGGATCCAAGATCCTACATCAAAAAAAACATAAGCGCAAAAGGAGATGCACAAGGTGTATGATATGCAACATCAAGGTACACAAACATGTAGTTCCAATGACTAAAAGAAAGAAAAACAAAAATAAGAAAAAAATAAAAAAGGTGGATAAAGCATCGACCATTTGTCCAACACAATGTGGATCAGATCTAAGATGTTTGTCTAAAGATACATGCTCACTCTAAGGAAAAAAAATGTCAAGATGTCTGTTGGATGAGTATCTAAAAGGGTGAGACACATGACCAATATGTTCTCACAAATGCAAGTGGCTAAGGGAATTCATGCCTAAGTTTGACTCCCATACAATCGGACCAAGGCTATACCTCCTGATAACTTTGATAAGTTGTTACATAATAATGATCTTTGAACTTCATGAGAAGAAAAAAATTGTATTCTTGGAGCTCATGAACAAACAATGAAATTTTTCCTTAATGAGGCAAGAAAATCTTTGTATGTTGGAAATCAAGAACAAACAAAATGGCTCTACAGGCATTCCAAGTGTGTTATGCAAGGTGTCCATAAAAAAATAGTGTAAGGTGCATTCAAAGGGATTTTTCTTAATTCATGCAAGGTTGATTCTTAGGGAACATCATGCCTAATTTCTCCAAGAGAGGACAAGTCAAAGAAATATCATGCTCTTAGAGGAAATCAAACTTAGTGACACCACCAAGAAAGGGACACATCGCAAGAAGAAATAACATCGCATAGTGAAAAATGAGTGTCGATGTATGTCCCCACTTTAAAGAAGTTTCTAACACCATTAATGTGAACAATTTCTTTAAACTATAAGAAGATATTAGAGTTCATTTAGAAATCCCTATGCCAAGTCATATGTTTCTAAATTGAACCATATCATGAAAAGGGGTTGCATAACTCAGTATGTCACATGCGAGCCAACTTAAGGCATGCCACCTACGTCACAAGCTTGATCTTATATAGAAATGAAAGGTGATCAACTTAGCCAAAAGAGACAACAAGTGACATACGAGGAGAAGGATGCTTAACCCCTTGCCCCCACTTAGTGTAGGACAAGGACAAGACGAATAAGATGAAAATAAGTTTCAATTATAGGAACTAGGTGCTTCAACATAAGGAAGAGCACCGCAATCCTTAAGATGTTGAATTAAATTACTTAAAGCCTTAAATTTATTATTATCATGACCATGAACTCTATTATATGTGTAAAATGAAATCTTGTAGTAAAATTTATTTTGTGTTCTTGCAGGTGGGATATCAAACGATCTTGGAGGAGTCTCAACAACATACCCTCTTGATCAATGGTAGAGGATGTTCCTTTATTTTATGAAAAATATATGTCTTGCTTAGCACAAGATTTCATACTTACACAAGACTCTTTAGATTGCAATATTTTTTCTCTCCTTTATAGGAGGGTGTAAAATCTAACGAATTGAAATCATTAGTGTTTTCCATGATGACATTGAAATTAAGAAAAGATTAATATATCTCTTTTATTTATTTCAAAGGATAATAATAAAGACCACTAGTATCTATCAGTTTAAGATGCATTAATAGTAAATTTGTCTTATAAGGATGTTTTGTAATAGTGTTGATATTAAGTGATGTGTTCTATCAATTGTATTTTGTTCTAAAGTGGTTGAGGTGGATGTGTTCAAAGGTTCTTCCCAAATTTTTTTTGACATTATCGCTTTTTGTTTTTCGTTTTTAGAGTCTTAGTTTATGATCTTGTATTCTCTCATGAATTCTAGTTTGAAATCTTAGGAACCCCAATAATCTTCTAATAGATTTGTGATTTCATCAATATTTTTTAATTTTTGTTGCATACGTTCCACTTGTGTACTTGGTGTTAATATTTTCAAAGGATTTTCCTTACCTTTCTCAATTTTCAAATAGCTATTTGATTCAGGATCAGCTTCAAGTATGTACACTTTTTGGTTGTAGACATACTTCATTATACGATGAAGAGTAGAAGGAACCCCATTCATTGCATGAATCCATGGTCTTCCTAAAAGAAGGTTGTATGAAAGACCATGAGGAATAACATGGATCAGTGTTTCTAATGTCTCCTTTCCATCTATAATAGGTAAAGTGATCACTAATAGAGGTTATTTTCCTACATTGCCAAATCCCTTTGTATATAAAGAGTCGGGTTGAATTTTTAATTTATCCACACCAAGCTTATCTAAAAGGGTCACACTACACACATTAAGGGTAGAGAAATTTTAAATAAGCATTATTTGTATACCTCTTCCCTTGTAGTGAACTATTACCATGAAATCATCATTGTTTTTTGCAATTCCAAAGGAGGGACCTCACTTTGGTGGAGAATGATGTCAATTTTTATTCCTTGAATCATGGCTACTATTCCATTTGGGTTTACACTAGAGGGGACAACAACATGTTGAAATGAACTTTGAATAATGTTATGGTAATGAGGGGAGGCTTGAATAAGATCCCATAATGATATCTTAGTAAGATTATTCTTTATGTTTTCAAAAAAGATTCTACTCCTTTCCACTTTATGGAGGAAAATAAGGAGGACTTGATAAGATAGGGTTGGGAAATGGGAGGGATGTTGAAGTTTTTTGTTTTTGTTGTGGATAGTTTCTAGTGTTATATGTCTAAGAAATGGTATCATAACTCAGTTTCTGCAAAACATTAGTCTCATTTGGGAAAAGGATACGTTCATGTTTTTTTTGAGTTTGTGGTCATTGTGATGGTGGGTAAAGAATTAGAGGATTATTGGAATGCCCCACAAGGTATGTAGGAGGTCCACTAGTCAAGGGGGGTCTAATAGAAACTAGTGCATTCATAACCTCAATAGTCTTGGTTTGATGTATTTATAATGAAGGGAAACCTAATATCATAGTTTTACCATAATCAAAGAAATTCACATCACTATTGTTGTCATTTTCTTGCACCATGAAATCCTCCATAGGAGGAGAGTTTTTAGGAGAAGTACAAACCAAATATTCTTTAACATTCAAGAATTGGTTCTTCCAAAATGAATTCATCTCAAGTAGGGGAATGATCAATGGTTGAATTGTATTGTTTATCAATTATGGAATTCTCTTGTTCAATAATGTCTTTCCTAGGAGAAGAGAGACACATAAGATTCTCAGGACTTTTATTTTCTAACATCACAGTATCTTCTTCACAACTGGAGAGATACTAGGAGAAGAAAAAATGTTACTATCATGGTCTTCCCTAATTTCATTCTTTTGTCCCATAAATCCTTCCAAAATAGGATAGGTAGGGGAAGGATCATAAAGAGGGTTGTTATTGTTAGAATCCAAGATCACCTGCATGCAAATGGATACCTGTCACATGCAAAAGGCATGCAAAACCAACAAGATGTTTTGCAAACCTCAAAGTGTAAAATGCATTATGAGAATCTCAGTTATTACAAAGAGATCAATCCTTATGAAGGAGATCAAGAAACCCTAAAAGGGAAACCCTAAATGAAACCCTAGTGTGCACACTTAATAATTAATCAATTATTAATGTGCCTAAGTTTAGCTTAAGCAACTAGAGGAATAAGTGACTTAATTAATTAACCAGTATGATATAATTAATTAAGCGTAATAAATTATTACTCTCACACCCCCCCTTAAGATGAACTTAGGAAGAAGCTAAAACACTAGAATAAGATGCATGCAAGCAAAGATGGGTCTCGACAACTAGGCCTGATCAGGTACCCATTTACAAATGCAAGAAATAGGTAGAGGAGGAAAACCCAGTGGGACAAAACCCCCCTACAACGATATGACATGCTGCAAAGAAGCATTGGAAGAACATTGTAGAGTAACACTGGAACCGCAATCTGGCAAGCAAGGAAAGATACTTCTGTCTACACAAAACCATATCGGAATCATAATGATGCAACAGTAGACCCGATGCCATGGAACACTCGAAAACTCCAAATGGGAACAATGCTGGAATCTATGAAGCATCAGTCGATTATTAAATGATGTATCACTGAAAACGAAGTGCAAAGATATAAGATGCACTCTCCCAACTGCCAAAATATCCAGGTAATCTCCAAAACACCCATCGGTCCAAATATGGATTAACAAAAACCTAGGATAGATACAGAAAAAAGTGCATGGACAACAACATAGATCTCCTCAATACCTTTCCAACGCCGCAAACATAGCGAAAATCGGAGATCGTGGCAAAAAGTTATGAGCTTGGAAGCATAAAAAGTACATCTCAATTCAACCAGAAATAAATGTAGTAAAATAGGAAAATACTGAAAGATAAACTGCACCACAGGATAGTGCTCGAAACCAGCTTTCCGGTGATATCTTGTTTACCCAATTTTGATATCGTATGCCCAAGTTATACAAAAAAGAAAAAAACTGTTTCTTTAGAGAAAACTAGGGTTAGGAGGGGACAAACACCACCGTATGGACGCTGACGTCATGCTGACGTCAGTGGTTCGCGGGCATAAATTTGACGACCTGGAGGCCGTCGCTACAAAAAATCGGTCCCCTGCGAAAAAAATTTCGGCCCTTGGTCGCCATATGACCGCAGGCGCTGGGCAGGGGGCTGGGGCAGAGCCCCTGGTTCTCCATGGGATCGGCGGCCGAGGATGAGAAGCACTCAAGGGCTGGCGGAGTTGGAGGTGGCGTATGGGCGGAGCGCCGCCCAGCGGCGGTAGACCGGCGGCCCCCTGGTGGCCTCTCGGTGGCCACCGGGTGGCGGAATCCATCATAACTGTGAGCACTGGCACAGAGCCCGAAAAAACACCATTTTTCGATTTTTGTGCAATTTTCGACCTCGGAATGCATGCTGGGGAGGCCGTACGGCCTCCCTAGTAAATGTTTTTTGCCTCCCAGATCAAGATCACCAAAATCAACCAAACGACAGGCATTCCTAGGGTTTCGAGGCGCTACGAACGCGATGGCGACGTCCGTTTGAGCCCAAAGTGTGCTGAAAAATTGGCTACCCCCAGATCTTGCAGAAAAGATGCCTGTGGAAACCCTTGCATTTGAAACTCACTGAGAAGCCATATCTTTAGGTCATGAATAGGCAGCAGTAGGTCTAGAGCTCTGATACCATGTTAGAATCCAAGATCACCTGCATGCAAATGGATACCTGTCACATGCAAAAGGCATGCAAAACCAACAAGATGTTTTGCAAACCTCAAAGTGTAAAATGTATTATGAGAATCTCAGTTATTACAAAGAGATAAATCCTTATGAAGGAGATCAAGAAACCCTAAAAGGGAAACCCTAAATGAAACCCTAGTGTGCACACTTAATAATTAATCAATTATTAATGTGCCTAAGTTTAGCTTAAGCAACTAGAGGAATAAGTGACTTAATTAATTAACCAGTATGATATAATTAATTAAGCGTAATAAATTATTACTCTAATAGTTATAGACCTTAAAGATTTGATCATTTAACACCAACATCTCTTCATCATTCACAATATCATCCTCTTTCACTAAATCATTCTCATAAGAAAAGGGATACTAGAAATTATGTAAGGTTTTTTTTAGAAATGTGTCTATGATCTCATCCTCTTGTGCTATAATATCTTCTCAAGGGGAAGGAGGAGAAGGAAAATAAATTATTTCTTGATTCCCAATGATTACATCTTATTTCACCAAGATACCTTCATCAGGAAAAGGAGAGGTATCGGGAGAAAAAAAATTATGATCTTCATGATTATCTATGCTTGCAATCTCTTCTATCACATCATCCTTATAAATAGGAGAGATAAGAGGGGGTGTAATTAGTGTAAAGTGTCAACATTTTTCAATTTCTTGCAATAAGATACTCTTATAACTATAGAATTTATTGAATGAATGACTAACATGCTTATTGACTAAATTTTTCTTTACAAACTTGGAAAAGGCAGATACCAAAATTTGTGAAAAGTAATATATGAAAACTCAAAATGAAATGTAAAGATCAAGAATGAAATGCAATAGATTTTAAGGAAGGTAATTTACTGATTAGACTATGCAATAATCTAAAAATGAAATGTTGTAAATGCAAATTTGGAGTTGAGAAATGCATGAAATGAACCAATTTAAGCTAGATTTAGTGAAATGCAAATAACAAAAACTCAAGAAACTGAAATAGATAATCAACGGCAGAAAACAAATGTGCACAAACAAGGCTTTAAATGTTTCAAAATGTAGTTTTAGATATTCACTAGGACTAAATCGCCTAGAGGGGCGTATGGGTCCCAATGAGCATTTATTGCATAATTTTTAGAAAATTTTAAGTGAATTTTATGGTTTTTGGTTTGAGTGATGTCTAGGCTAAGTGGAAATATAAAATTTAGATTATTTTAAATGATGTAAGATGCAAAAATGCAACCTATATGCACTTTCACTAATGCAATATTTAGAAACCCTAGAATGCTAATTAACTAATGCAAAACTTAATACAAAGTTAATGAAAGCCTGATCTAGGATGATAATGTATTCCAAATCAGAAATGATGTGTTCTAAATGTAGGTTCACCAAAAATTAAGAGAAAATGGTTGTTGCTTATGGTTTAGGACATAGGACAACAATCTTCTATGCATAACATCTAAGGATTCCCTAGAGATCTCAATCCAGTGATGATGCAGAGGAAAGAGATCTTGAAAGGGGTTGTCCTAGGGTTTTCTTTATGACTAAAATAGGGGTTAAACACCAAGCTAGGTCTTGGGAAGACTAATGAAATGCAAGATCGAATGTTCAAACCTAGTGATGCATGAAACTTGTATGAATGACATAGAAATGCATATAAATCATAACAAAAAGTTGTAAAATCAAAGGCATATACTTAGAAACTTGAAGAGGCCTAAATGAGGACTAGAAATGTTGAAATAATTTATTTTGATGTTTATTGGGAATTGTACACCAATCTAGGCACATCATTCCTAGACTAGGGTTTTTAGGTCAAAACAAGAATTTGACAATGTCTATTTTGAAGCCACTAAAATCTAGAAAATTATTGTAATAGGAATAATAAGTCACAAGTGGCATATTAGTCCCAATACACCTTTTTGAAGGGTTAAGATCTGAATAAGTCTCCAATCTCTTCTCTTTCAGCCACACTTTGTTTTCAGATCTAAAACCTTGATTGCAGACCTATAGATGACTTTATTTGAAGATAATGACCTTGCAAATGAGGAGACATCTCCAACAACTTCAAGCCAAGCATGTAACCTATTCTTCAAATATACTTAATTCTCCAATACATCTACCTCTACAATCACACATGTAAAGAGGATAATAACATATTGATTGTTAGTGAATAGGGGTTTGCCTTAGTAAAACCCCTTTTAGGTAATTAAATCAAATGATGAGATAATGAAATAAGGATATGAAACATGAAACATGAAACATGGATTATGATACCTTGAATTGTGTCTTGTAAACTATCAATCTAACATGAAATTTCTGTGAAGGATGTAGATCTTGACCTAGAATATGGATATGAAACCATGCTTGCAAAGAGACCTTAAATGCTACATCACAACATTAGCTCAAAAAAATTCTTGATGGTTGATGATCTTGACTTGATTATGGATCTAGAATTTCTACAACAATTGATGAATAAATCTTCCTTTTAATGCCTTAGAAATGATCTTGAATTCTTTCTTGACACTCTTCTAAAATCTTGGAATATTTAACACTTGATTGTGTATGATAATAACATGAAGGCTTAGTGAAATAATGGTTTGAGACATTTTTTATTTAGGCAAACCATCTAATGTGTTGTGTATTAGATAAAAGAGGCTGACATATAAGAAATTTGAATTTAAAACCCTTATTGCCCACTCAAAACCATAAGAAGGGGCCAATTGGGACTCATATGACACCTTTGGTGTATGGGTCTTGGGTGGGACTCATATTCCCAAGGTTGTGTATGGGTCCCACTAATCCTTTTTAGAGAGAGAAAGTGTCAAGGAATTAAGAAATTAAGTCTATTTGTTGATCTTGTCAGTATTTTGGTTGAAATAAGCCTTGAGATGCATAATATAGGGTCTTAGGGGCCTATTAATGATGATATAAAGGTCATAAAGGAAAGGGAGCCCAAAATTCAATGTGAAGGTGTAAATAAATATAGATTACAACATCAAATTAAGGAAACATTAGGACTATTTATCTTAAAAGGGACCTAAATCCACTATGAATGTGTAAAACACATTATAACACTAGATTAAGGCAATATTAGGTTGAAGTGCCCTAAATTTAATGTGAAGGTGTAAATGAATATACTTTACAAAACTAAATTAAGGAAAGGTTAGGTTTATTTAGCTTAAAAGGGCTCTAAATCTAATGTGCATGTGTAGAAGACATTACAACGTTGACAAAGATGATAGATGGTGTTAGCTCGCTAGCCCACTAAATAATTATTGGGTCTATTTCATTAGCTCACAAGATACAAGGCTTGTGATGCATGTCCTAGTGGACCCTGTGTTCTTTAGGTTGCATACAATGGAGATAAACAATAATCATTAAATGGATCTTTAATCTGACAGTCACATTTAAAGCTAGGCAATGAATGTGAATTGATAGATCATGGAACGAAAGCAATAGATTAATGACTCAAGTATAAATTGAGAGTTCTTAATGAATATGATAGTGTGAATGAGGGTTTTGACTACAAACTAACTCAACAAGTTAATTCAATTGCAATAACCACTCTAGCTACCATTTTTTTACTGGTGATGGGATGATCGAATTGGTGACACAAATATGTAGGTAGTAGAAAATCAAATTTTGATCCAATATAGAGAATATGAATTAAATGAGACTAAAACCCTATCTCTTTAGAATGACAAAAATAAAAAAATATTTGACTCTAGATAAGTGAATGTGTGGATTGATGGCTTGATGACTTGTGGGAGAAGATAAGTAAAAAACCCTTGTAGAAGATTTATATGGTGTGCAAATATTGAGGTAGCTATTGTAGTTTGGTGATGCACACGAAAGAGAAAATATAAATTTGGCTAAGTATGGCTTTGCAGAGAATAAAGGGTATGCAGTAGAGAATTATTTCAAGTCTCTTGAGGTGGAAAAAGAATGCACTAGTATAAAAGGTGCACCAAAATTGAGTTGTGGATTATTGGAACCGAAACCAAAGGAAAAATATCTTAATCATGGTTTAAATACAAGAGTATAATAAAGAAGTCACAGTGCAAAGAACTAGGTTGTAGACGCAGAAACAAGGTGTTGAGAAGTTACAAGTTAGGTTTCAACATTGAACGGTATTCCTTGAAAAAATTCTAATAAATTACATTATAAATTTTATTGGTGGGTGCCATTATATATCTGGATAGGTGCTCAAAGTAGTTAGCAAGTGCTTCCTTGGAGTAGGTGCTCCTAAAACCAAGGTATTGGTGTTTCCTTAGGGTTGGTACCCTTAAACCTTGTAAAAAAATTTTTTATTGTGAGGCTGGATTAGGAGAATAACTCCTAGTAGCATTTATCACTATTGTTTTTTCCATCTTGAGTTTTCCATGTATATCTTGTGTTATGTTCTTTTGTGTTTGCATGATTTTATCTCTCTTTTTTTTTAATCTACACTAAAATAATTAAAAGAATCAATCTTTCAAATCCTTTTAGGTTTAGGTTTTAAGGGATCTACTGATTCACCCCCCTCTCAGTATATTATTGTGTTCCAAAAAGTATTTAATAATATGCATATATCTTGCATGAATACTATCACTCTCTCAATTTAGCTTGGAAAATACACATTAAATATATTGTTCCATATAATTCTAGGTAAGTTAAATTAAATAATATTCCTTGTTCATCCATCGTTACATATATAAATTTCATTGATTCAGTTTTGTGTCAACACATAAAATTTTGACATAAAGAGAAAATATTTCATATACCAATCAATCTTAAAATAACATAAAAAAATTAAAGTAAATCTAGATCCATGTAACACCTATATTAAAAATAATATTCTCTAAAATATAAATATAGTGATTTACTTATCATGTGGTTTCTATGAATTATTGAGTTTATATTAAATATTATGCCCATTTCTTTATATAGAACCATGTTTTCATGGAAAATTGTGAGGACTATAATTATGTAAAGGAGGCATGAGTTTGTAAAAGTGACACCCATAAATAAAAATTATGACATCCTTCTAAAGCATCCTTTAAATAAATTTATAATGATAGATATAAACATATAGCATATAATATAGATGCAAAGCCACAAGACTAAAAAAAATATACAAGGATTATAATGATAGATATAAACATATAGCATATAATATAGATTCAAAGACACAAGACTAAGAAAAATATACAAGGATAAGGATATTGTAGATTGTTTGTAACACAATTTCAATAACATCATTGACTAGAATATAAACCTAATGAATTTAAATTATTTTTAGATAACTAACATTATAAAGGAAAAGAGTCTTATTTTCAACCTAGTGTAGATTATAATGAGAATTCTTTATGTTTATTTGATATCACACTGCCGATGGAGTTCTATTTTTGGATATTTATTGATTCATATTTTTTTGGTTTCATTACACTATTACGGTTCAATTATTAACATTCATAAAAAACTTATTATTGTTCATGATACATTATATATGTGTGTGAATATTTTAAACACACATAAAAACAAAAATAAATGTATGAAAACTATGTTATAGCATCACATAATATCATTCGAACATCAAAATATAACATCATCATACTATTATCAAATGTCTTAAACACGTGAAACAACGAGTTAGGGCATATGAGTCTCAGTGTCTTAAACATGAAAAACAAAACTCAAGAAATGTCTTGTTTAATGTAATGTTTAAAATTAGGTCCCGAGACTTGGGTGGGACCCATATGCCTAAGGTTACATATGAGTTCCAGATCACTAGATCTAGAAAACATAACCAACAAAATTGAATCATGATTTTTCATTTATTAAATGTCATGATTATCTTGAGAAAAATGCATTAAATAAGAACTTTGGATACAAAATAGGACCAAATAAGGTATAAAGAAGTTCAGTTTGAGTAGGGAGGGCCCAAAAAAGCGTGAAAATGTAAAGGAAAATATTTTTCTTCACTAAAAATATATGAATCATAGCCACATGACATGTTAATTCCTAATATTCCACACCATTCACATGACTTCAAAGATAGGTAGATAAGCACCACTTTTTGTACACACATAATTTTTATAACCTCTCTATGTCAATATTGCATGGTTGATGATAGTAAAATTTGGATTTTCATTATCTTCATCTTTACATTCTTTGTGTAATATACTAATGGCATATTGTGACCATCTTTGTACATTCATATGGAGCACACATACAAACAAGTTATTTTTATTAATTAGTATATTTGGACTTAGTATTTGATTTTAATGTTTCAATATATGTGAAAACTATATATTTTAAGATACATGATGATTATATGATTTTTTTGGAATTCAATGTGGAGGTAGAATGCAATGGTGAATAATGCATATCAATGAGATTTCTTACTTAATTTTGTGTCAATTTGAGAGAATTGATTTAATAAATTTACATATTAATAAATTTTTCCATCTTGCAAAGTTTTTGACTCCTTTCTACATGTTATTACTTAACCATTTATATATATCACAAAATATTATCTTCCATGATATACTTACATGCACATCCATTCAAATATATTCACCCAAACCATCAATCTATTGCATGTATCAATGAAACCATACTGAAAAAAATTCTATCCATTTTTTATTTTACCATGCTCACATCATAGGTCATTTATACGAGTGATATCAATACTCACATATGGATTTAACACCATAAGTTTCAAAATTGATATTCAAATTTGGGTCAAGTCTTACCTACTTCTTTGTTACCTAGAGAAAACTTAAATAATTGTCTTTATAATTTATTTGTATACCATTTTATTTAAATTTAGTTAATTTTACTCATTTTTTATCATCAAAGTGAATATTATTCATATTTATGAAACGATAATTCTAGGAGTAGTTAAATTTAGGGTCTAAAATGAACCAAAAAAATATTTAGTCATCTTGAAAGCATATGTATGTTTGAAACATTTTATCCTTGGTTGTTTGTATTATTATATATATTGTGTTTTACATGGGTTGACCTATGAATGAATATATTCTAACAATTCAATATCTTTCTAAATGTATTTTTAACCAATATTAGTTATTATTAGAATATAGGAAATAGTAATGAATTTTGTGAAACAATAAATATGAGTACATATTATCCAAAATCAAATAAAATTGTTAATAAGAAAATATTAACAAGATTTTGGATTATATATATAATCCAAATTCTTAAATATTTTATTGTTGATAATTTTATTTGAGTTATTATAATACTTGAATACTAATATAGATTTAATTCTTGATATAATGAGACAAGATTTAATTTAATGTAATTAATATATTAAGATAGTGTAATAAACAATCCACATAGATTGACTAGGTAAATGTAATTGTAAAGGGATTTTTTATTTTGCTAAGATTAGTCTAGGTTGATAAAGTTAAACAACTCAACATAAATCAACTTAGATTAAATTAATCAAAGTTAAGGATTTTATGATTTAAAAACTAAATTGAAAGCTAGGAAATAAAAGGATTAGGAACCTAGCTATAGTAAATATTAATGTTTAATGTTTCTATTAATACACTAAAATCTAGGCATCTTGAGACTAGAAATTATAAGCTTTTATTTATACATTTCCTTAAGTCTAGAATAGTTCATGTACTCTCTCTATATATAAAGATGGAATGCAATAGAAAACAGACCAAAAAAAAATCAAAATAGAAAAAAGTTAATGAAAAGATAAAATATATATCATTGTTTTCCAAATTATTGGCCATCTATCTTAGCTAACTTAGAAATGTAGCTAAAAGATACTTAAATATAATGCAATTTTTTGGTGCTTAGAATTGAAAAACCCACCTCTAAGGGATGAATCCTAAATAATATACCTAGGGATACAATCAAACTAGAAAATGAGGTAAACATAAGATTAAAGTGATGATAAGTATTAATCAACTCAATAATCATAAACCCTATCTTATGCACCTTGAGCTCAAGAGGAAATATAGTGATGTTTGTAGACATCTAAATTTAACCACACAAAACAACACTATAAGTTAAGCTATTTCAAATACAAATTAAATAAATATTAATTAATTAATATTTCATCCTTATCCATCACCCTTAATTAAATAAATTTACATCTATTAAATTAAGTTCAATATTTATCCTCCTATCCCACAAGAATTAATTAAATAAAAATATTTATTTAATCCCTCTTTTCCACCTTAATTTTATTTTATTTAATTAAATTAATTATCTTATTAACCTTTTCATACACCTAAATGTGATTGATAGAATAAATCATACCTTAAATAATAATTATCCAAAAAAATACATAAAAATATTGGTCATCCATTCATTCAATAAATATCAATCCTTCATTAAGGGTTATGAAACAAGAAGTAATGCTCAACCCATTTGACTCTCACAAATGTGATAAGTCACACATTTCCATTCCTTATCTCATGGTTATCTATCACACATGTGAGAGGAGACACATGTTATATTTTATATTACTAATGTTTCCTCAAACATGTGAGAAGATACCCATGCCATATTTTATCTTCTACACATGTAATCACCTATATGAGAGGACACATGTCACCTCCTCTCTTCCTAATATGTCCTCACAAATGTGTGAGGACACTTTTCCCTACCTCTCTTCATAACGTGTCCTCAAAAATGTGGGAGGACACTTTTCCTTATTACCTCTTCCTCATACATCCATTCATCCTTAACCATTGAATTTGGTCAAGTGAATCATATCTATTAATATTTCCAAAATACTCCCCTCTCACAATTGCATCAATCTAATGATGCAACTTATAATATATCACTCACTATAACCTCTCACTAACCCATCACCATTGATTGTGATATTATATTTAAACCATCCATACTTCACCTTGATATCTATAACTCAAAACCTCTCCAATTTATTTTATCTCACATTTCATTGTAAAGTTATCCTATATGCTTGAGAAGTAATATACACACAAAATATTCAACAAAACATAGGAAGGTCAAATCAAAATGATCCTTGAGAGGCTATTGAATACTTATAAAATATTTTGGGTGCAGATTCATCATCTTATTTCTTAAATGAAGGTATTATGGAAAAAAATAAAATAATATCATATAATTGTATTTGTGTCATTGCCTTGGACCATATTTTTTCATAGGCACAATCCTTGTAAATTTTTTAAAGAATGATATATAAATTTAATGGAGATTGTTACAAAAATAAAACTAGTTCAATTAATATAGGAATAAAATTAACTCAATATCACCAACTAATATCATTCTTATTTTACATAAATTTACTTCTAGAGATCTTAAATTCTATGTATTTTACTAAGTTATTATTTTATGAGGAGGGGATTTATAGCTCAATAATTGTGTATCTAATTGTTTGTACTTTAGACGATTTATGAGAATAACATATAAGTTTAAACATTGACAATCAAATAGAAGAGTATATAAATCGATAACTTTTTGGATTCTTCCTTTTTGTACCCTTAAGGACTATGTGGATAAGAAAATATTAATAATTTATAACTATTTAATGTTCTTGTCATTACAAGTTAAATTCTTGAATTCAAAATAAAGAAGAGATGGCCAATGTCTAATCTTTTAGTAGTATAGCTAAATAAAGGTTAACCAAAACAATAGTATAGCAAATCATTATCTAAAAATTTTCAATCTACTTGGCTATGACTTGCAAAGCTTAAACCCTCAAATGCATTTTTATTTATCAAGATGTATTTGTAACTAGCAATTGCAACTTGGTGTGCAATGGGTATGCCGAAGAGGTTTGGAAGGTTGATTAGGGAAGATTCTAGTCTATTTTTTTTATTACATTTATGTAGAATATGGGTCAGTCGGTAGACCATTTAGTAAATGATGTTGTTTGTGCAACAAAAGTCTTAATAGAGAAGTGATAGCTTCAAATCAACTATGCATTCACTTACAAGATCCAAACATGGCTAAAACAAAACCTCTTGATCAAAAAGATAATAGTTTTTATTGCCAACAAGCATATGCTCAAGGATGGCTGAACCTTAATGAATTACACTAGTGTCATTTGTTTTGCATGAAATTATGTGTTGTCTATTAAGAACATTGAAGAAGATTGTGTTGACATCCTCTTTACACAACCATTTAGACCCTACTCTCAATAGCTTCTCTCATTATTGTGGTCAGCCAATTTCTCAATTAGATCATGTTCTCTCAGTGTATCACTAAATAATTATTATTATTTTCTTTTGTATATAGTTAAATAGTTGACCTTTATACTTTCAGATTTTTTGAAATATTGTCAATAGATTTTTTTCTTTTCATAGTCTTTAATTTTTTATTCACATAGATAATCTTAGTCATGAATGGAAACATGGAATGACCTTGGATGATGGGTTCATCCTACCATTGAGCTATTTGTTGAGAAAAATTAGGAAGTTGCATCCACATGATCTAAGTCTAAAGTTATTAATTTAGATGGTGATCACCTCTAATATTTTGAGCTAATTGGGCCAATTATCTAATAGAGTTGAGTTGTGTATAGAGAACATAACTTTTCTTCATGGACCCAACTATTTGATGGGATGTCCAACATATATAATTTTTAATAAATCAATCATATAGCCATATTAGATTTTTAAGTATCAAAACCAAACATTCTAAAAAAAAATGCATGTTATGGATGATGGTCCCAAAACACTAAGAAATACAATTCCTTTCTCTTTAGACATGACTCCAAATTCAAAATAAATCTAATGTAAGCTAGTGTGGACTTTACCCGTTTTCCTTCAAGAAAAGAAGCTTTTGCTTTTGACTGTGCTTCCACATCTTCCAAACAACTCACGTGTCCTGTCTGTGCTCCCACAATTACATGCAAACAACAAAACTATCCACATGCCTTGACTATACTTTTTGCATGCATATTGAATATGAGAATGCGGGGAAGAGGGGAGGGGATAATGTAGGCTTGTTTACTGGAGTGAGTGTATTATGTCAAACAGTTCGCTTGCCCTGTCAATGCTTCCACCTTTTACATATGTTCCTAACCTAGAGAACCATGGAGGTGAGTGGAATAAGGTGTCACACCTACCAATTGCATCTACATTTTTCAACGCCTGGTAGTTTCTTCCATGCTCTATATGACTGGAATTTTCTTCCATTATCTATATGATTATCAAAACTCATTTGTATGAATCCTGCAATCATCTCATTTCTTGAGATCACATTTTTTAAAGGGCATTTTGTCAGATAGTTCAAATGCTTTTTCTATGCCTCCATGTATTTTTTTGAAGTAGAAGAGCCAGTATAATGGCGATAGTGTGAAGAAATATGATGTAAAATGCATAAAGTCTACAAACTTATACTAAGACAAATCACAAGAAATATGAAAAACATTTTTCCCATCTGGAAAACACTTTATCTGGGTATAAGATGACAAAACAGGGATGCAGTGATAAAAATCTATCACATTTGGTATAATTACATTTATGTTAATGTATATATATAATAGATGGCTTGATGTTATATCCTGGTTCTACTGAATTAACTGAATCCTTAAAACTTAAAGATCTTCAGCTATCCAAGACAATAATATTAACAGTATGTGGTACCATCTTCTCATAACTCGAAACATCAAGATATTGGTGGTGTTATTAATTTCTGATGTTGACGTTCTTTCATTGAATGGTAATGGTGTCTAGCTAGGATCTACCGAGAATGAAATAGATGCATAGGATCCATTCAATTTTCCACCCATTGTTTTCGCTCTCAAATTGCTACTACTCTTTCTATCAATGTTTCATTTGCATTGTTTGTCTTTACTTTCTGAGAAATATACCTTCTTCATCATCATTTTGTCTTCCTCATATTGTAGTTATTTGATCCACGACCCTGGCAGTATTTCCACGCAGTTGAGGAACACATAGCAGGCCTCTCCAAACTCATCCTTGTTGGTATTGACCCTTCATTCCTACAATTTGGTGAGCTGCAGCTTTCAAATACACCATGAGCAGCAGGAGTAGAAAATAGGTATAACAAGAGGTGGAGCAATGGCAATAGAAGAAACAAGAGGAACACCGACATAATATGCAGCACAGATAACCATAACTTACCAAACTAAGAACATTGGGGAGGATTCTATTAATGAAGAAGTTCAACAAGAAGATTTGGGCTCACATATATTTTTGCATATTCTTTGACTGCATCAAACAATGCATTGCAATTTGAAGAAAATGTAATGGACGATGATGACTAAAAACAATAAAAAATTAAAGATCAACTATGCTCCAATAAAATTCCTCATTTACATTAAATGCCTTCTGAAAATATCAATACGAATATATTATGTATGTTTCTTGGGGATGAGGAGGGAGCATTCAACAGTGGAACTTAGTACTCTATCCTTACAATTGGGAATAACCACTGTCATATCGTATTAGTCAAGTGGAGTTAATGAATGTGAATGATTTTCGAATCTGTATCACCATACTCTATCTAAATGTATGCAGATCGCTTTCACACTCAGCTCCTCTAATGGTCTCATCACTATTTTTCACGCTAGGCACGAAACATGATGAAAAATGATGGGCGGCTGAGATTCCTTTTAGTGTCAACCAGGGTCTCTCAGTTCTTTTCAAACGTCTGTGGGGAAAAAGAGCTTTGAAATCTCATATAGGACATGCCTTCGGCGTAATTATCAATAATACTTCTTTTGTGGCTATCACAACATGCCCTTAAATTTTAAAATTTTAGGGATCCTATAATTCTTTTAAAAGGTTATCATCTCAATAAAATTAAGGTTTTCCAATTTATTTATTTTAATTTTGTCATTAATTTTTTCCCAAAAGTAATTTTTTTGAAGTTGTAAATGCTTCAAAACATTAGATATTATTGTATTTTTATTTTTGTAAAAACAATCAAGTCTAATTTAAAAAAATGGAAATCCTTCATATTCCCTGGAGGATTTTTGCATGTTAAGCTAAAACTTGTAATGATTCTCTAAAGTCCAAAATTGTCCAACTTGCAAACTAGTGAGTTGACTTATTTTTCTATTTTACCTTTCTTGGCATGTTAATCACTCTATGCCCTTTGAAATGTTTACCCCTACTTTTGAGAACTTTTATGGTATTTACCTTACAATTTTTAATTTTTTCATTGTGAGTGTTCATTGTTCAACCTTCAAGGGAACATGTGCCGTAGTTTTTGGGTACAAATTTTTTTATTTAAATCATTAAATTTAATTTTTAATCATTGGAAAATGAGTAAATGTTATTAATGGTCATTTTTTTATTAGTTCTTTGTTAGATAAGAAAATATGGTTCCTTCAACCAATGACATGAGAAAAAAATTATAATAAAGAAAATGTTTTTGCATACCATAAAAAAATAAAAAATCTAGCACCTAAGCTAGCCTCAAATGAATTCACATAAACAAAAATAATAAGAAAGAGGAAAATAAATGTTAAAAAATAAAGTTCCAATCTTAGGCAAAGTGTTCAAAGAGCTCTCTCATGCACTATTCTCCTTTTGGTTCTTAATCTTCTTATGGTCTTTAATATCGAAAACTGAAATCTCTTATTCATTTCCCTACTCCTACTTCCTCATATTTGACTTCCTAGAAATTGTAGCCATTTATACTTTCTTCATAATCCAATTTGTAATCTACATAATTCTAACAATTTTATTTTCAATGTTTTTCACTATATCCTAGATATTAATAATGATGGGTAAAATATTATTCCATTCATTTCTATAATTTTTGAAAAAAAAAATTATCGTCTGATTTCCTTTAGATTCCTTCTATTTTATTTTTTAGACGAATAATTTTAATATTTAGGGATTCAATTAAGTGATAAAAATTTTGGTCTTTTATTCATATCTCTCTCATGTCTTTCAGATTCTTCTATCCTTCATTCTTTTTTTGAGGTTCATTATTTTCCATTCCAATAAAGGATGATAATGTCAAGTTACCATCCACCCAATCATATTCAACTACTCCTCTTCTTCTTCTTTATCTTCAACCTAAGATTCATGATTCTCCTCCACTTCCCAATCCATTTGTTTTTCTTTGTACTCTTATACATCCTATCCTTCCACTTCATACTCTTCATCAATATTATCCTTTTCTTCCTCTTCTTTCTCCTAAAGTATAAAATATCCTAACTCCTCCTCATCCTCTGCACTAGTCTAAATTATTTTCAATAAATAATGTTTAACCTTTCTTATCAATTTCATTTTTAGAAACTAAGGCCCTTGCAAAACTCATAGACCTCCTCTCACTAGAATTTTGTTTTCATTTATGTTCTAACCCATCATCCTCAAAATCATTTTCATCCCAATCAAAACCTTTTATATATCTTTTCCCTAGTCCATCTTTGTGTTGCAAGAATAGAAAGAGGAATTAAAGTGGTGTCGTTGATGTCAACTAGTTAGGTGGTTATTTAATACATGTTGAGGATATTGAGAAAATTGTATAAAAATAAGATTGCAGGTTGTCAGTTGTTGAGGTTGTTTGTTTGGTGCTTGTGAAGTATGTTTTATGTGTTCTAACTGAGGCCCATAAGAATTGTTTTTGGTATGGATTTCTCTTTATGATTTGAGAGTTGTGTTTCCCTTGTTCTATTGAAGATGGCTTCAACATTTGGAAGCATCAAGCTTGATTGATATATGTGTTTTACACTAGTTTGGTGACCCTATGTCAAGCATTACATTCAAATTTGATGAAGAATGTTGGATCTATTATGGGTCTTGGTGAAGCATGTGTTTGGGTCACCCTAATTCTAATTCCACCCTAGGATGTTTTGTGTTGACCTTATTTGAATTTTAAGTTGGATGGTCGACTTTGTATCTTTTCAGTGTTGAAGATGGTATAAATATAGAATAGGCTAGCAATGAGAAGTGCACATGAGAAGGCGAACTCTATCATTTGTGTAAGTGGATCAATGATTGTGGTGGAATCCTTTATTGAATTAGGATTTATGTCTCTCTATAACAATTCTTATTTGTCTTCTTTGCATCTCTATGGAAATGATCCATTCTATTTGTATCCCTATGCATACTGATTCTGGACAGTGAGTCCTTACTTTACCTAGGGAGCCTTCTTTTAGGCAGTGAGCCTTTTAATAACTGATTTTGATATTCCCTATAGTGTGAGTTAATCATCACCATGGTTTTTCCCAGATTGGATTTTTCACATAAATCTAGTGTTCTTGTGTTTGTGCATTGGAATTTGATGGTTAATCACTTAATCAATTTATATGTTAGTTCTAGTAATTGAATTTAAGTTTTAAATCTATGACAACTGATTCCTCCCCCCTCTCAATTTTCTTATCCAACAATTGGTATCAAAGCTTGGTTCCTTGGTGAAGAGATTAACCAATTGAGGAAGGTCCAAGATGGATAGAAAAATAGTCTATGATTATTCGAGGTTTGATGGAACTAATTATTGTATCTGGAAAGTATTAATGGAAGAATATTTAGAGTATTGTGGATATGGTGTAGAGAGAGCTTATAAGGAACCCTACACTCCTCCTAATAATGGTATGAGTACATCTAAAGAAATCAAAGCACATGAAGCAAATAATAAGGAAAATTTCATCTTGAAGAATAGTCTAGTGCATTCTGAGTTGATAAAGGTGCAAAATTTGAAGACAACTAAGGAAGTTTGGGATACTTTAGAAATAGCACACGATACTGATAAAAGGGTAAGAGGAAAAATTAAAAAAATCTGGAAACATATTTTTATCTCTTACACATGTCTAAAGATAAGAATGTTAAAGCCTATGTATAGATATTGGATGAGGTTGTGGCTGGAATGCGATCCCTTAGCGCTAATATAGATGAAACCAAAATTGTAAAGAATATTCTCAAAACTCTTCTTGATGCTTATAGTGAAAAGGTGAGTGTTGTTGAGAAGACTATAGATTACAATACTTGTACTAAGGATATGTTGCTAGGATTTTTGACATCTTATGAAATGAGGAAGCCAAATCTAAGAAGTAAAGGTAAAACAAAGACTACTTTTAAAGCTACAAAAACAAAAGGTCTATATGAAGAAAACTTTGATGAAATTGAAGCTAATTTTGCAAGGAGAATGTGAAAAGGCTCTGGTAAATATTAAGGTAAATTGACCTTTAAATTCTTTAGTTGTGGATAATTTGGTCATTGTGTTGCAAAGTGTCTGGAAAGAGCTAAAAGGAATAAACAAAGAGATGAGGAAAAGAAGAAAGGAAAGAATATCAATATATTTTACTATGTGAATGAGAATAATAGTATTTCAAATAAAGATTCAAAATATGAAGATCCAGATGATAATGAATGCTTGTTCTTGGCGATTAAGGATGAACCTACTTCTACTAAATCAAAAAGACATTCAAAATAAAATCCTATGGAGAAAGAGAAGGAGAAAGAGGATAAAGAGAAAGATAAAGGTACGGTTATCTCTACCCTACATGCTAAACATGAAAATAATGTGTGGGTAGTTGATAGTGGTTTCTCACATCACATGACTAGTGACAAGAGTAATTTTGGGAAACTTGAAAAATATGATGGAGTTCTAGTTATGTTTGGAGATGATACTGGAGCTAATTTTTTTTGGATAGGTTCAATAATTTTTTATGGCAAGCATCATATTGATGGTGTTTACTATGTCAAGGTTTTAAGGCATAATTTTTTGAGCATTAGTTAGATGTGCAGAAAAGGATATGATCTTGTGTTTAAGGATGAAAAATGTGAGATTTGGAAAGGATCTGGAATATTGATTGCTACAAGGAAGAAATATGAAGGGGACATTTATTAGCTTAAAGGTGTTGATGGACGATGTTTTATGACTAAAAAAAATGATAGTTGGCTATAGCATAGGAGAATGTGTCCCATGAATTGTGATAACTTGGAAAGAATCAGTTCAATTCAAGTTGTGAGAGATATTTTGAGGATTACAAAGCCTGTAAATTTTATCTACAGAAATTTTCAGTTCATAAAGAAAACAAGAAGTCATTATAGATCAAGAGAACAATCTACTAATAGATTATTAGATTTGGTTCATACAAAAATTTGTAGCCCTATGAGAGTGTGAAGTATACTTGGTGAAAGGTACTTTATGCTTTTAATTGATGATTATTCTAAATATACATGGGTTACATTTCTAAGAGAGAAATAAGATGCATTAGATCGATTCAAGGCATTCAAGGCTATGGTTGAAATCAAGTGAATTTAAAGATTAAATGCTTGAGATCCAACAGAGGTGGAGAATTCACCTCCTATGAGTTCAATATGCTATGTGAAATGCATGGTATAAAGATACAACTATCTACTCCAAGAACTCGTCAGCAAAATGGAGTTGTTGAAAGAAAAAATAGAATAGTTCAAGAAGTTGCTAGGTAAATGGTCACTGAAGCTAGATTACCAGAATTTTACTGGAAAGAATCCATTCACATTGTTGTATATGTATTCAATCGAGGTCAAGAAAGAGAAAATGCTACAAAGACTCCCTATGAGTTATGGCACGAAAGAATCCCTATAGTCAAATATTTCAAGGTATTCAAAAACAAATTCTATATCAAAAGAGATAAGGAAAATCTGGGTAAGCTTGATGCAAGAAGTGATGAATGAATGTTTCATAGATACTCTATTAAGAGAAAGGCATACACATGTTTCAACAAAAGACTAAGGAAAGTTGTAGAAAGCTCAAATGTGAAGGTTGATGAAACATTAAAGAACACTATTGATATTGATGGATATATGTCTGATGAATATGATTGTGCAAGAATAGAAGTTGTGGAAGAACAAGATACATATGAACAAGAAAACCAGAATGAAAGTGAAGAAGATGCTCTTGTGATGTCCCCTAGGAGACTGAAATGTGTACAAAGGAATCATTCAGAAAGTTAGATTATTGGAGACAATAAAAAGGTGTGTTAACTAGAAGAAAAGCTATTACAGAAGTAAATTTTTGTTTATTCTTTGAGATTGAGTTGAATTCAGCAAGTGAAGCCTGTAAGGATAAACATTGGAGGTAAGAAATGAAAAAAATTGTAGATTGAGAAGAATCGAACTTGAGAACTAGTCCCAAGCCTGAAAGACAAAAACATTATTGGATCAAAATGGGTATTTAGAAACAAGCGAGATGAGAATAAGAAAGTTAGAAAAAAGAAAGGCTTGTATGCAGAGGCTAATTGCAAGTAGAAGGTAAGATTCTCAGGAGGATTTTTCCCCAATAGCAAGAATGGAAGCTATAAGGATGTTCTTGGCATTGGTTGCTCATAAAGATTTCAATGTCTATCAGATGGATGTCAAGTTAGTATTTCTAAATGGTGAACTAGAAGAAGAGGTCTACATGGAACAACCAGAAGGATTTAAGTTAGCAAAACTACTAGATATGGTGTGTATATTTAAGAAATATTTATTTTGATTGAAGCAAGCTCCTAGAGCCTGATATGCAAGGCTAGATAGTACTTGAGTCAACAAGGATTTAACAAAGGTACGGGGTAAGTGCACTAATCTATGACACAATTTTGATGCCAAATTGCAAACAAAAACCATAATAGGCCATATTGTGCTCACCAAATTTAAAAAGTGCCACATTTGGTGAATGCCAAATTTGGTGCTCTCCAAATGGCTTGAATTTTGCAATCAATGAAAAAGTGTGAGTTCTCTTTCTTTTTGCAATGAATTTTGGAATGCATTTTTCTAAACTCTTTTATTTTCACTTTCTCTTCCAAGGAAACTATATACATGAAATAAATGTTTAAGTATAAGCTTACATTTACATATACTTTAAGTTATATTACATGTATATAGGAAGGATGTTTGAGAGTGGTTTTAGATCTCTAGGAATTATAATGCAAATTCTATTTTTTGGAAGATCATAAAAATTTTAGACTTATTCAAATTTCAGTAATCAGGAGGTCAAATTTTAGTAGTCAGCAAATTGTATCAACTTTCTCTCTTCTTATCTCTACTCTCTATCTCTCCAATCCCTCTCCCTCTCTCCCTTTCTCTCTCTCTCTCCCCTCTCTCTCTCTCTCTCACCCCTCTATCTCCTCCCTACATTTTCCTCCCCCCTCCCCTCTCTCTCTTTCTTTACCACCTCTCCCTCCATCACTTTGTATCTCACTTATGTCTCCCTCCCTACCTCTTTCCCTCTCTATTCTCTATCTCTCCTCTCCCTCCCTCTACCTACATCTCTCTCTCACTATTTATCCCTCTCTTCCACCACTTTCTCTCTAAATCTCTCCCCTCTATCTCATAATTCTCACTCCATCCCTCTCACTCTCCCCTCTCTATCTCACCACTCTCTCTATCTCTCTCTCTCACACACACAAACCTCTATCTCCCTCGCTAACACTCCCTCCCTCCATCCTTACCTCTCTACTTCTCTCTATCTCTCCTCTCCCTCCCTCTCTCAACCTCACCCTCCCTGCACTTCTTTTTATCTCTCCTCCCAATCTCTCTCACTATTGTCCCTCCCTCTATCCCCCTCTTTCTCTCTCAATTGATCTTTTTATCTATCTCACCATTCTCTCTCTCACTCACACAGACACACCTCTATCTCCCTACCTATCCCTCCCCTTTGTACTCTTTATCTCTCCTCTCACTTTCCCTCTCTATACATACCCCTCCCTCCATCACTCTCTCTCTCCATCCCTCTCTATCTCACTTATGCCTCCTTCCCTACCTCTTTCCCTCTCTACTCTCTATCTCTCCTCTCCATTCCTCTACCTACCTCTCTCTCTGTCTCTCCATCCCTCTCTTTCTCTCTCACTCTCTCCTCTCTATCTCACCATTATCTCTATCTCTACCTATCACCCCCTCGTCTCTAAATCACCATTCCCTCTATCCCAGTTTCCCTCCTTCCCTCTCACTCCCTCCTATCTAAATTACCATTCTCTCTCTATCCCACTTTCCCTCATTCCCTCTCTATGTCTCACTTATCCCTTTCTACCTCTCCCGCCCTCCAACATCCCTCTCTCTCTTTATCTCTATTTCTCATTCTCTCCTTACCTCTCTACTCTCTATCTCACCACTCTCTCCATCTCAATCTCCCTCCTTCCCTCTCTCCTTCCCTCTCTACCTACCTCTCACTCCACTACCTACCACTCTCTCCCTCACCAATATTTTTCTCTTACTCTATCCTTCCCTCTCTACTCTATATCTCTCCCCCCTTCCCTCTCTAATCTATTTCTCTCTCTCCCCCTTCCTCTTCCCCCTAATTTTCTCTCCTCTAACTCTCTCTCCCTCTCACACACACTCACCTCTATCTCCTCCTTTCCTCTCTCGCCATCCCTCCACTCTCCACTTATCTATATCTATCATCTCTCTCTACATCTCCTTCCCTCTATATTTATCTTTATCTCCCCTCTCCCTCTCATTACCCACTTCTCCCTCCATTACTCTATATCTCAATTGTGTATCCTCTCTCTCTCTCTCACACACACACACACCTCTATCTCCTACCTACTTTTCCCTCCCTCCCCTCTCTAATTCTCTCTATTTCTCCTCTCTCTACATCTCCTACCCTCTCTACCTATATTTATCTCCCCTATCCCTTTTTTTACCTACCTCTCCCTTCATCACTCTATATCTCACCTATGTTCCCCTACCTATGTAGCGTTGAGGTATTAACGGTCAAGGGTTGATAATTGAGGGTTGAGGGTTTAATATATAGGGTAGAGGGTAGAGGGTAGAGTGTTTAAGGTTTGAGGGTTGAGGGTAGAGGGTTGAGGGTTGAGGGTTTAAGGGTCAAGGTATTAAGGTTTGAGGATTGAGGGATTAGGGTATATAGTTTACTTGGGTTTAAGGGTTTAAGGGTTGAGGGTATTGGGTTGATGGTAGATGGTATTGGGTTTAGGGTAGAGGGTATCAGGGTGAGGGTTGAGTGTTTAAGGGTTTAAGGGTTGAGGGTATAGGGTTGAGGGATAAGGGTAGAGTTGGAGGGAAGGATGGAGGGAGAGATGGAGGGAGAGATGGAGAGATGGAGGGAGAGATGGAGGGAGAAGTGAAATAGAGAGGAGAGAATAGGAGAAATGGATAGAAATATATAAGGGTTGAGGATATAATGTATAGGATAGAGGGTTGATAATTTATGGTATAGGATTGATGGTAGAGGGTAGAGGGTAGAGGGTAGAGGGTAGAAGGTTTAAGGGTTTAGGGTTGAGGGTAGAGGGTTTAGGGTATAGGTTTAAGGGTATATGGTTGAACGATTAGCATTGAGGGTCTAATGTATAAGGTAGAGGGTATAAAGGTTTAGGGTTTAGGGTTTAAGGTTTGAGGATTAAGGGATTAAGGGTTTAGGGTTGAGGATTGAGGGTTAAGGGTTTAATGGTTTAGGGTTTAAGGGTTGAGGGTCAAGATTTTAAGGATGAGGGTATCGGGTTGATGGATTAGGGTTCAAGGTCCAACATATAGGGTACAAGTTATAGAGGTTGAGGTTCTAGGGTTAAGGGTTTAGGATTGAAGGTAGAGGATTGAGGGATGAGGGTTTAAGGGTTAAGGTTTTAGGGATTAGGGTAGATATTTTAATTAGGTTTAAGGGTTTAAGGGTTGGGGGATTAGGGTTGAGGGTATTGGGTTGAGGGTAGAGGGTTTAGAGGTTTAGGATTCAAGGGTTGAAGGTTGAAGGTTTAGGGTATAGGGTATAGGGTTCAAGGTTTTAATGGTTGAGGGATTAGGGAAGAGAAGTTGGGATGGAGGGAGGGCGATATGGAGGGAGAGTCTTGAGAGAGAGATGGATGAAGTAGGAGAGAGATATAGGTTAGACGGTTAAAGGTAGAGGGTAGAGGGTAGAGGGTTTAAGGGTTCAGGGTTTAAGGGTTAAGGTTCTAGGGTTTAGGGGAGAGGGGAGAGAGATAGAGGGAGTGAGTGAGTGAGTGAGTGAGTGAGTGAGAGAGAGAGACCTAAGAGAGGGAGAGGGGGTATGAGGGAGAATATTTATAGAGAGAGTGAGGGAGGGAGTGGGAGAGAGATAGAGGGTTAAGGGTTAAGGGTAGATGGTTAAGGGTTGAGGGTAGAGGGTTTAAGGGTGTAAGGGTTAAGGGTAGAGGGGAGAGACATAGAAGGAGTGGGTGAGTGAGTGAGAGAGACTTGAGAGAGGGAGAGGGGGTAGTAGGGAGAGAATTGAGAGAGAGAGAGGGAGAGAGAGTGGGAGAGAGATAGTGGGTAGAGGGTAGAGGGTTTTAGGTTTTTAGGGTTTAGAGTTAAGGTAGATAGAGAGAGAGAGGTAGAGAGGGAAAGAAGGTAGAGATATTGAGAGAGAGGAGGCAAGGAGGGAGAGAGAAATAGGTATAGAGGGACAAATAGTTAGACCCTTAAACCCTAATCCCTCAACCCCCGTACCCTCTTAATCCCTCAACCCTCAACCCTCAACCCTTAAACCCTAATCCCTCAACCCCCATACCCTCTTAATCCCTCAACCCTTCAACCCTAATCCCTTGACCCCCATACCCTCTTAACACCTCAACCCTTCAACCCTAATCCCTCAACCCCCATACCCTCTTAATCCCTCAACCTTTCAACCCTAATCCCTTGACCCCTATACCCTCTTAATCCCTCAACCCCCATACCTCAGCACTTAAACCCTATTCCCTCAACCCCATACCCTCTTAATCCCTCAACCCTAAACCCTTCAACCCCAATCCCTTGACCCCTATACCCTCTTAACCCCTCAGCTTTTTAGGTTGCCATAAGGAGTATTCAGATTTTCAGGTTCCAGTGCAGTTGTAGGCACATTCAACAACATATGACAATGAGCTTGCCTATGAATGTTTTGTTGAATTTGGGTACACTTTTTATACTGAAGAGGACAAATATTTTTCATATGATAGTAAGAATAATGAAATGTAGACTTATGAGATGAATATGAATTAGATTTAACACAATGATTTCCTGAAGGTTTTCAGTGAGAGTGCATATTATAGGGTAGGTGGAATGGATAGTTTCAAAAGAAATATGATGAGCTCTATTCAAAACAAAGTTTATGATAGAGGAAAGTGCAGGTTTTTTTTTTGAGGTGGCCTGGGGCCATCCCTAATGGTTTAATTTTTTAAACCATAGCAGGTATAGAGAATTAAGGATTTCCAACGCATGGACAATTCTTAACAATGCTTCTTTAAAAAATTATCTTCCATGCACAGTAGTTTAGGGTTTTCCACTTCTCCATTTGCTCCATTTTCATATTATTCATATGTTCATTCCCTCCATCTGTCATCGCCTTCATTTTTCATGGCTTTGTTTGGTCTACTCTACCAAAGATACTCTTGATTCTTGTAGTGGTTTGAAAAATCACTCATCCCATAGGAGCCACTGTTAGAGATAGAGGGAGTGAGAGAAAGAGTGAGGTCATCCTAAATGCCCAACCCTCAACCCTTCACCCTTAAACCCTAATCCCTCAACCCTCAACCCTCAACCCTAAACCCTTAAACCCTAGTCCATCAACCCCTATACCCTCTTAATCCCTCAACCCTCAACCCTTAAACCCTAATCCATCAACCCCCATACCCTCTTAATCCCTCAACCCTCAACCCTTAACCATTAAACCCTAATCCCTCAACACCCATACCCTCCTAATCCCTCAACCCTCAACCCTCAACCCTTAAACCCTAATCCTTAAACCCCCATATCCTCTTAATTCTTCAACCCTCAACCTTTAACCCCTAATCCATCAACCCATATACCCTCTTAATCCCTCAACCCTCAACCCTCAACCCTCAACCCTTAAACCCTAATCCATAAACTCCCATACCTTCTTAATCCCTCAACCCTAAACCCTCAACCCTTAAACCCTAATCCCTCAACCCCCATACCCTCTTAATCCCTCAATCCTCAACCCTTAAACCCTAATCCCTCAACTCTAAACCCTTCAACCCTAATCCCTCAACCCTCAACCCTTAACCCTTAAACCCTAATCCATAGAGAGAGAGAGAGAGAGTGAGAGAGGGAGAGAGGGAGAGGGGGTGGGAGGGAGAGACATGAAAGAGAGTGAGAGGGAGACAAAGTGGGAGAGAGGGGGTGGGAAGGAGATACCTAAGAGAGTAGGAGAGAGAGGGAGTGAGAGATAGAGGGATGGGAGAGATACAAGGAGTGAGAGAGAGAGAGTTGAGAGATAGAGATGGGGTGGGAGGGAGAGGGAGTACTCAAGATAGAGGGATTTGAGAGAGATACAAGGGGTGGGGAGAGATAAATGGGATAGAGGGAGAGAGAGAGTGGGAGGGAGATATCTGAGAGAGGGAGAGAGAGGGAGAAAGATAGAGTGAGATAGAGTGAGAGAGAGGGAGTGGGAGAGAGGGAATGGGAGAGAGATAGAGGGAGTGAGTGAGTGACATACCTAAGAGAGGGATTAGGGTAGATAGTTTAATTGGGTTTAAGGGTTTAGGTGTTGAGGGTTAGGGTTGAGAGTATTGGGTTGAGGGTAGAGGGTAGAGGTTTTAAGGGTTTAGGATTTAAGGGTTGAGGGTTGAGGGTTTAGGGTGTAGGGTTGAATGTTTAAGGTTTTAAGGGTTGAGGGTATAGGGTTGAGGTATTAGGGAAGAGAAGGTGGGAGGAGATAAAGAGAAGTAGAGGGTAGAGTTAAGGGTATAGGGTATATTGCTTAAGGGTTTAAGGGCTAAGGGTTTAGGATTTAGAGTTAAGGGTAAAGGAGAGAGAGATATAGGGAGTTAGTGAGAGAGAGAGAGAGGGAGGGAGTGGAAAAGTGATAGAGGGTAGAGGGTTAAGAGTTAATGGTAGAGGGTAGAGGGTAGAGGGTAGAGGGTTAAGGGTAGAGGGGAGAGAGATAGAAAGAGTGAATGAGTGAGAGAGAGACCTAGAAGAGAGGGAGGGAGGGAGGGAATTGGAGATAGATAGAGGGTAGAGGGTTTAATGGTTAAGGGTAAATGATGGAGGGGTGATAGATAGAGAGAGTGAGTGAGAGAGAGAGACTTGAGAGAGGGAGAGGGGGTAGGAGGGAGAGACTTGAGAGAGAGAGAGGGGAAGGGATTTGGAGAGAGATAGAGGGTAGAGGGTAGAGGGTAGAGTTTTTAAGTTTTCAGGGTTTAAGGGTTAAGGGTTAAGGGTTTAGGTTAAAGGTATAGTGGAGAGAGATAGAGGGAGAGAGAGAGAGAGAGAGGGAGTGAGTGAGTGAGTGAGAGACCTAATATTCCCTCTCTAATTTTCTCTATATCCCCCTCTCTCTCCTTCCCTTTATACTTCTCTCTATCTCACCTCTCTTTCTCCCCCTCTTTCTCTCCCTCTCTCTTCCTTTCACCCACCTTTTCTCTCTACTTCTCGCTATATAACCTATCTCTCTATAAATCTTTCTCTCTCCCCTCTCCTTCCCTCTCAATCTCTCCATGTTCATCCTTATCTCTCTACTTTTCAGCTCCATCACACATCTCTCTACCTAGAACTCTCTCTATTTTTGTATCAACTCTCTCTCCATCCCTACCTCTCCCTATATCTCTCCTTTCATAGCTACTTCTCTCTACCTAGTTTTCCCTCTATAACTATTTCTCTCTCCCTCCTTGCATCCTCTCTCTCAATATCTCCACCTTCTTTCCCTCTCTAATTCTCTTCCTATCACCTCACTCATCATTTTCCATAAATTTCCATCAAAACCTTGAGGTATTTTATTTGTTCATGCCTTATATTTTCACTATCTTTCCCATAAAATTCATTATCCACCCTCACATATTCCCCCCATTTAATTCCATCTAGACAGTAAAAGAAAGTATAGGGTATAAATTTAAACGGGAAAAGCTTAGGGTTTTTTAATGAATTTTTTGAACCAGAGAGATAGATAGAGGGAGGGAGGGTTAAGGGTATAGGGTAGAGGGTTTAGGGTTTAAGGGTTAAGGGTTTAGGGTTAAGGGTTAAGGGTGTTAGAACTGAAATTTTCCACAAGAATTCCTATGATTTTCCTATTCTTTTCCATGAAAATCCATCAAAACCCTAAGATATTTTATTTATTCATGCCTTATATTTTCACTATGTTTCCCATAAAATTCATTAACCACCTTCTACACTTTTCCCCCATTTATTTTCTTATATTTCATTACCTTCTCATAAAAAAATTAGCTTTACCGCCATTCAAGAGGGCCAAAAAATAACTTGTAACCCTTACTACCCCTTTCATTTTCGCTCTATACGTCTTTATTTCTTTACCGCGGCCTCCCACTAAGCGGCTTGCGGTATAGTGGTAGCAGTTTGAAATGGGCATGAACTGTTTACCATGCTACCGTGCATGGTCAATTCATTGACCATGGTAGTGCGGTAAACCATTAGCAACTAATGAAGGAAATGGCAAGTGGTTAAAGAAGATAGTCAAGGTCCTACCACGGTACCATTGGTGGTCAAACCACAGACCGTGGTAGTGCGGTGGACGGTAAGTCTTCAACGATACGGCAGTCAGGACATCTTATCGCGGTACCAAAGAGGGTTATCTTAAAGACTGCGGTGATCACGGTAAACATGAGGTAATGGCTAGTGGTCACACCGCACTACCATAACCATGAAAGCGAAGACTACAGTGCCTTCAGTAAACTATTGGGAGAAGCGGCTAATGGTTACTGCAGAACTGCCAATAGAAAATTCAAAGACCGTGGTAGCATGGTAAGCAAAGATGGAGACCGTGATGGTTAGCATGGGGTCGGGTACCGCTATACCACGGGTAGAAAAGTCAAAGCCCGTGGTAGAGCGGTAAACACAAGGGACGCCTCGGGAAATGAAATGTTAAGGGCGGTATAAGTAATAAAGTGAAAAATTAAAAGTTGAACTATAGTCTAAATATTTGATTTTCCGATAAAGGTAATATAATCATATATTTTTGCCATAAAATAAAAACGGTCATAACCAGAAAATGAAGGGGCATGACTCTTCGATTATAATGTATAAATGATTTGAAAATCTATTGTAAAAAAAAAATTAGGATAGGATAGACTACTGTAAGTACTATATTTTCAAAATGATGACATTTGAGGAGGCTATGTTGCATGTATGAATTTCAAGGAAGATAATGAAAAACTATTAATATGGTGATTTCATCCTGGCATCAATTGTTTGTTGAATTCTTGTGATTATTTGATTGTCTCCAATCTGATGTTTCTTGATTGTTTAAATTGAAGTATCAAGTATATATTTGATTTATCAGTACACATTTGTTGTTTATGTGTGATTTGGTTCATTGGATTCTTTAAATAATAATTAAAACTCCCTTCAATCAATTATAGTAATCCGAGAATGTCATTTGGATCAGTAAGAAGAATCAGATAGTTAGATTTGATATTCTGTCTCAAATAGGGTTTATCAAGTACATTCTTGCACGTTTATACTAGTTGTAAACTCATAGTTATATGTCAAACAATTAGATAACATGCTAGATAGAAACCATTCATTAAAGGCTTTCATTTGACTTCGTTTTAACCAACAAGGCACTGGTCTCCCTTATTTTCATTACATTAGTTTTATTCTTTTCATTTGACATCTCTTAATTGAACATATTAATACATGCCTTGATATAACATATACAATTTATACAAAATTATGATCATATCTTTCCACTATCAAATTGCCATTTGTGGATAGTTAGGTCAAGTAGGAAACATAATTCAAAATTTGTGTCACTCATATAGGTGCACCCGCCTAGGTTTAACAGAGCCTTAAGAGTAGAAGGTTCAACCATATTGGTTGGCCTTGTTAGTTGGCCATCAACATAGTGAGAGTTTGGAAACCTCTCGTGGTTTATTCAAACCAACATTTTTGAGACCCAAAAAAGGGTAAAAGGGTTTAATGGTTTAGGTTTTAAGGGTTAAGGATAAAGGATTAAGGGTAGAGGGGAGAGAGATAGATGGATTGACTGAGTGAGTGAGAGAGAGACCTAAGAGAGGGAGAGGGGATATGATGGAGAGTCTTGAGAGAGAGAGAGGGAGCGAGTAGGAGAGAGATAGAGGGTAGAGAGTTTAAGGGTTTAAGGGTTAAGGGTAGAGGGCTAAGGGTAGAGCAAAGAGATATAGGAGTGAGTGAAAGAGAGAGAATTGAGATAGGGAGAGCGGGTAGGAGGGAGAGACGTGAGATAGAGAAAGAAAGAGAGAGAGGGAGTGGGAGAGAGATAGAGGGTAGAGGGTTTATGGTAGAGGGTAGAGGGTTTTAAGGGTTAAGGGTAGAGGGGAGAGAGCTAGAGAGGTTTAAGGGTAGAGGGGAGGGTAGAGGGTTATCTCTCTCTCTTAGTCACTCCCTCTATCTTTATCCCCTCTACCATTAACCCTAAACCCTAAACCCTTAACCCTTAAACATTCAACCCTCTACCCTTAACCATCCCACCCTCTTTCTCTCTCCCAATTCTATCTCTCCTACCACCTCTCCCTCTCTTAGGTCTCTCTCTCTCACTCACTCACTCACTCTATCTTTCTCCCCTCTACCCTTTACCCTTAATCCTTTATAGGTTAACCCTTAAAACCTAAACCATTAAACCCTTTTATCCTCTACCCTCTACCCTTAACCATGCCTCCCTCTATCTCTCTCCCACTCCCTCCCTCTCTCTCTCAAGTATCTACCCCATAACCCCTCTCCCTCTTTCAGGTAGAGGGTAGAGGAGAGAGACAAAGGAAGTGACTAAGAGAGAGATACTTGAGAGAGAGAGAGGGGGTAGGAGGGAGAGGGTTGAGAGAGAGAGAGATGGAGGGAGTGGGAGATAGATAGAGGGAGGGAGGGTAGAAATTTTAAGGGTAGAGGGGAGAGAGAAAGATGGAGTGAGTGAGAGAGAGACCTGAGAGAGGGAGAGGGGGTAGGAGGGAGAGTCTTGAGAGAGAGAGGGATGGAGGGAGTGGGAGAGAGATATAGGGTAGAGCATAGATGGTTTAAGGGTATAGGGCTAAGGGTAGATGGAAGATACATAGGAGTGAGTGAGTGAGAGAGAGAGACTTGAGAGAGGGAGAGGGTGTAGGAGGGATATGGTTGAGAGAGAGAGGGTAGAGGGTTTAAGGGTTAAGGGTTTAGGGTTAAGGGTAGAGGAGGGAGAGATAGAGGGAGTGACTGAGAAAGAGAGACTTGAAAGAGGGAGATGGGGAGATGGGGTAGGAGGGAGAGACTTGAGAGAGAGAGGGTAGAGGGTATAGGGTTGAGGGACTAGGGAAGAGAAGGTGGGATGTATGGAGGGAGATATGGAGGGAGAAGTGAGATAGAGATAAGAGGAGAAGAAGAGGGAGGGGACAAAGATAGATGGATTGGATTGAGAGAGAGAGACCTCGAGAGAGGGAGAGGGGGTAGGATGGAGAGATCCTGAAAGAGAGAGAGAGGAGGAGGAGAGACAGAGGGAGGGAGGGCATGGGTAGAGGGTAGAGGGTTTAATGGTTTAGGGTTTAGGTAGAGGGGAGAGAGATAGAGGGGGTTAGTGTGTGTGTGAGAAAGAGGGAAGTAGAGGGTAGAGTTAAGGATAGAGGATAGAGTTTTTAAGGGTTTAAGGGCTAAGGGTTTAGGGTTTAGAGTTAAGGGTAAAGGAGAGAGAGATATAGGGAGCTAGTAAGAGAGAGAGAGAGAGGGAGGGAGTGGAAAAGCAATAGAGGGTAGAGGGTAGAGGGTAGAGGGTAGAGGGTAGAGGGTTAAGGGTAGAGGGCAGAGAGATAGAAGGAGTGAATGAGTGAGAGAGAGACCTAAAAGAGGGAGAGGAAGTAGGAGGGAGAGACTTGAGAGAGAGAGAGAGGGAGGGAGGGAATTGGAGATAGATAGAGGGTAAAGGGTAGAGGGTTTAATGGTTAAGGGTTAAGGATGGAGGGGAGATAGATAGAGAGTGAGAGAGAGAGAGAGAGAATTGAGAGAGGGAGAGGGGGCAGGAGGGAGAGACTTGAGAGAGAGAGATGGAAAGGGAGTTGGAGAGAGATAGAGGGTAGATGGTAGAGTTTTTAAGGGTTTAGGGTTTAAGGGTTAAGGGTTAAGGGTTTAGGGTTAAGGTTTTAGGGTTAAGGGTATAGTGGAGAGAGAGAGGGGGATAAGGGAGAGTATATATATCTACCATCCCTCTCTCTCTCTCAAGTCTCTCCCTCTCTCAATTCTCTCTCTCTCAGTCACTCCCTCTATCTATATCCCCTCTACCCTTAACCCTAAACCATTAACCCATAAAAATTGAACCCTCCACCTTTAACCATCCCACCCTCTTTTTCTCTCGCAAGTCTCTCTCTCTTACCACCTCTCCCTCTCTTAGGTCTCTATCACTTAGTCACTCACTCCCTTTATCTTTCTCCCCTCTGCCCTTAACCCTTAATCCTTTATCCTTCACCCTTAAAACCTAAACCATTATACCCTTTTACCCTCTACCCTTAACCATGCCTACCTCTATCTCTCTCCCACTCCCTCCCTCTCACCCTAATCCATCAACCCTTATACCCTCTTAATCCCTCAACCCTCAACCCTTAACCCTTAAAACCCAATCCATAGAGATAGAGAGAGAGAGTGAGATAGAGGGAGGGAGAGGGGGTGGGAGGGAGATGGAGAGATGGTGGGAGGGAGACACCCAAGAGAGAAGGAGAGGGAGACAAAGTGGGAGAGACGGGGTGGGAAGGAGATACCTAATAGAGTAGGAGAGAGACCTAAGAGAGGGAGAGAGGGTAGGATGGAGAGACTTGAAAGAGAGAGAGGAGGGAGTGGGAGAGAGATAGAGGGAGGGAGGGTTAATGGTAGAAGGTAGAGGGTTTAAGGGTTAAGGGTTAAGGGTTTAGGGTAGAGGGGAGAGAGATAGATGGAGTGAGTGAGTGAGTGAGAAAGAGATACTTGAGAGAGGGAGAGGGGGTAGGAGGGAGAGTCTTGAGAGAGAGAGGGAGGGAGTGGAAGAGATATAGAGGGTAGAGGGTTAAGGGTAGATTGTTAAGGGTAGAGGATAGAGGGTTTAGGGTTTAGGGTAGAGAGGAGAGAGAGAGAGAGGGGGGGAGAGGGAGAGGGAGAGGGAGAGGGAGAGGGGGAGAGAGAGAGGGAGGGAGAGAGAGAGAGAGAGAGAGAGAGAGAGAGAGAGAGAGAGAGAGAGGGGGGGAAGAAGGTAGAGACATTGAGAGAGAGGAGGCAAGGAGGGAGAGAGAAATAGGCATAGA
>CM021103.1:592666102-592733737 GCA_007115665.2 Sequoiadendron giganteum | reverse complement strand
AGGACAACTAGGTAGAGAGAAGTAGATATGAAAGGAGAGATATAGGGAGAGGTAGGGATGGAGAGAGAGGTCTAGGTAGATAGAGGGAGGAGGAGATAAAGATAAAAATAGAGGGAAGGAGAGAGGGAGGAAGAGGTAGGGATGGAGAGAAAGAGGTGAGAGAGATAAGAGAGAGGAGGGGTGAGATAGAGAGAAAGAGAGTAGAGAGGGAAGGGGAAAGAGAGAAGTGAGATAGGTGATAGAGATGTGTGATGGAGCTTAAAATTAGAGAGATAATGAAGAAAGTGGAGAGATTTAGATGGAAGGAGGGGGGGAGAGAGAGATGTATAGAGGGATAGGTTAGATAGAGAGAAGTAGAGAGCAAAGGTGGGTGAAAGGCAGAGAGAGGGAGAGAGAGAGGGGGAGAAAGAGAGGTGAGATAAAGAGAAGTAGAAAGGGAAGGAGAGAGAGAGGGAGGGAAGGAGAGATAAGTAAGATAGAGAGAACTAGAGAGGGAAGGAGAGAGAGAATGACAAGATAGAGAGTAGAGAGGGGAGGAGAGAGTGAGGGAAGCAAAGAGAGAGAGAATGAGAGGAGAGGGAGGCAGGGAGGGATAGGTAGGTGTAGAGAGTAGAGACAGATATATAGAGATTAAAGGAGACGGATGCGAGATATAAAAATGTAGACAGGGAAGCAGGGAGAGAGATGGATATTGGAGAGGGAAGGAGAGAGAGATGGACATGTAGAAACATAGTTCTTGAGCTCAAGGAAGATATTGTTAGATAAAGGGATGAAGATAGTGAGAGACAGAGAGAGGTCTAGAGAACAAGAGATGAAAATGAGTGAGATAGATGAAATTCAACCTCATGAGTACTAAAATTTGACCTCCTGATTACTGAAATTTGACATGCTGATTACTGAAATTTGACTAAGTTTGAAATTTTTAAGATCTTCCAAAAACTAGAATTTGCATTATAACTCTTAGAGATCTGAAACCACTCTCAAACATCCTACCTATATATACATGAAATATAACTTAAAGTATAAGAAAGTAACTATCCATATGTAAATGTCAACTTATACTTAAATGTTTATTTCATGTATACAATTTCCCTGACAGAGAAAGTGAAAATCTAGTTCTATGCAAAGCAAGCCATTTGGTGCTCGCCAAAAGGCCTGCTTTAGACATGTTAATTAATAGGATTTGCTAAATTTTCTCATATTTTTGACCGTGCTCCCCATCTCATTTGCACGTCTTTCAATGCAAGTTTATAAAAAAACCGTGATAGTGTTAACCTCTATCTCAACTATCTAAATATATAATTCTTTTTTCATTTTGATTTAGTTAAGGTTTTAATACATGGATTCTATTGTAAATGCCTTCAGTTTTGGTCAAAAACCAGCATGTGCTAAGTTTAGGATAGATTTTAACACGTTCATTGGAACATGAAAAAAATTACGTTTTTTGAAACTAGACTCCATTCTACACATGATGGAAAAAAAAATCAATTTTCGATTAGTTTGCAAAAACTTTGGGGGGGAGCATGCTCAAATTTCATCTTTTCAAGATGTGTCCACTTTCAAAATTCATAAAATATTATATATTCATTAAAAAAATTATCCAAAATAAGAAGGATAAACTACATGGTGTTAGCTAATTTCTCACCATTAGGATTTTTGAAATTCTAAAAAAAAGTTAACCAAAAAGGGGGGAGCCCTCGGGCACTATGCTATTTTTTTTGATAAAAATAGGACTTGTTCTGCCCCCTCCCCCCCCCCTTTTTGAGACCCTTAATCTTCATTATTTTCAAAAAACAATAGTAGCTTAGAAACTAGACTCGGAGCACTTCAACTTTTGTTCTTGCCGCATCTTGAAATTTTGAGCATAACTATCTTCATTTTCTCATACAAATCAGATTTTCCTAATTTCAGAAAAAAAGTGGCATCTTAAGAGCCAAAATTGTGTCACAGATTGGTGCACTTACCCTACGATAGACAGTAATTTATACTTGAAGACTAAAAATGACAAAATCTTGATTGTTGTTGTGTATGTTAATTACATTATCTTTGGAGGAAATGAAAATATGTGCAAGATGTTTATAGAATAAATGTAGAAAGGATTTGAAATTTCTATGTTTGATGAGATGAATTTCTTTCTTGGGCTACAAATTAATCAATCAAAGGAAGGAATTTTCATTTCACAATCTATGTATGTGAAGAAGATATTGAAACTATTTGGAATGGATGGTTCCAAATTGGTAAGTATCCCTATGGTGACTAGATATAAGTTGGGAAAATATGATGATTCACCTAAGGCTAATCAAAGCAAGTATAGATCTATGATTGGTGGACTGTTGTATTTGATTGCTACTAGACCCGATATTATGCATGCAATTTATCTTGTGGCTAGATTTCAAGAAGATCTAAAGGAAAAAATTTTACTATAGTTAAAAGGATATTCAAATATTTAAAAGGCACTCCAAATTATGGGTTATGATATTCCAAGGATGCTAATTTTAGACTTAGTGCTTATACAGATGCGAATTGGGCCAAAAGTATAGATGAAAAAAAGAGTACTAGTGATGGTGCATTCTTTCTTCGATTAGATTAGTGGCATGGTTGAGTAAGAAGACTGATTTAGTCTCTTTGACTACTACTAAATATGAGTATATTGCTGCTACATCTTGTTATACACAATTTTTATGGATGAGATAGACATTGAAAGATATACCAATTTTGTTTGATGATCCTATTTCTATCTTTTGTGATAATACAAGTGTAATTAATATTTCAAATAATATTTTAATACACTCAAGAGCGAAGCATATATCTATTAGATATCATTTCTTGAGAGAGAATGTCATGGAAAATGAAGTCAAGCTCGGGCATGTTTCAAAAAAAAATCAGATTGTTGATATATTCACAAAGGCTCTTCCTAAAGATACTTTCGAGTATCTCTAGGATAACCTAGGGTTTATTGCCCATCCTTTTACAAAATAATATGCATTTGGAGATGCATCAATCTAGTGTATTCATGGTTCTATCTGTAATGCCCCACCATGCAACCCTAGAGGAAGTTGCAATTAACTACTTAAACGTGCTAATTTTTATTTTTTTAAGTATAATGAACATGCAAGTTCACTACCCATGGCAAACAACCTCTAAGGTTACGAGATTGAGATTACCTCCTAACCCACAACAATATAAATGATTCCATAACATTTACCAACTCAAGGTAAGAAGGACGCATACATTCCATACAAGATAAATACATCAAGCATAAAATATAGCCTTCAATCTCATTTATCCATAATTAAATATTACAATTACAAATTCCACCTCGATAACAATTAAGGGGCAAAATAATACAAGATCAACTGAAAAGAAATAAAGCCAACACTGATACTGAACCTCACGAGCTCTCCAACTAGAAGTATCATCCACATGAACATGAAGAAAGCCCAATGTATTTAGGTGCACGCCACCCAACCAAGTTGAACCCAAAGGCCCACCCCTCATGCTAGGAGATAGTAACAAGGAATCCTAGCCAAGACCATCTACCTCTAGACATAGGCTAACACAAAATTGAACCAAACTGAAACAACCAATCACATTAACCTCACAAGTACAACACAAGAACATCATGATTACAACTCAAGTATAGCTCTAGTACCACATAAGTACAACTCTACATGGTCACATTGCTTCTAGATATAAAGAAGGTTAAGTATGTTAAGAGAACCATACACATAATAAAAAAATACGGACTATGGTCACATCAGGTATGTTAAGGAAACCATACCCACAAAATGAATACCAACTATGGTCACATCTGGTATGTTAAGGAAACCATACCCACAAAATTGAATACTAACTGTGGTCACATCTAGTATGTTAAGGAAACCATACCCACAAAATCAATTACCAACTGTTGTCCTAGACAAAGTGTCATCACACAGCTCATCATGGGTTATCCTCTGGGATTCTTCCTAGGATTCGACCACCAATATTGGTTATCCTGGTGGCCTCTACCAAATCTCGGCCCCCATACTCACTCATGCAGAATCAAATACCTCACGTATAGACAAGATAGATGACCTTGCCATTCCAGGCCTTCCCACTCATCCCAAGTCTACATGAGCCCTTGTGTCTATGAGTGAGGCATAATTATCTTGATTAGTGAGAAGTACCACCTAATATTCTAAGTTTTGTTTTAGTTATCACTTGATTAAACCACCTCCGAAGGTTACCCAGTTTACCTCTTCCGGGCTTTGGCCCCTATAGAAGCAACTCTTCTATTTGACAACACACATACCATCCAAACACCAAGGGTACAAAGTGCAACAACCAAGATAACACAACCACTCCTTTCTCAGGAGGTGACATAAGATAAATGCATCTCCAAACACTGGAGGTAACAACAATAAAAAAACCACTCCTTACAAGGAGGCACAAATTACATAACCCAGTCCTTACACAGGAGGTACAAAACATCCCCGTTCATGGAAACCGGGTAAAAACAATGACATAACATCATGCACTACCCAAGGAAATAACAAACGATTGTCAATATGACATGACAACCCACATAACAGAAAACCCTATCTGGAAGACTTACATATTTAAGACACTTAGCCCATTTCCTAAAGCATGAACACAAAGGTGAAGTTCACTGAAGGGAATTGAAGGAAGCTACCTTTGGATATTCTAAATCCATTTCTTCATTACATTCAACATTACATCAATACAACTGAATTAAGAATATGTCTTTCCAGTTAAGGGAGAAATTATCACTAATTATTTAATTTCCCTACTTGCATTTAAATAATGAAAATTAACCCGTTCAACATATAAAAAAATTGCGTTGCTTTAAAAATAATTATTGTTTCCCCATATCAAAATCACCATTTTAAAATAATTAAATTGACTTGAAAACATATTATTTAAAAAACAAAACTACTTCTCCATTAAATACAGTATTTAGAAAAAAATAGAAATAATAACTTAACTAAAGTTACCATGTTTTCATTTCCTCAATTTGACCAAAATCATACGATTAATTTAAATCAATATTTTAATATATGCAAAATTTAAAATATGCATATATCAAAACTCATACAAATATATATAATATTAAATATTATCTATCATATATTAATAGTTTAATATTATAAAATATAATATTAAATATTAATACCTATATTAATATTTTAATATTATAACTATAATATTAAAATATTAAAACTTTTATTTTTAATAATAAACAAAAAATGAAATTTAAAAAAGGAGCCTGCATTCTTCTTGCACCGCGCACCTTGCGTGTAAGGGTGGGGTCGCGCAAGTTTTGAGGTGGGGCGGCTGTGTTGACCATAGTTGAACCCCCACCAAGGGCCGACTGTGTTGAAACACAGTCGCACCTTTTAATGGGTGTGGCTATGTTTCAACATAGTCATCCTACTATAGGAGCGGCGGTGGTTGGTGGGTGGGGGGGCGCACTGGGCGCGGTTCCCCCCACTTGCCTCCCATGGGGAGCACGGTGGGGGTGAGCCCCCAATGTCCTCCCCCAACAAATTTTTTTTTTATTATTTACCAATTAAAAAAAATGTAGGAAGAACATAAACCCTCAGCAGTTTTTTTAAAATTACATTTTATTTGATGAAAACCCACTGCGGATTTTGAAATCTGCGAGCCTCTAGTGGGGTATTTTTTATTTATTTTTAAACAAAAAAATTTGATAGCAAAACCCATATATAAAAAAATTATAACAATATATAGATGCATATACATATATATAAATATATATATATGAATTTAAATATCCTCACTAAGATTGAAGAATAAATTGAACAAATCATCTTAAAAATGAACTTTTATAGCCAAGAAAATCTCTCTTTTTTTTTTAATTTGAGAAATTTAATTTTCAAATACAATTTTCAAATTTTGAAAACAAGATCTAAGATGGGTTTTTCTTGTAGTTCAACTAAGCTTATATAATTTCAACAGCATATAAAATTTGAGAAACCTTTCAAATGAAAACTAATTTAATAGCAAGAAAACCTGTTTTCCCAAAAGCTTGAAAGATTGACAATGAAGCATTGATTCCTTTCTCTGATTCCAGCTCCTCCAAGAAATCCAACTTGTTTCTCCAAATTCAAAACCAACACAACCAAATCCAGAGATTCGCAAAACCAGCCAGATTCCTCCTCCCTCTTTTTCCAAAATTTCATGATGAAAAATTGTGAAGAAAATTCAATAATAAAGAAATTTCTCAAAAAATATCCATGGACCAACCCTCATAAATTTTCAAAAATAGAATAGCCAAAATATCTCCATTTTTCAATTTTTGAATTCAAACTTTTCTAAAATTGAAATTTTAATCATTTTTCTTATTTTTCAATTTCAAGCAATATATTCATATCTAACTTGACTTATTTCAACATCATTAATTTAATTAATTAATAAAATACATTTAATCAACGATTAAATTATTTAATAATTAAATTAAATTAATAGTAAAATAAACTGCATTTCAACATAAACCAGATAAAGCTAATCAACAATTAAACTACCAAAGCATATATTTTAAGCTTTTTCAAACTTGCAATTTTAAACTGAAATCAAGGCCAGATGAACAACATTAAACCAATGATAACCCAACGACACACTATGACTAGGGTGATGACTTGGCATGGAAAACCTAGCTACTATCTCCCAATCGAATATCGTTGGGCAATGGACATGCTCAAACTTTTGAAACTAGGTGGAGTCAATGTCCTGTACCTGTCAACCTACGAACAAAGAGTATGTCCACATGCATATATATGTCATAATTAAAACACACTGTGAAGAGGGAATCACAGAATCGTAGGGCACTCGCAAGCAAGTGATGTGATCCATCCCCTTCACCAATACAATATTTCTAACTGACAAATCCAACATAATAATTGAATCCAAAGCATAATACCTTATTAATTCGAATAACCACTTATGCTAATTTAAAACATGTCATAATGATAACATCTAAATACAGTATCATCACATCAAGATTCATCACCAAATCACGATAAAGATAGTGATCAAATAGTAATCGAGTACCAAGGTCAAAGCACTAACAGAGAATAAGGCCTAACCAAACAGAACACTATTCAATCAAAAGAGCAAAACGGAGGGGTCTTACGATCTTTTAGGATTGATTTTTTTTGGTGGTTACCTATGAGAGGGATCAAATGGTTTTTAAAGCAATGTCATTATGAGAATTTTTCTTTCATGTCAAAGGAAATTTCAATATATATAAAGGCTCACTACCCAGATTAAGGGCTCACTTCCTTAAGACTCACTATCCAGAAATGGAGGCTCACTTCTTGGGTATGTGCAGGATCATGATGGGCCAAAAAGTGGTGATATCTAAGTGATATGATGGCCCATGTGGCTGACGACTTTTTTTTACCCAAAATTGATAAAATGAAAAGGGGTTTTAAAGGATATTCTCATATTTCCACCAATATAATTTATGCTTTACTTTAGATTTAATAAATAATTATTATTCATTTTCTATTTGAATTATGACTAAAGTCCTAATTGATAGGCTGATTGAAAAACATCTATAGCTTACGAATGGTATCATATTTTATTAATCCAAAAAATTTGTCACATTCTATGCTTCACATAATATAGGATTAAAAAAAAAAAAGAGTTTCATGAATTTTTGACCAAGTTAAGGTGGTTAGACATACGAGTTTTTATATTTTAAAAAATTTGTAATAAAAAATTCGTAATTAATTATTTACTTTCAAAAAAATTATAAAAAAGTATGCATCACATCGGGACATGATTCCCCTACTTATTTATAAAGTCTTATAAAAAAATATTATCATTTTACACTTTATTATGGTTAGGGTGGTTAGACAGGCACTTACTTCTTATTTTTCCCTGAAATTTAAGTACTACTACATTGAAATTTAAAATTTTCACCAAATAGATTTTCTTAAAAATAATAAACCTAGTAGTTTAGAAACTACATTCAATTTTCTACATATTCTATTCTTACACATTTTTGAAATAATATAGATAACTTATTCAAATTTTTACATCAAGTTTCCTAACTCCGATTTTTTGAATTTTATTGCCACTTAAGGGCCTATTTTTCCACATGATGATCTTGCACATACTCGCCTAAAACAAAATTCAAAGAAATAGATAAAGATCCACCACTAAGAATTTTAGACACTTCGCAACTTGATCAAAAAATTTTTGCCACACTTCGCTCTTCCACACTCTACTTTTCACACTTATTCGCACACTCTTCACTTGCTTCAATCGAATGATGGATGGATGATAAATTTTCTACAACCTGATTCACTTGTATACCATCATCAACATTAGAAACATTAATAAAGTTGGCTAAAAAAATTCAAATTACAAATTCAAACAGGGTCGGCTACTCAACATTCTCGTGGTGGATAAGAGTGTGAGAGGACCAATTACATATTTAACTTGTGGGACCCAACCAACATCTTGGATCTCGCACATGCTTTCACATATCGATGCAAAAACATAATGTAATATGTAAACACCAGGTTGGCCAAACCTAATGAAAACAACAATGAACTTTGAAGTACACACATCATCAACAAGATAATCTAACATGGACAACTCAACACACTTCACCAATAAATTTACCATCTCTAGGAATACCTCAGATACATCCACAACAATTTCAACAAACTTCATTCGTAGAAAAAATTTCACCAGTCCACTTGGACAACTAGCAAAAATATCGGAGCTATGGAGTAGGTCTTTCAAAGTGCCAAACCACTAGACACTTTTTCTAAACATTGAAAGCATCACAAAGAGTAATCTACAAGATCTGAAACCAAATACCAGAGAACTAGAGAGCTAGAAAAATTCTCCCAAGACACAACCAGTTCACACACCAGTGAACATAATGTTTTCTCTCCATCAAACTAGAAGGTGAAACTTAGAATATATAAACAATTAAAGATCATGATCACACTTGTAGATCTGCACAGGAATAGGGTCAACATAGAGGAAATGTGGACCACATTATTGGATCATGCACAAAACACGCTTCAACTCAACTTTCATTATTTCTCAAACTTTCTCAAAAGAACTTCAAAACAACTCAACTTGTATAGTGGTGACATCAATGAAAATATTAATGAAAACACCACCAAATACATCCATACTTGCAACAATCTCCCCCTTTTTCATTGATGGAAAAACATGATGTGAGAAACCACCAAATACAACATACATGCTTCTTAGAAGCGACGACCTACCAAACATAGAATTTCCACATGCTCTCTCTCCCATAGGCATACATGATTTTTAGAATTGACAACCTATGCAATCATACAATTTTCACATTCTCTCTCCCCCCCTTTGACATCAATGCAAAAGGAAATTCTTTCCATAAAAATCTATGTCCACCACCCCTTAGGAGTACATCCACATCACATACTGCAACAATGCAATTCTCTAGTCTCGTAAGGATTAGACCTCAATTATCAATCCAAACCAAGAAGAGTTTGTGAATCCATTGAACTGATGCACCTCCATGTGCACCTAGTTCAAAGGAGGGGAAGAAACCCCTAACTTCCCTCTAAGATACTAAAAACTACCCTTCGAAAGGGCCTTAGTGATTATATTTGCAACTTGTTCCTTGGTAGGTACATATTCAAGTTTAACTTCATTCTACAATAACTTCTCTCTCAATTAGTGATATTTGATACATATGTTCTTTTTTCTAGAGTGCATCACTGGATTCTTCAAAAAAATTATAGCACTTGTATTGTCACAAAAGATAGAATTGGGTTCATTACTCACCATACCTATGTCCAACAAGGTTTTCTTCATCCACACAACTTGTGTATAGTAGGATATTTCTGCAATATACTCTACTTCTATAGTGGATAAGGAAACTAAATCTTATTTCTTGCTCAACCATGCAACTAATATTCCTCTAAGAAATAATGCACCACCACTACTATTGTTTTGGTCATCTACATATCCAACCCAATCAATATCAATGTATTCATTAAAGTTGAAATCATTGTTCTTCGAATACCATCGCCCATAGTTTGGAGTTCCTTTAATATATTTGAATATCCTCTTCATAGTTGTAACATGTGCTTCTTTTGGTTCTGCTTGAAATCTTGGAACCAAACACACTGCATGCATAATGCTAGGTCTAGTAGTAGTAAGCTAAAACAATCCTCCAATCATGGATTTGTACATTCTCTGATCAAATTTAGTAGATTCATCATCCTTAGTCAACTTACAACTAGCTACCATAGGGGTACAAACTAATTTAGTGTCATCCATTCTAAACTTATTCAAAAATTCCTTAACATAATTAGATTGTGAAATGAATATCCCTTTGTCAGTCTAATTAACTTGAAGTCCATGAAAGAAATTCAATTCACCAATCATATATATTTCAGATTCCTTTTGCATCTCTTCAACAAACTTCTTACACATACCTTCATTTCTGCCAAAAATGAGATCATCAACATACATTACAATTATCAACACCTTACCTTTCTCAACCTTGAAGTAAATATTGTTTTCTATAGACCCTTTGTTGAATCCATGTTTGGTCATGTATCTATCCAACCTAGGATATCGAGCTCTAGGAACTTGCTTCAATCCATATAATTCTTTCTTCAACTTACAAACTATGTTTGATTTATCTGACAGTGAAAAACCTTATGGTTTCTCCATATATACTTCTTCTTCTAGCTCTTCATTTAGAAATACAGACTTGACATCCATCTGATATGAACAAATATGTTGGGAAGACAAATCATCAAAAAATATTTTTTTGGGGGGATTTGAGGTATCACAAATGTGAAATGACTTTGTAGTTTTTGAAAATTGTAAGGTAGTGTCAAACCTTAGCCTAAAATTTTCGCAAAACTATGTCCAAGTCTTATATACAATAGAGTGTAAATATAATTTGTAACTTTGAGAAACTACAAATTCATAACTAATGAATATTTAAACTTATAAAATTGATGCAAATACACTTTAATTGATTACATTCTATAAGTATTTTCAAGGTATTAAAACTAACAAATTTTGTTTTCTCTAAAATTCATGATATGTAAAATGAAAGGGGCTAAAAATTACAAATAGAAAGGATGCATTATGGATATTACATTAGAACGATTGAAAATTTATCAAAGGTTTTTCAAATTAAAGGGATCTCTAGCGAATAAATGGGTAATTCAAAATTTTGGACTAGTCTGTTGACATCCATATGCACATTAGAATTTAGATGACATGTAATGAGGGAATATAATGTGAAAATCCAAGTCAAAGTGGCCATTCAAATTATAAAGTGGTTTATCATTTTGTGATTACATAAAAGAAATGACTCTTAGTCATCCTATCATAACGTACCTTTTTATGTGTGGTTGCAACTCACTATTACGGGTTGAAAATATAGTAAATGAAATTATACTCAATTTGTTCTTAGTCTTCATGTTTTCAAAGTTTGAATTTATTTTCTTTCCACATAATTTGATATATTTAATTTAATAAATATTAATAGATTTAACATTTTTTTTTGAGAAAAAGAATTTTTTGTGTAGATTATATTAATACTTATAAATAATTACAACATATGATGTAATGTAGCTGGACATAACAAACAAAAACCTTTAAATTTTTTATCTATATTCCCTCCCTTATATGCCACTACAAATTTACTATTCTTTAGACTACCCAAAACCAAAAAAATCAAAGCTATAACCATATATGAATTACATCCACACATATATAAGTGAACAAACTGATTGCATTCCCCTTCAAGGACCCTAGACTAAGTTTAGCCCCTGATCCTCTTGCACAACAACATCGTATTAGGTATATTACCTTGCCCTCTTATCACCTTGTGATGTGCTACCAACTCTCTTAATTCTGACCCTTGAGGAAAAGTGTGAGATATCACGAAAGAAATTCCATAAAATTTCTTCATGAATCTGAACATTGTATCTCTACCTCCTTAAATACTTGTTGTGGGTAAACCTTCTCTATATAGCCAGAAAATGGTAGTTTCCACGAAACTATATCAAGTCATCGATGGGACAAACTTCAACCTCTCACCGAAATTTTTGAGTCAATTTGAAAAGTGTAATACCTACAAAGACTAACAGCTATTGGAGTATCGGTAAGATCCGTGACCATATCTCACTAAACACTCAATGTCACACTGATAAAAATACCTCATGAAACACCATTGACCAAGTCCATCGCCACATTGGAGAGACAACATATTTCCTTCCATTGATATGAAAAATTCATGTCGATGTCCACTTTACCGCTCAAATGGTTCACTATGTATCAACCTATCAGTAAGAGAACAAATTAACGCTCACTAATATGAGGATGCCATATCGATAAAGATCACAATGATTGATGTGGCCCCCACTACCAAGTCAGCACCAACTATCACTCCCCATGGGTCAACTAAGGTCTCACCATAGTCATCGATCCATCATCAAGACATGGTGGAGAGTTCCACTGAAGTCCCTATCACAGTGATATAGGCTTATTGGTCTATCCTTGAGATTACCATTAGTGTTTGATTGATAGAACAATGTTCCACTAACAAGATAGAATTATCACTCTATCATTAAGATAAAGCATGCAGTCTCATCGATATAGCCATGTTACACCAAACCAAAAGTATATTGGGTTGTTGGGGAGACAAATAAGAAGGTCCAACCAACGTGACTGAATCTCTTTGCTGGAACATAATTCAAGAACTTTCGTAGAGAATTCTCAACAATATTCGATGGAAATATACCTACCAAACAAAGCAATGTGTTAGCATAAAAAACCTTCACTTATCGTTGATGATACCATCCATGCCTCACAGTCTGGCTCTTCCCATTCCCTTGTACCATCACCACCTCAACTTTTGCTAATTACTAAATGCTTACACTCCAAATTTTATTCTAATTTTCAACATGAGCGAACCTTAAAAACTTCAGCAAACATATTCTCTAATAAATTATTTTACTTATCCACATTCACAGTTTCTTATGCAGCTATCTCTAATATTTGTGGGTACTTTTTCAATTGAACATCATTCTACATTGGTACTTCTATACCTTCACAACCCAAGTTAGCCAATATATCTGCCAGATTGTTTCCCTCTTGATACCTGTATGCAAGATTATGTATGATTAAAATATGTCTAACAAGTCCCATACTTTTTGCAAACTATAATTTAGATTCCAACATTGCATCTTTCTACCTTTGCAAGCATTTGCAATAATTAGTGAGTCCCCTTCCACATGGATCCTTGATGTACCCATATTTAACACCACCTCTAGCCCTAGTAGGACAGCCTGGGCTTCAACAACATTATTGGTGCCTATTGGTAGTTGTTATGATAATGTTGCAACAACATTTCCTACTGAATTATGTATGCATATGCCTGCCCCTAAATCTCTTGGATTACCTCTTGACACTCCATCAAAATTCAATTTTAAGTAACCAAAATGTGAGGGTTTCCATTTGACTTCTTTTCTATCCACCTTTTGTTTAATGATTTGATGAAGACTCCCTGAAAATGGTAGTACTATATTTTTCCAAGATTTAAAAATGAAATCATCCCAACTTTTGTAGAGAGAATATATATTCGTGTACTTTAGCACATGTGCATTTACTACATCCAAAACCACAAATTCTCAATTTTTACTTTAATAATCTCAAGGGAAGATGATGATTTCTGAAAGATTCACATATTACACTCCCACCATTTGCTCCATATTACTGCAAATGGAATAACCTTCCAGAAAGATGCAAAAAATGAATTTTTATATAACACTATCCAACTCTGAAAGATATCCCAAAGGGAGTTTGGCAAAGGAATCTCCAAATTTAATTTACTCTTTACTATAAACATCCAACATTCCTATGAAAAATTATATTGCAGAAGAAAGTGGTCAGTTGTTTCCAATTTTGCATCAGATAATGGACATTTAAATGGATCCACAATCTTCAATTTTGTTAGACAATCACTCGTTAGATTCCTCTTCCATAGTGGTAACCATGCAAAACTCCCTACTTTTGGAAGAATTTTGTTTTTCCAATAGAAAGGATAAGCTCTTTGTGAAACTAATTGTCCCCTTTTTTGGATTAAAGATATATAACCTTCTTGGATTGAATAAATACCCTCTTTTGACAGAGCCCAAAAAATCATGTCAGACCTTCCCAAAAGATACACATTTCTAGTTTTCAATACTTCATGAAGTGGCAAAAATTTAGCCAATGAGAGAGAAGAATAAAAAAATTTGTTCCAAATTGCTTTCCATGTTAAACCTTGTGTTGACTTGACATAATCTAAATATTTGGCACCCATTCATTTATTAATATTTCCCTTTGTGTATGCAACTCTGGAATGTCCTATAGATAAGGCTTACCCTGCCAAGAATCTTCCCAAAATTTAATAATTTTTCCATTATGAATTTCCCAAGTAATATAAGAAGTAACAATGGGCCTACATGATATCAAGAAATTTCATATAGTTGATCCTTTTGGGGGCTTTGAAATGGTAAGAAATATTAAAGGACTAAAACTTTCTAGATATTTAGCTTTCATTAGCTTACACAATGTTTCCTCCGATAGCCTTGAACTTCTAAAAGTTTCCAAAGGAAAACACTTATGCACCAACCCACACTTTTAGCCTACCATTTTCAAATCTTGTGTCTTGGTAATCAATGCTTACTCTCCCTTTGAAAAATTTATAAAACTATCTAAGTATTGAATGCTTACTCTTATAAGAACTTTTAAATTTGCATAAGTATGATATCCTCTTCTTGCATGTATTTACATGTGATGTTGGATTGTAAATTGAAACTTTTATTAAGAACAAATTGGGGTATGTTTTTGAAAAGTTAAGCAACATTTACAAGGCGTCATACCCTTCACAACGAGCCACTAGGGCCCAAAAGGAAAAAATTGGGGTATGTTGACATAGATAAAACATGAGATTTTTTGTCTTAACTAATTAAATTTACCCATGTAAGGAAAAAAATTGACTGAGGTATTAAGTTCAAGAAAAGGTGGCAAGTGATTCTAATATTTTATGCTAGGAAAAATAGCAATGGTAATTCTCATATCCTCAATTTTTTTTGGTGATTTTTAAGAATTAAAGAAAATGTGGGGGTCAAGACTTATAATAGAGTCAATTTCCTATGAATCGCTAAGATAGAATGTTGACTATAAATATCGAAAATTGGTCTAGGCCTGCGAGTACCACTTTTGACATAATTTTCCATTGTCCATGGTCATGATTAAATAATATTTATTATTTAATTACTTTCTAAACACATATTTATTCTATTAATTAAATAATTCACAACTCAACATTCCATTAACTTGAAAATTTTCATAAAATTATTCATCTCAAACAATGATTAAGTGCATTCTAGATCACATTGTAAACATTCTCATGGTAGCCCACAATTCAATGCACCAAACTACCATTTATAACTTCCACAAAATAATAATAAATCCAATATCTTTGGTGAGATTGAAGATAACATAACTATAGACTTCCCTTAAAAATTTTATGAAGATCCAATGGTGGAAAATAAATTTATTGCATTTTCCCAAAAAAGAAAACCCTAGGTAGTGTTCAAATATGCCCTCACAAAAATGGTCATAACTTATTCAAAACTTAATGAATTTTGATGAGACTTGAAGAAAATTAAATTATATTCACATAGAAAAAAAATCCAATTGGTTTCAGATCCAAAATATAGACTTTACAATCTGTACCATCACATTTTTCAAACTGTAAATTCTGCAAAATATTGTTAGAATAGGCAGTCTCACCAAAATAGTCATATCTTTCACAAAACTCAATAAAATTTAATGAGACAAAAATAATTGGAAACTAGAAATATATATATTTACATCCGTATATGATAATCCCTTATTTGAGTCCATACTAGGCTGTACAAAGCACAACTTCATTTTGAAAAGAATGTAAAAATCAGAAAATGCACACCAAACTTGAGGTTGTCATTCATCAAACTTCAAAAATAATGTATCCAACCCCACAATTCAAGTTTTGGAGGTTGTAATTATACATTTACAACCAAAACCAACTATTTTCAACCACTTTTTAATTAGTTTGTTGACAAAACACCTTAATGACACTTTTGACAATTTGCTTGACAACTTTCTTGACTAACTTTTACAATTTTTACAATATGAAACAACTTTAAACATTATTTGACAAATGACTTCAAATATGAATTTCTAAGACTCAAACTCCTATAAAATGGTTTGATAAACCTTATTATAAGACCCAATACATAAAATAGAGAAACTATTTACAAATTGCCTCATGGAGGCTTGAAAGCAACTTGGTGCTCCTGCACCAGATTCTAAGATTTTATGCTAGGAAAAATAGTGATGGTAATTCTCATATCCCTAAAAAAAAATTATGATTTTTAAGAATTAAAGAAAATGGGGGGTCAAGACTTATAATAGAGTCAATTTCCTATGAATCACTAAGATAGAATGTTGACTATAGACAACGAAATTGGTCTAGGCCCACGATTACCACTTTCGACATAATTTTCTAATGTCCGTGGTCATGATTAAATAATGTTTATTATTTAATTACTTTCTAAAAACATCTTTCTTCTATTAATTAAATAACCTTTTATTTAATTAATTCATTATGACCCTTTTTCAACTTTGATTAATTAAATAAATCATGTTTATTTAATTATTTTGCTAACTAATTAATTCTCTTTTCTTAATTAAATAATTTATTATATTTAAATAACCCATTTGTCATATTTCAACTATAATTAAATATGTATTATTTAATTGTTCAATTAATCCTTTTCAACAGTCAATTAAATAAATTATCATTATTTATTTAACTAGATCTTTCAATTTTTGAATGGTGAATTAAATTAACATTTAATTCATAATTAAGTGTTTTTGTCACATTATTTTGTCATCCAGTTATCTAATTATTCACTCACCTTCTGACTCGAGATCTATTTAAATCTACCAGTTATCTCCAGATTCGATATCTAATCGTCTTTGTGAAATGACTCTCTGTCACAACTAGTCAGTTAACTAGTTCTAACTCATATGCAAGAACATATTTACTAATTAAATATCTTTATTTAATTAATTAATTCATGTGTGCATTTGAACACTTGAACTTCAAATCTATTTTAGTCTTTATCTTTGACATTCAAAGTCTATTCTTCTTATTTTTGAATAGTCTTAACACCAAATTAAACTATTATTCTAATTTAATCTTTATCCTGAAGAATCTCCTAACTCATGTTCTAACTGACATAGAACTCATGTCACATGACATTCATCAATCTTGTTCATTTATCTCTCTTTCGAATTTGATTCAATCGTTCGAAAACCCAAAATCTATAAATTGACTTGTCATTATCATTATTCTCCCCCCCGAAATCAATACTTTTTGAGAAGAACTTACTATCTTCGATATTTTTCTTAGACAATACATCTAGGATATGCTTGCATCAATACAGAAAATATAAGGGCAAGAATAATGATACGACAAAATGGAGGAAAATCAAGATAATTCAAAGAAGTTGGCAAATATTTGGTGAGACTATTCTAGTTATTGTTTTTATTGTTTAGTTATTTTTATTCGTTCTTAGTTGTTTTATTTAGATTAGTACTTGTTAGATTAGATTTAACTATCTTTCTATGCAGATTTCTATTTATCTATGTTACATTTGGTGAACCTGATGTGAAGCATGCTTCAAATTTTGTGACTCCTTTCCGCCTTTCCATTTTTTGTTTTGTAGGTATCGTAAGAAAAACCACATATGATATCGTGAACTGCATATGACACATCATGCAATGCATCTAATAACACAAGCCACATCTATGACATTTTGCACCGCATCTGACTATCAACATCATGACGCATCTGTGAGTTGAAACGTTGCATCTTCCTAGTAATAATTTTCATCTTTTTATTAACTTTCATATTTTTCGCGTTTTTGATTTTTCTTTTTTCATCTTGTTTTTGTTTTTGCTAATGTTTTGATTGCAACTGTGTTTAGGAGGATAACATTGTTTTCATAGGATCAAGTGTAGAAGACCAAAAACATCTTCTTTTCTACGGGATGAAAGCTAAAGACACAAATAAATTATTAATCAGTTGCATGCAGGACCTTATGTGAAGAGATTGAATTTTTTATTTTGTTTAAAAATATTGTGTTTGGTAGACAAAAAATTATCATTTGGATTAAATAGAACTAGTTTATGCTTTGTCTAGTATGAAAGCACATTTTTGCAACCCTTTATGATTTGGTATATCGAATTATCCTCTCCCCTTGTGCATTCATGTGATCCTGGGTGGAAGAGATACGATTACTAGCTCTAGAACTTGGGCTTGTCTTGGTAGGAAAAATTACTCAACCCAAGACGACTCAGAGAGGTAACACGCAAGTTAGCCAGTGACTTCTACTCGGTATATAAAAGTGGATTTTTGGGGGAAACCCCAAAAATCACGCTCACTATTCTGACGAGAAGGGCATAAATGGTCTCTCGTCATACTGGATGGTGCCCCACAAAAAAAATCCCTTACTAAAAACCATGTTGTATTTTTTCCAAAATCCTATCTATTTGTTGGTGTAGTAGGTTTGAACCTGTGAAGCCATCTTACATTCTTATAATTCATGGGTAGAGTAGTTTGTCTTCCCCATATAAGTGCATTTCATGGGTAGAGTAGTTTGTCTTCCCCATATAAATGAGTTTCATGGAGGGGATCTAGTGGGGTCAAGCTACTAGTCATCCACCTTAAATATGCATAGCTAGATTTATCCAAGTAAGAACTCAATAAATATTGTCCAACATAGCCTAGGTTGTAATTATCTTCTGGTTTTAACAGATTCAACACATCAGATTGAAAAAAACTTTGTATTATGTGCTTGGTTTTTGTTGTATTCGTCAAAAACTTGATCATTAAACTGAGTCAATTGTAACATTATCTTCATAAAACCATAACTATCAAACAAAGTCGCAACTTTCGTATTTCAAGACGCATGTGTCCTAGAGAGTCACAACTTTTTCAGTAAACATCGCATGTGTCTATCAAAAAAAATCATTTCATAGAGTCAAGGTTTTGAGCCGCAATTGTCAACTTTCAAGCCACATGTGTATTTGCAAGCCGCTACTATCAAAGGAAAAACCACAAGTGTTTGTTAATAGGTTTAGTTTCATAGAGTTCATATTATGAGTCGCATCTGATCAGTGAGTTGTATCTGCCATAAATTAAACCGCATCTGTCAGAAAGTCTCAATTGGCTATCAACATTCAAAACCTAGTTTGGTCAAATCACTACATCTGAAACTTGAAACACATCTATCAAAAATAGCAACGCATTTGAGAAGTGAACCACAGTTGACTGTCAACACAGGAAAATTCAAAAACTACAAACTCAGCCCGAAAGAAAAAAAATTGCTCAAAAACCTTGCATTAATAGGTGTCATATACATCCTAGTCATATTCATCCTAAGTTGCAAACATTTAGAAACTTCCTAGGAAGTTTCATATCGTAGAATAGAATAACTTTCCTCATCATTGGATACGTTCATGCTTCGATTTTTCACTATCATTGAACCTAGTCACTATTATCCTATTTGTGAATCTTTCTAGCTCAATAGTCTAGTTTGGGAAATTCACCTTGTCAACTGTCATTGTCCTACAATCAGGTTCCTTGGTAAGGTTAGATCATTGCTTGCACTTATTCCATAGGTGGTATGTTATACACATCTTAGAATCATTTAACATCATGGTCTAGTCAAAAAATTACATATTTCCATCAGGTAGCGTAAGTCATCTTAGTATATGTCACTTTAGAAATCTTTAGCAACATCCTTTATATTCAGAAAATCCAAAAAACATAAAAATAGGAAAATACCAATTTTTAGACATAGTTTGCATTAACTCATTTTGAGCAACTTTTCATGGTTGAAACAAGGTCTAAAAAGAAACACAGAACAATTTTGAACCCTTACCAATTTTTTAATCCTTCCATAAATAAACCATCAGGGAAAGAAAGACCACACAAAACTTTTCTTAACAAACACATCACTAGAGATGCACATGGTCAATTTTTTACCGAAGAAATAGATGTTGTAGTACAAGATCTTGAATTTTCATCCTTTATGGATGAATGTTTGGCAAATGATCCCCATCGATATCTAGCAAAGTTTCTAGTAGAAAGTGCCACACTACCACCAGGATTTGATGTTCACACGTTGAAAACAACATCTACTCAACCAATGGAAACCATGGCATCAAGTGTGTCTATACCTCAAATTAATGCAACAATACCAATTGGCATACTAACTCAAACATCGTCAATTGTAAACACAATCTCATTTAACATAACGCAAGGTTTACAATTCACTAAGGGGTCATCTTCATCAACCCCTTCACGCATAAACACTATTGATAAAAGACCCAAGGTTGCCACAAACACAACTATACCGCATATTGCCATTCCAAAAATAGGGGTTACCCAAAACATCCCAACAAAAAATATTCCTATAACAAACTAGAACATTCTAATAGAAAATATTCCTACACCAAACTAGAACATTCTGATACGAAATATTCCTATACCAAACCGGAACATTCTGATAGGAAATATCCCTACTTCGAACTATAACATTCTAACAAGATATGTCCCCACATCAAACCAAAAAATTCTAATGGGATATATTCCCTCACCAAATCACAATCCATCACAAAACATAGCATTTCAGAACACCTACATTGATCCTAACATTGCAAACATGTCCTCGACACAAGTAGATGTTCTCCAAAATAAAATGCAATTGATTCAACAACATATGGACAACATTTTAATGTTAAGAAAATGAACTGTCTTAGCACAAGACTTATGCCCATGTCCTTTTGACAAAGCACTATAGATGACACCCTTGCCACATAGATACATTATACCAAATTTTCCTAAGTATAATGGAAAGAGGAATCCTTTAGAAAACATTAGAGAATTTTGTACAACATGCATGGACATATCATATCACCCCACATACTTGATGATACTATTTTTGTGAACCCTTGTTGGGATAGCACTAGAATGGTTCTCTAAATTACCATATGGCATAAAATCTTGGGGTGAATTAGCTGAGACATTTTTTGAACACTTTTCCTTTACCATAGACAATGAAATAACAATAGCTACCTTGTGTCACACAATGCAAGAAGGAAAAAAAATTACCACTTTCTTCCAAATATGGAGAAGTCTAGCTAGTAGATGTCCATTTGGAATACCATAAAAACACGAAGTCACGACATTCCTTGAAAATATCAATCCAAAACTAAGAGGCAACTTAAGGGTACATTGTTGTACATCATTCCTAGACTTGGTACAAAAATGCATCATCCTTGAAAAAGGTCTTATTGACAAAGGAGAAATTAAATTACCAGGTAGAAACCCAGTTGTTCAACATCAAAATGATCCCAACGATAGAAACAAGTTTTGGTCTAGAAACAAAAATGTCACAAATGACAGCATTGTTGATGCTAAAACCATACATATGGGATGGGTCGTCACACTTAGAGGTTACAACCCCAATCAATACATGACGAATATTCTAGATCAAACATAAAATTTTGTCCAAAATTCACAACAAGAACGACCAAAAAGGACATTTCCTAAATGTGAATTTACCCCTTTAGGGAAACCAATCGAGATAATTTTCAAAGAGTTGATCAAACATGATCTCCTAAAACCATTGGAACCAAGATAGTATGATCCTAGATAGTTTAAACCTTCATGGTGGGATGATAATTCCTATTGTGAATACCATCGAACAAAAGGACACAACCTGCAACAATATTGACAATTTAAGAATATCATACAAGACTTTGTTGAAGACAAAACCATAGCGGCCAATGGGAAGAAACATACCAAGAACAATGATCATAAGGTCTTCATGGACCCATTACATCACCATGCGAAAGGAAAATCCTCCAATTCAAGACCTAAGAATAATGTATCAGCCACTTCTACCAATACCAAGTATGACTATGGAAAAGGTACGATCATAAATCACCTCTGAACTGCAAATGAAAATGTCCATACCATCACCATTAAGAAGAATCCCGAATGTGTTGTAAACACACACTAATCTAAGATAACTCTTCTAGGTCCTTCTTCTGAGCCAGCTACATAGTCTTCCAAGTCTAAGTACAATCTGCTTGATCAACTGAGCAAGACTACAACACATATATCCATTTTGGAACTGTTGACTTTATCACGTGATCATCAAGCCATTCTCAACAAATATTTATAGAGCATGATTGTTCCTACTGACTTTGATGTCAATAATTTTGAAGAAATGATAGGATAATTAACCAAATACCATCATGCCACCTTTTCTCAATAGGATTATTGAACAGAAAATACCGATCATAATGACCCCTTACATCTTGAAGTTCTAGTTATCAAACTAAAATCAGACGAGTCTTCGAAGACGGAGGAGTACATTTGAACCTTTGTACCCTAAAATTATTTTAAGGCATTAGGATTCTTAGAAGCATGCATAGACACCTCTAAGATTATAATTATCAAGGCTTACAATTATGAGGAAATATCATCCAAAGGAGTTGTCACAGTCCCTATCAAAATTGGATCAATAGTTATGAACATCGACTTCCAAGTCTTAGATCTCACCCTTCTATATAACCTATTGTTAGGTAGACCTTGTATACATGCAATGAAATTCCTACCTTCCACATATCACCAGTGTCTTAAATTCTTGTATAATGGCACCAAGATCACGATTAATGGTGATCCAGATCCTGTTCAATATTGTACAAGCCTAAGGGAAATTCCATAATGACAGGTGTCAGTTAATCAAGAAGATTCATAATCCACCATATCCCCGTATGTTGATCCATCACATATTTTCAAGTTCATTTCATTAAAACCACCATCCACCACTCCTAAGGTCGAGATCCAAGATAAGGGTTATGGAGAATATTACATGAAGGCATCCTATTGTGTCAGTCAACTGGATCCACCTAAGGCATATGGTCTACCAATGGCAGATAGAAGACAATCTATAGTCACATTTCATGTCCCCCCTACAATGACATTGACCAGAGTTAAGTGAATAAGTTATGGATAAGATAGCAAAGGATCACTATGGAAAAGGCTTTAAGATAATGCAAATAAAAGGCTATGATGGACATAGTGGGTTAGGACTACATCAAAATGGAAGGACTTAACCAATCATTATCTCACCACGACTGAAAGGCCTAGGGCTAGGGTTTCAACCAGTTATGTAAGTTAAATTTGGGACAAACTTCAACCTCTAACCATATTTTTTGAGTCAATTCGACAAGTGTAACACCTACAAAGACTTAACAGCCACCGGAGTATCGGTAAGATTCGTGACCATATCTCACCTAACACTCATTTTCACACTTATACGAATACCTCATGACACACCATTCTTCCAAAAGCGGGGAGTTTTGCATGGTTAAAACTTCCTTTTTTGCATCTTTCTGGAAGGTTATTCCATCTGTAGTAATATGGAGCTTATAGTGGGAGTGTAATTTGCAAATCTTTCAAAAATCGTCATCTTCCCTTGAGATCATTAAAGTAAAAATTGAGAATTTGTAGTTTAGGATGTAGTATATGCACATGTGCTAAAGTACAATAATACATCTTCACTCTACAAAAGTTGTAATGATTTCATTTTGAAAGCTTGGAAAAATATAGTATTGCCATTTTTAGGGAGTCTTCATCAAATCATGAATCAAAAGGTGGATAGAAAAGAAATCAAATGGAAACCCCAACATTTTTGGTTACTTAAAATTGAATTTTGATGGAGTGTCAAGAGGGAATCCAAGAGCTTTAGGGGCAGGTATATGCATACGTAATTTAGTAGGAAATGTTGTTGCAACATTCTCATTACAACTACCAATAGGCACTAATAATGTTGTTGAAGCCCAGGTTAGCATATTAGGGCTAGAGGTAGTGTTAAATATGGGTACATCGACGATCCACATGGAAGGGGAATCATTGATTAATGTAAATGCTTGCAAAGGTAGAAAGATGCAAAGTTGGAATCTAAATTATAGTTTGCAAAAAATATGGGACTTGTTAGAAAAAATGTAATCATACATAATCTCGCATACAGGTATCGAGAGGGAAACAATGTGGCAGATATATTGACTAACTTGGGTTGTGAAGGTATAGAAGTATCAATGTATAACGATGTTCAATTGAAAAAGCACCCACAAATATTAGAGATAGTTGCAGAAGAAACTATGAATGTGGATAAGTAAAATAATTTATTAGAGAATATGCTTTCTGAAATTTGTAAGGTTCGCTCATGTTGAAAATTGGAATAAAATTTGGTGTGTAAGCATTTAGTAATTAGCGGAAGTTGAGGTGGTGATGGTACAAGGGAATGAGCAAAGCCAGACTCTAAGGCATGGATGCTATCATCAATCATAAGTGAAGGTTTTTTATGCTAACACGTTGCTTTGTTTGGTAGGTATATTTCCATCGAATATTGTTGAGCATTCTCTATGAAAGTTCTAGAATTATGTTCCAACAAAGAGTGTCAGTCACGTTGGTGGGATCTTCTTATTTGTCTCCTCAACAACCCTATATAATTTTGGTTTGGTTTGTTGGCTATATTGATGAGACTGCACGCTTTGTCTTAATGATAGAACGATAATGCTATCTTGTCAGTGGAACACTTTCTATCAATCGAACCCTAATGGTAATCTCAAGGATAGACCAATAAGCCTATATAACTGTGATAGGGACTTCAGTGGAACTCTCCACCATGTCTTGACAATTGACCGATGACTATTGTGAGACCTGAGCTAAGCCATGGGGAGTAATAGTTGGTGCTGACTTGCTAGTTGGGGCCACATCAATCAATGTGATCTTTATCGATATGGCATCCTCGTATCAGCAAGCCTTAATTTATTGTCTTATCGATAGGCTGATACATAGTGAACCATTTGAGCGGTAAAGTGGACATCGACATGAATTGTTCATGTAAGTGGAAGGCAATATGTTGTCTCTCCAATGTGGTGATGGACTTGGTCAATGGTGTGTCGTGAGGTATTTGTATCAGTGTGACAATGAGTGTTCAGTGAGATATGGTCACGGATCTTACTGATACTTTGATGGCTGTTAAGTCTTTGTAGGTGTTACACTTGTCAAATTGACTGAAAAAAATTGGTGAGGTTGAATTTTTTCCCACCAATGACTCGATATAGTATTGTGGGAACTACCATTCTTGGGCTATATAGAGAAGGTTTACCCACAACAAGTATTTAAGGAGGTAGAGATACAATTTTCAGATTCATGAAGAAATTTCATGGAATTTCTTTCATGAAATCTCACACTTTTCCTCAAGGGTTGGAATTAAGAGAGTTGGTAGCACATCACAAGGTGATAAGAGGGCAAGGTAATATACCTAATAGGATGTTGTTGTGCAAGAGGATCAGGGGGTAAACTTAGTCTAGGGTCCTTGTAGGGGAATGCAATCAGTTTGTTCACTTATATATGTGTGGATGTAATTCATATATGGTTATAGCTTTGTTTTTTTGGTTTTGGGTATACTAAAGAGCAGTAAATTTTTAGTGGCATATAAGGGAGGGAAGATAGATAAAAATTGTAAGGGTTTTTGTTTTTTATGTCCAGCTACATTATATCATATGTTGTAATTATTTATAGGTATTAATATAATCTACAAAAATATTTCTTTTTAAAAAAAAAAAATGTTAAATCTATTAAATATTTATTAAATTAAATATATAAAATTATGTGGAAAGAAAATAAATTCAAACTTTGAAAACATGAAAACTAAGAACAAATTGAGCATAATTTCATTTACTATATTTTCAACCCTTAATAGTGAGTTGCAACCACACATAAATAGGTATGTTGGGATAGAATGATTAAGATTCATTTCTTTTACAATCACAAAATGATAAACCACTTTAGAATTTGAATGGCCACTTTGTCTTGGATTTTAACATTATATTCCCTCATTACATGTCATCTAAATTCTAATGTGCATATGGATGTCAGAAGACTAGTCCAAAATTTTTAATTACTCATTTATTCTCTAGAGATCCCTTTAATTGGAAAAACATTTGATAGATTTTCACGCATTCCAATGTAATATCCATAATGCATCCTTTCTATTTATAATTTGTATCCCGTTTCATTTTACATATCATGCATTTTAGAGAAAAAAATATTGTTAGTTTTAATACCTTGAATACACTTGTAGAATGTAATCAATTAAAGTGTATTTGCATCAATTTTATAAGTTTAAATATTCATTAGTTATGAATTTTTAGTTTCTCAAAGTTAAAATGTATATTTACACTCCATTTTATATAAGACTTGGACATAGTTTTGCAAAAAAATTAGGCTAAGGTTTGACACTACCTTACAATTTTAAAAAACTACAAAGTCATTTCACATTTGTGATACCTCAAATCCCCCAAAAAAATATTTTTTGATGATTTGACTTCCCAACATATTTGTTCATATTAGATGGATGTCAAGTTTGTATTTCTAAATGGAGAACTAGAAGAAGTATATATGGAGAAACCAGAAGGTTTTTCACTATCAGATAAATCAGGCATGGTTTGTAGGTTAAAGAAAGAATTATATGGATTGAAGAAAGTTCCTAGAGCTCGGTATCCTAGGTTGGATAGATACATGATAAAAAATGGATTCAACAAAGGGTCTGTAGACAACAATATTTACTTCAAGGTTGAGAAAGGTAAGGTATTGATAATTGTGGTGTATGTTGATGATCTAATTTTTGGCATAAATGAAGGTATGTGTAAGAAGTTTGTTGAAGAGATGCAAAAGGAATTTGAAATATCTATGATTGGTGAATTGAATTTCTTCCTTTACTTCAAGTTAATCAGACTGAAAAAGGGATATTCATTTAACAATCTAAGTATGTTAAGGAATTATTGAAGAATTTTAGAATGGATGAAACTAAATTAGTTTGTACCCCTATGGTAGTTGGTTGTAAGTTGACTAAGGATGATGAATCTACTAAATTTGATCAGAGAATGTATAGATCTATGATTGGAGGATTGTTGTATCTTACTACTAATAGACCTAACATTATGCATGCAGTATGTTTGGTTCCAACATTTCAAGAAGAGCCAAAAGAAGCACATGTAATAGTTATGAAGAGGATATTCAAATATCTTAAACAAACTCCAAACTATGGGCTATGGTATTCGAAGAAAAATGATTTAAACTTGAATGACTACATTGATATTGATTGGGTTGGATGTGTATATGACCAAAAGAGCAGTAGTGGTGGTGCATTATTTTTTAGAGGAAGATTAGTTGCATGGTTGAGAAAGAAATAAGATTTAGTTTCCTTGCCCACTATAGAAGCAGAGTTTATTACAACAGCATCCTACTATACACAAGTTGTGTGGATGAAGTAAACCTTGTTGGACATAGGTGTGGTGAGTAATTAACCTACTTCTATCTTTTATGACAATACAAGTGCTATAAACATTTTGAAGAATCCAATGATGCACTCTAGAACAAAGAACATATCTATCAAATATCACTACTTGAGAGAGAAGGTATTGCAGAATGAATTTAAACTTAAATATGTACCTACCAAGGAACAAGTTGCAAGCATATTCACTAAGGCCCTTTCGAAGGGTACTTTTTAGTATCTTAGAGGGAAGTTAGGGGTTTATTCCCCTCCTTCTTTGAACTAGGTGCACATGGAGGTGCATCAGCTCAGTGGATTCACAAAATCTTCTTTGTTTGGACTGATGATTGAGGTCTAATCCTCAGGGGAGTAGAGAATTGCATTGTTGCAGTATGTGATGTGGATGTACTCCTAAGGGGGAGTGGACATAGCTTTCAATGGAAATAAAATCATTTTCCATTGATGTCAAAGGGGGAGAGAGCATGTGAAAATTGTATGCTTGTGTAGGTTGCCACTTCTAAAAATAATGTATGCCTATGGGAGAGAGAGCATGTGGAAATTCTATGCTTGGCAGATTGTCGATTCTAAGAAGAATGTATGTTGTATTTGGTGGTTTTTCACATCATGTTTTTCCATCAATGAAAAGGGGGGAGATTGTTGCAAGTATGGATGTATTTGGCGGCATTGTCATTAATGTTTTCACTGATGTCACCACTATACAAGCTATGTTGTTTTGAAGTTCTTTTGAGAAAATTTGAGAAATAATGAAAGTTGAGTTGAAACATGTTTTGTGCATGATCTAGTAATGTGGTCCATATTTCCTTTATGGTGACCCTATTCTTGTGTAGATCTACAAGTGTGATCATGAGCTTTAATTTTTTTTTTATTCTAAGTTTCACCTTCTATTTTGATAGAGAGAAAAGGTTATGTTCACCGATGACTAAACTAGTTTTCCAGTGTTATCTGGTTGTGGATTGGGATAAATTTTTGGCTCCCTAGTTCTCTAGTATTTGGTTTTAGATCTTGCAAATTACTCTTTGTGATGGTTTCTATGTTCCAATGTTTTTTCTAGTGGTTTGGCGCTCTGAAAGACCTGCTCCATAGCTCTGATATTTTTGCTAGTTGTCCTAGTTGGACTGGTGAAGTTTTTTCTATAAATGAATTTTGTTGAAATTGTTGTAGATGTATCTAAGGTATTCCTAGAGATGGTAAATTTATTGGTGAAGTGTGTTGAGTTGTCTGTGTTAGATTATCTTGTTGATGATGTGTGTACTTCAAATTTCATCGATGTTTTCAATAGGTTTGGTCGACCTAGTGTTTACATATTACATTATGTTTTTGCATCAATCTATGAAAGCATGTGTGAGATCCAAGATTTTGGTTGCGTCCTAAAAATTAAATATGCAATTGGTCCTCTCACACTCTTATCCACAGTGAAAATGTTGAGTAGTCAACCTTGTTTGAATTTGTAATTTGAAATTGTTTAGCCAACCTTATGAATGTTTCTAAGTTTGAGAATGGTATATAAGTGACTCAAGTTGTAGAAAATTTATCATTCATCCATCATTCAATTCGAGAAAGTGAAAAGTGTGTGAATAAGTGCGAAAAGTAGAATGTGGAAGAGCGAAGTGTGGCAAAATAATTCTGATCAAGTTGCAAAGTGTTTGAAATTCTTAGTGGTGGATCTTTATCTATTTATTTGTATTTTTTTGTAGGTGAGTATGTGCAAGATCGTCATGGAAAAATAGGCCCTTAAGTGGCAATAAAATTCAAAAAATTAGAATTAGGTAACTTTATGTAAAAATTTGAATAAGTTATCTATAGTATTTCAAAAATGTGTAAGAATATAATTTTTATCAAAATGAATGTAGTTTCTAAACTACTAGGTTTATTAGTTTTGAAAAAATCTATTCTGTGAAAATTTGAAATTTCAATGTAGTAGTACTTAAATTTCAGGGAAAAAATAAGAAGTAGGTGTCTGTCTGACCACCCTAGCCACAATAAAATGATAATAGTTTTTTATAATATTTTATATATAAGTAGGGAACTCATGTCCCAATGTGATGAATATTTTTTAATAATTTTTTTAAAAGTAAATAATTAATTATTATTTTTTTATTACAAAATTTTAAAAATATAAAAAATCATATGTCTAACCACCTTAACTTGGTCAAAAATTCATGAAATTCATTTTTTTTTAATCCTATAGTATGTGAAGCATGTTTTGGATTAAAAAAATGTGGTACCGTTTGGGCTGATGCAAGAAGTTGGGTCCACAAAAAGTTCAAAAAGTGGAAGTGTTTTTGTTGTTTTTCATAATTTGTCACACTTGGACTAAAAATTTGAGGCACTTACACAATGAATTTTTAAAAAAATCAGTAATATGAAAGTTTGAATTTCGAATCTAGTTTCTAAATATGTAAATTATTCAAATACCCAAATTGTAGAAATTAAATTTTGATAGGGATCTATAAAAACCACTTTTTAAAAGTCCCTGTTTTTTTACCATACCATGCACATGTACGAACACCACTTTTTGACCCAAATATAAGTATTTTGCTAATTCCATTTGAGGAAAGAGAGCTAACAACATGAAGATTGATGAGGAATTTTTTTTGTAATTTGTTGTTGAATATTTTTTTTTTATTAAATTTTGATTGGCCTTAATTGTTGTTTTTAAAAATCAACATGTACGGACAACATAATTTGACCTAAACTAAACATTTTTTTAAACTTTTTTTTTTCATTCTGTAAAGAATTGTCTAAAGATTGATGTCATATAATTTTTTTTACAAGAAACTTCACCAAAAAAAAGTTCTTAAAAACCAAAAAAGTCTGATATTTCATGTTTAAGGACTAGTTTGCTTTGAAATTAATTTAAAAATATCAAATATAATCCAGTATTAATAAAAATTATATATTTGGAAACTAGAAATCATGTTCTGTAATGGGTTTTAACTTTATAGATTGATTTAGAAAAAAAATCCATCAACCATACTATCAAAGATGGACATTCTTCTTCAATCTTCCTTAGTTTTTTAGTTGCAGGTCAAAGGCTAAGGCTTGGATTGCCAAGCTTTTCTCGAGCCTAAAACCAAGGCTACAAGTGGGTTGGAGATTCAAGTTTTTAATAACGCGTATGTGTTTTTAAAAACGCGTACGCGTTACAAAACGCATATGCACTCTTTATTTGTTTGATTATTAAAAAAAAAAAAAACTTTTTAGAAACGCGTACGCATTTTGAAAAGAAAAACGCGTACGTGTTTCTAAAAACTATTTTTTAAAAATAAATGACTTGTATGCACTCAAAAACGCGTATGCATTTTATAACGCGTACGCGTTTTATAACACGCATTTTTTTAGGCTCGGGTACCCAATGCATAATGCATACGCTTTTTTTAATAACGCGTTCGCGTTTTTTAATAACGCATACACATTTTCTACGAGATTTTTTTTTTTGGTCGAAACTTCCCCTCTTCGTGGACCCAACTTCTTGCACTTACCCGTTTGTAAACTATAGATTTTTTTCAATCAACCTATCAATTAGAATTTACTCATAATTAAAATACCTCATGATGGTATATGTGGATCCCATTCTAGTGTCCTACTTTAGCCCATAAGATTATGAGATTATGTTATTATTGGCCTATAATGGAAAAGGACTCATATATCTTTGTAAATAAATGTAGACAATGTCAAATACACGGATATTTGATATGAGCACCAACATAGGAGCTTTGTCCGATTAATTCACCATGGCCCTTTTTCCAATGGGGACTTGTCCTCATACATAAGATAAAACCTCCATCATTCAATGGCCATAAATTCATCATAACCGCCACTGAATATTTCACCAAATGGATTGAAGCCATTCCCATGACCTACATCACCAACACACAAATATCCAAGTTTATCCTCAACTATATCATTTGTCAGTATGGTGTACCCTAATCCATCATCACAAACAATGGTCGCCCATTAAAAAACCAAGAATTCCACCATCTGTGTGAATATTTCCATATCAAGCATCATTTTTGCACTCCATATCACCCACAAGGTAATGGCCAAGCTGAGGAATATAATAAAACCATTGTCATAATCCTGAAAAAGACTATCAATGATGTTGGCTATGAGTGGCATCTACAAATTAATCCTGCCTTATGGGCTTACCGCACAAGCATTCGTACTCCCACCGATGCCACTCCATACTCCCTAGTATTCGGATTTGAAGCTATCTTACCTATTGAGGTTGAAATTCCTTCCCTAAGGCTATCGCTGAAAGGTCATATTGACGATGAAGAATACTGTGTATCCAGATTACAATAGTTAGAATTACTGGAGGAACGAAGACAAAAAGCACTAGATCATTTGGAAGAATATCAGAATCATCTTCCTCATAGCTATAATAGGAAACTTTTAAATCGACACTTTGAAATTGGTGACTTGGTTTTAATGGATATCTTCATTGCATATTAAACATTACAAATTTCTATATGGTACATCATATAGTTACATTGCATATCTAAGATAATTATGACAATAGGAATATAATTATCATAAGATACATAATAAAAACATTGCAGGTACATATCACCATCACATGTAAGTAATATTGTATATATAACATTGCATCCCATTATCATAAATTACATTACATCCATCATCAATAGAGTCATCCTAACATCATAGACTACATAAACACATCAAAATTTAGGAACAATCATTCATAACATAGATACATATATCATCTAGGAAACATAATCATATAGAAACAATGCATCATCATAAAATAGAACTGCATATCATATAGAAGCCACCAAAAATCATATATATATTGCACAAAATAATGTGTCATAGTATAATGTCAAAATGTATCCATAAATAAAAGGGGCTTGTAGGCTCTCTGATCAAAATAAAATGTCCACATATATAAAAATGTTAATGTGTCCCACTACCGTTACTCCCATGTAGTGAAGATGGAGGAAATTGCCTCAAAGATACTCTCTGTGAGGTGGAAGGTTTGTCAGACAGACCTACTCTCGGTGGTCCTACCACACCCTTTGTGTTTTGAGTCCTAGCCTAAATCCTGCTCTGTGATCTGTGATTACGAACCTCTGAAAATCTAGGAGCTTGTCTCTCCACTAGCACAACTGACTCATACATGAGGTTACATGAGGAAGACAATTCTGATATGCTTGAAAATGGTCTAGTGTCCTACTTAAAACCAAGTCACCAATGTCAAAGTGTCAATTTAGAAATTTCCTATTATAGCTACGAGGAAGACGATTTTGATATGCTTATAAATTGTCTAGTGCTTTTTGTCTTCGTTCCTCTAGTAATTCTAACTATTGTAATCTGGATACACAGTATTCTTCATTGTCAATATGACCTTTCAAGGATACCCTTAGGGAAGGAATTTCAACCTCAATAGGTAAGATAGCTTCAAATCCGAATACTAGGGAGTATGGAGTGGCATCGGTGGGAGTACGAATGCTTGTGCGGTAAGCCCATAAGGCAGGATTAATTTGTAGATGCCACTCATAGCCAACATCATTGATAGTCTTTTTTAGGATTATGACAATGGTTTTATTATATTCCTCAGCTTGGCCATTACCTTGTGGGTGATATGGAGTGCAAAAATGATGCTTGATATGGAAATATTCACACAGATGGTGGAATTCTTGGTTTTTTAATGGGTGACCATTGTCTGTGATGATGGATTAGGGTACACCATACCGAAAAATGATATAGTTGAGGATAAACTTGGATATTTGTGTGTCGATGATGTAGGTCATGGGAATGGCTTCAATCCATTTGGTGAAATATTCAATGGAAGTTATGATGAATTTATGGAGATTGGATGATGGAGGGTTTATCTTACCTATGAGGTCAAGTCCCAATAGGGAAAAGGGCCATGGTGAAGTAATTAGACGAAGCTCTTGTGTTGTTGCTCATGTCAAATATCCATGTATTTGACATTGTCTAGATTTATCTACAAATATATATGAGTCCTTTTCCATTATAGGCCAATAATAACCTAATCTCATAATCTTATTGGCTAAATTAGGACACTAGAATGGGATCCAGATATACACTAGAATGGGATCCACATATACCCTCGTGATACGAATACCTCATGACACACCATTGACCAAGTCTATGGTGACAATGAATGTTCAGTGAGATATGGTCATGGATCTTACCAATACAATTAATGGCAGTTAGGTCTTTGTAGGTGTTACACTTGTCAAATTGACTCAAAAATTTTGGTGAGAGGTTGAAGTTTGTTCCAAATTTAATTGACATAATCGACTGAAGATATGAAGGAGATACCTATCAACGAGCGATGACTACTATTTTCCATGACTTTGTCCATACTCTCTGAAAGATTATGTCAATGACATTATAGCTAAATAAGTAACAAGGGAAGATCATTTGAAAGTTATAGATAAGATATTCCAAAGGCTAGAGAATTACAATGTCAGACTAAATCCAAGGAAATGTGTCTTTGGAGTGAAATCAGGGAAACTTATAGGATATATCATTTATAGAAGAAGCAATGAATTAGATCCAAAGAAGGTAAATGCTATAGTAGAAATGCCTCCTCCAGTCAGCATTGGTCAACTAAGAACACTATAGGGAAGATTATAGTCTATCAGGCTCTTCATTGTACAACTAGTAGACAAAATACATCCATTTCAACATTTACTCAAGAAAGGAGTACAATTTATATGGACACCTAAATGTTAGGAGGCTTTCCAATAGATCAAGGATTATCTGCTCACTCCACTAGTGTTAATGCCACCTACAGATGGAAAACCTTTGATACTATACATTTCAGCAACTCCTTCAACATTAGGAGCTCTTCTCGCACAAAATGATGATCAAGGTCATGAAAGGGAAGTGTATTACATCAATCGTACCTTGGTAGGATATTAATTAAATTACACTAACATAGAATGTGCTTGTCTTGCGGTAGTATTTTCTACTCAAAAACTTTGACACTATATGTTAAATTGCCAAACAATGTTGGTCACAAAGATTGATCCCCTCAAATATCTCCTAAGTAAAGTAGCATTAGCAGTCTAATTGGATAAATGGGTGATGATACTTAGTGAGTATGGCATCTAATATGTGGAGAGGAAAGCTATAAAATGATAAGTAATTGCAGATCAGTTAGAAGATGCACCCATGAAGGCAGACCATCCTTTAGTGGCAGATTTTCCTGATGAATTTATCTTCAAATTTGACACTAGAACTAAATGGAAATTATATTTTGATGGATCACATACAAATTGTGGTTCAGGATAAAATATAATATTTGTTACACCTTAAGGTGATACTATTCCTAAATCATTCAAAATTGCTTTCCCTTGCACCAACAACATAGCAGAGTATGAGGCCTTAGTGATAGGACTAATAATGGAAGCCAAATGGAATATTAATAATCTACATGTTTTTGGGGATTCTCAGCTTGTAGTCTGGAAAGTAAATGATGATTATGAAACTAAAGATGAGAAACTTGCCCCCTACAAGCGCATGGACAATAGTTTCAAGTAGTACTTTGATGAAATCGCCTTTCAAAAAATACCATGTATTCATAATAGGGCAGCAGATAGTATGGCAATCATGGGTTCCTTATTGCATATTCCGAGTAATATGCCTAAGTTTGAGTTTTTGGTTGAAAAGTTGTTGGTCCCTGCCTATGATGTCCCCGATTCTACGATGGTGTGTACGATTGTTGGTCTTGCTTCCCCTTGGTACAAAGATGTATTTGACTATGTAAATGACCAAACCTTACTATTAGACTTGTCAAACAACCAACGTAGAACCTTTATGCGTAAGTCAGCTAAATACACCATCATTGGAGATGCCCTATATAGACATACCTTATATAACACCCTAATGAGATGTCTTGATGTTAAAGAAGCATAAGAAACCTTGGGAGTGGTACACGAAGATATATGTGGATCCAATTCTAGTGTCCTACTTTATCCCATAAGATTATGAGATTAGGCTATTATTGGCCTACAATGGAAAAGGACTCATATATCTTTATAAAGAAATGTAGACAATGTCAAATACATGGATATTTGATACGAGCACCAAAATAGGAGCTTCCTCTGATTACTTCACCATGGCCCTTTTCCCAATGGGGACTTGACCTCATAGGTAAGATAAACCCTCCATCATCCAATGGCCATAAATTCATCATAACCGCCACTAAATATTTCACCAAATGGATTGAAGCCATTCCCATGACCTACATCACTGACACACAAATATCCAAGTTTATCCTCAACTATATCATTTTTCGGTATGGTGTACCCTAATACATCATCATAGATAATGGTCACCCATTCAAAAACCAAGAATTCCACCATTTGTTTGAAGAGTTCCATATCAAACATCATTTTTGCACTTCATATCACCCACAAGGTAATTGCCAAGCTGAGGCAAATAATAAAACCATTGTCAGAATCCTAAAAAATACTATCAATTATGTTGGCTATGAGTGGCATCTACAACTTAATCCTATCTTATGGGCTTACCGCACAAGCATTCATACTCCCACTGATGCCACTCCATACTCCCTAGTATTCGTATTTGAAGCTATCTTACCTATTGAGGTTGAAATTCCTTCCTTGAGGGTATCCCTGAAAGGTCATATTGACAATGAAGAATACTGTGTATCCATATTGCAACAGTTAGAATTACTGGAGGAACGAAGACAAAACGAACTACAACCATTTCCAAGCATATCATAATCGTCTTCCTCATAGCTATAATAGGAAATTTCTAAATCGACACTTTGACATTGGTGACTTGGTTTTAATGGAGAACCCCAAGAATCAAGTTGGATGAGAAAATCTAGGTAAGTTTGAACCTAACTGGTTAGGGCCCTATATTGTCATAGAATCTTTTGGATCAAGAGCATACCAACTCTCTACCCCTGAAGGAGAACCCCTTTTGTCACCAATAAACAACCTTCATCTGAAGAGGTTCTATGTGTACCTTCTGAGAGTCTTTGTCTTAATCAAAAAAATACATAAAAAAATGGAAAAACAAAAAATGGTTACCTTGATGAAAACCTAGCAAACAGGCATCTTTGTAACACCAATTTAAAAAAAAAAATCAATAAAATAGTAAAGAGAAATAATTCGTCCAATAGTGAAAACCACTTCAGTGGTGCTATGGATAAGTACCATGATGAAAACCTGGAAAATAGGCACAATGTGTAGTCAACTTCGCTCCTTCATCTACCATCATTCCAAACAGAATTTTTACTTTCGCTTGAATAATAAATGGTTGTCTTATCCATTACTTGGAATGATTGACATCAAGTCCACTATGTCACATTCCCCACTCCATCCTACATGTCTTATTCCCGAATGGAGGAAAATCCTTCTTCTGTGTTTTGAGGACCTTGTACATAGCATTAGACCATTGGAAAATGTCTTGAAAAAATTCAAAAAAATATCGAAAAACATCAAAAAGGAAAAAAATCAAAACATGTCAAAAAATCCCAAAAATAGAGTCAGATTCAGTCATGTTAAGTCAGTTGTAGACATAGTCAAACTATGTTTCCTCTGCAACTGGACATAGGCAAGGCCATCAGTTGATTTTCCCCCAAGGCATTCGGTTTGTTTGTCTAGATTTTTCACATCTCAAACAAAAAATCATGACTCTTTCTACATTCAAAGTCATTGGCCGTGTTGAATTACAAGGTCTCTACATGTACAATGTAGACAAGGCTAATCAATCGATGAGCCCCTGAGGCTGTACTAGGTCAGTCCAATAGGGTTTATCACATTCACTATCCCACATGTTGTATATTATCAAATTAGGTACATATCTTCAGATGGTTAGCTCAGTTAAATTTTTGTCAAACTTCAACCTCTCACCAAAATTTTTGAGTCAATTTGACAAGTGTAACACCTACAAATAATTAACAGCCATTCGATTATCGATAAGATCTGTGACCATATCTCACCAAACACTCATTTTCACATTGATACAAATACCTCACGACACACCATTAACCAATTCCATCACCACATCAAAGAGAAAACATATATTTCCTTCCACTTATATGAACAATTCATGTCGATGTCCACTTTACCGCTCAAATGGTTCACTATGTATCAGCCTATCGGTAAGACAACAAATTAAGGCTCATTGATATGAGGATGCCATATCGATAAAGATCACACTGATTGATATGGCCCCCAATACCAAGTCAACACCAACTATCACTCCCCATGGGCCAGCTCAGGTCTCACCATGGTCATCGGTCCATCATCAAGACATGGTGGAGAGTTCCACCAAAGTCCCTATCATAGTTATATAGGCTTATTGGTCTATCCTTGAGATTACCATTAAGGTTCGATTGATAGAATAGTGTTCCACTAACAAGATAGCATCCATGCCTTAGAGTCTAGCTCTGCCCATTCCCTTGTACCATCACCACCTCAACTTCTGCTAATTACTAAATGCTTACACACCAAATTTTATTCCAATTTTCAACATGAGTGAACCTTACAAACTTCGGCAAGCATATTCTCTAATAGATTATTTTACTTATCCACATTCATAGTTTCTTCTGCAACTATCTCTAATATTTGTGGGTACTTTTTCAATTAAACATCATTATGCATTAATACTTCTATACCTTCACAACCCAAGTTAGTCAATATATTTGCCACCTTGTTTCCCTCTCGATACTTGTATGCGAGATTATGTATGATTAAACTTTTTCTAACAAGTCCCATACTTTTTGCAAACTATAATTTAGATTCCAACTTTGCATCTTTCTACCTTTGCAAGCATTTACAATAATCAATGAGTCCTCTTCCACGTGGATCGTTGATGTACCCATATTTAACACCACCTCTAGCCCTAAAATGACAACCTGGGCTTCAACAACATTATTGGTGCTTATTGGAAGTTGTAATGAGAATGTTGCAACAACATTTCTTACTGAATTACGTATGCATATACCTGCCCCTAAAGCTCTTGGATTCACTCTTGACACTCCATCAAAATTCAATTTTAAGTAACCAAAATGTGGGGGTTTCAATTTTATTTCTTTTCTATCCACCTTTTGTTTCATGATTTGATGAAGACTCCCTGAAAATGGTAGTACTATATTTTTCCAAGCTTTCAAAATGAAATCATCCCAACTTTTGTAGAGTGAAGATGTATTATTGTACTTTAGCACATGTGCATATACTACATCCTAAACTACAAATTCTCAATTTTTACTTTAATGATATCAAGGGAAGCTGACGATTTTTGAAAGATTTGTAAATTACACTTCCACCATAAGCTCCATATTACTGTAGATGGAATAAGTTCTAGAAAGATGCAAAAAAGGAAGTTTTATATAACACTATCCAACTCTGAAAGATATCCCAAAGGGAGTTTGGCAAAGGAATCTCCAAATTTAATTTACTCTTTGCTATAAACATCAAACATTCCAATGAAAAATTATATTGCACAAGCAAGTGGTCAGTTGTTTCCAATTTTTCATCACATAATCGACATTTAAAGGGATCCACAATCTTCAATTTTTTTAGACAATCTCTCATTAGAATCCTCTTCTTTAGTGATAACCATGGAAAACTCCTCGCTTTTGGAAGAATTTTTTTTTTCCAATACATAGTATAAGCTCTTTGTGAAACTAAATGTGCCCTTTTTGTATTAAAGATCTATAACCTTGTTGGACTGAACAAATACCCTCTTTTGATAGAGCCCAAAAAATCACATCAGACCTCCCCAAAAGATACACATTTCTAGTTTTCAATACTTCATGAAGTGAAAAAAATTCAGCCAATGAGAGAGAAGAATCAAAGCTTTTTTTCCAAATTTCTTTCCATGTTAAACCTTGTGTTGACTTAACATAATCTAAATATTTGGCACCCATTCATTTATTAATATTTCCTTTAGTGTATGCAACTCTGGAATGTCCTTTAGAAGAGGCTTGCGCTGCCAAGAATCTTCCCAAAATTTTACAACTTGTCCATTATGAATTTCCCAAGTAATATAAGAAGTAACAATGGGCCTACATGATATCAAGAAATTCCATATAGCTGATCCTTTTGGGGGCTTTGAAATGGTAATAAATATTAAATTTCTAAATATTTAGCTTGCATTAGCTTACACCATTTTTCCTCTGATAGCATTGAACTTCTAAAAGTTTCCAAATGAAAACACTTATGCACCAAACCTCAATTTTAGCCTACTATTTTCAAATCTTGTGTCTTGGTACTCAATGCTTACTCTCCCTTTGAAAAATTTATAAAATTATCTAAGTATTGAACGCTTACTCTTATAAGAACTTGTAAATTTGCATAAGTATGATATCCTCTTCTTGCATGTATTTACATGTGATGTTGGCTTGTAAATTGAAATTTTTATTAAAAAAAAATTGAGGTATGTTGAGATAGATAAAACATGAGTTTTTTGTCTTAACTAATTAAATTTACTAATGTAAGGAAAAAAATGGAAGAGGTATTAAGTTCAAGAAAAGGTGGCAAGTGATTCTAAGATTTTATGCTTGGAAAAATAGCGATGGTAATTCTCATATCCTCAAATTTTTTCTGTGATTTTTAAGAATTAAATAAAATGAGGGGGTCAAGACTTATAATAGATTCAATTTCCTATGAATCGCTAACATAGAATGTTGACTGTAGACACCAGAAATTGGTCTAGGCCTACGAGTACCACTTTCGACATAATTTTCTAATGTCCATGGTCATGATTAAATAATATTTATTATTTAATTACTTTCTAAACACATATTTCTTCTATTAATTAAATAATTCACAACTCAAAATTCTATTCAATTGAAAAATTTCATAAAATTATTCATCTCAAACAATGATTAAGTGCATTCTAGATCACATTGGAAACACTCTCATGGTAGCCCACAATTCAATGCACCAAACTACCATTTATAACTTCCACAAAAATAATAATAAATCCAATATATTCAGTGAGATTGAATATCCCATAACTATAGACTTCCCTTCCAATTTTTATGAAGATCCAAAGGTGGAAAATAAATTTATTGAATTTTTCCAAAAACTGCAAACCCTAGGCAGTGTTCAAACATGCCCTCACAAAAATGGTCATAACTTATTCAAAAATTAATGATTTTTCACGATACTTCAAGAAAATCATTCTATATTCACATAGAAACAAAATCCAATTGGTTTCAGATCCAAAATGTAGACTTTACAATCCGTACCATCACATTTTTCAAACTGTAAAATCTGCAAAATATTGTTAGAATAGGCAGTCTCACCAAAATAGTCATATCTTCAACAAAACTCAATAAAATTTAATGAGAACAAAATAATTGTAAACTATAGATAGATCTATTTCCATCCATATATGATAATCCATTATTTGAGTCCATACCATGACGTACAAAGCACAACTTCAGCCTGAAAACAATGAAAAATCAGAAAATGCACACCAAACTTGAGGTTGTCATTCATCAAACTTCAAAAATAATGTCTCCAACCCCCAAATTCGAGTTTTGGAGGTCATAATTATACATTTACAACCAAAAAAGACTATTTTCAACCATATTTTAACTAGTTTGTTGACAAAACACCTTAATGACACTTTTGACAAGTTGCTTGACAACTTTCTTGAGCAACTTTTACAATTTTTACAATATGGAAAAACATTAAACACTATTTGAAAAATGACTTCAAATATGACTTCCTAAGACTCAAAAACCTATAAAATGGTTCGATGAACCTTATTATAAGACCCAATACATAAAATAGAGGAACTATTTATAAATTCCCTCATGGAGGCTTGAAAGCAACTTGGTGCTCCTGCACCAGATTCTAAGATTTTATGCTAGGAAAAATAGCGATGGTAATTCTCATATCCTGAATTTTTTTTGGTGATTTTTAAGAATTGAAGAAAATGGGGGGTTAAGACTTATAATAGAGTCAATTTCCTATGAATCGCTAAGATAGAATGTTGACTGTAGACACCAAAAATTGGTCAAGGCCTGCAGGTACCACTTTCGACATAATTTTCTAATATCCATGATCATGATTAAATAATGTTTATTATTTAATTACTTTCTAAACACATCTTTCTTCTATTAATTAAATAAAATTTTATTGAATTAATTCATTATGACCCTTATTCAACTTTGATTAATTAAATATTTCATATTATTTTATTATTTCGCTAACTAATTAATTTTATTTTCCTAATTAAATAATTTATTATTTAATTAACCCCTTTGTCATATTTCAACTATAATAAAATATTTATTATTTAATTATTCAATTAATCCTTTTCAACAATCAATTAAATAAATTATCATTATTTATTTAATTAAATCTTTCAATTTTTGAATGTTGAATTAAATTAACATTTAATTCATAATTAACTATTTTAGTCACATTCTTCTATCATCGAGTTATCTAATTATTCACGCACCTTCTTACTCCAGATCTATTTAAATCCACTAGTTATCTGTGGATTCGATATCTGATCGTCTCTGTGAAAGGAATCTCTGTCACAACTTGTTAGTTAACTAGTTCTAACTCATATGCATGAACATATTTATTAATTAAATATATTGATTTAATTAATTAATTCATGTCTGCATTCTAACACAAACTTCACATCTATTTTAGTCTTTATCTTTGACATTCAAAGGCTATTCTTCTTATTTTCGAACAGTCTTAACACCAAATTAAATTATTATTCTAATTTAATCTTTATCTTGCAGAATTTCCTAACTCACATTATAACTAACATAGAACTCACATTGCATGACATTTATCAATCTCAATTGTTGATCTCTCTTTTGAATCTGATTTGATCGTTTGAAAACCCAAAATCTATAAATTAACTTGTCATTATCATTATTCTCTCCCCCTAAAATCAATAGTTTTTGAGAAGAACTTACTATCTTCGATAGTTTTCTTAGACAATACATCCAATCTATGCTTGCATCAATATAGAAAATATAAGGGCAAGAATACAAGTACAGAAAAACTGAGAAGGAAAATCAAGATAATTCGAAGAAGTGGATGGATATTCGATGAGACTATTTTAGTTATCGTTTTTATTGTTTTATCTAGATTAGTACTTGTTAGATTAGATTTTAATATCTTTCTATCCATATTTCCATTTATTAATGTTACATTTGGTGAACTTGATGTGAAGCATGCTTCAAATTTCATGACTCCTTTCCGTCTTTCCATTTTTTTTGTTTTGCAAGTATCATACGACAAACTACAAATGATCTCCTGAACCGCATATAACACATCGTGTGATTCGTCTGACAACACAAATTGCATTTGTGGCATTCTGCACCGCATCCGACTATCAACATCATGATGCATCTATGATTTCAAATGTCATGTCTTCCTGGTAATAATTTTCATCTTTTTATTAACTTTCATATTTTCACATTTTTTATTTTTCCTTTTCCATCTTGTTTTTGTTTTCACTAATGCTAATTTTGTAGTTGTGTTTAGGAGGATAACATGGTTTTTGCAGGACGAAGCGTAGAAGACCAAAAAAATATTCTTTTCTGCAGGACGAAATTTGAAGACACAAATAAATTACTAATCAGTTGCATGCAGGACCTTATGTGAAGACATTGAATTTTTATTTTTATTTTAAAAGCTTTTGTGTTTGGTAGATAAAAAAATCATTTGGATTAAAAAGAACTAGTGTATGCTTTGTTTGGTGTGAAAGCACATTTTCGTAACCCTTTATGATTTAGTATATCAAACTATCCTCTTCCCTTGTGCATTCATGTGATCCTGGGTGCAAGAGAAATGATTACTGGCTTTAGAACTTGGGCCTATCTTGGTGGGAAAAAATACTCACCCCAAGACGACTCAGACCGGTAACACGCTTTAGCCAGTGACTTCCACCTAGTATATAAAAGTGGATTTTTGGGGGAAACCTCAAAAATCATGCTCACTATTCCAATGAGAAGGGCATAAATGGTGCCCCCAAATGAAATTTCCTTACTAAAAACCATGTAATTTTACCAAAATCCTATCTATTTGTTGGTGTAGCAAGTGCAGACCTATGAAGCCATCTTACATTCTTACAGTTCATGTGTTGACATGAAATGTATGCCATGGGAGTTTCATGGGTACGGTAGCTTGGCTTCCCCATATAATTGAGTGTCGTGGAGGGGATCCAATGGGGTCAAGCTACTAGTCATCCATCTTGAATATGCGTAGATGGATTTATCCAAGTAAAAACTCAGTAAATACTGTCCAACACAACCTAGGTTGTAATTGTCTTTTGGTTTTAACAAATTCAACACATCAAACTAAAAAACACTTTGTATTATGTGCTTGTTTTTTGTTGTATTCATCAAAAACTTGATCATTAAACCGATTCAGTTGTAACATTATCTTCATAAAATCGCAACTATCAAACAGAGTTGCAAATTTCATATTTTGAGCCACATGTGTCTTAGAGATTTGCAACTATTTCACTAAACACCACATGTGTCTGTCAAAAAAATTTGTTTCATAGAGTCTAGGTTTTGAGCCGCAACTATCAATTTTCGAGCTACATGTGTATTTGTGAGCCGCAACTGTCAAACAAAAAAATCACAAGTGTCTATCAACATGTTTAGTTTCATAGAGTTCATATTATGAGTCACATCTTCCATAAATTAAACTGCATCTGTCAGAAATTCTCAATTTCATATCAACATTCGAAACCTAGTTTGGTCAAATCACCGCATCTTAAACTTGAAACACATCTATCAAAAATAGCAATGCGTCTGAGAAGTGAACAGCAATTGAGTGTCAACACAGGAAAATTCAAAAATTGCAAACTCAGTCTAAAAGTGAAACTATATTTTTTGCTTTTGTTTCTTAAGATCAACCTTGGACAGAAACATTAAAAAATTCGCTAAAAACCTTGCATTATTAGGTGTCATATACGTCCTAGTCATAGTCATCCTAAGTTGCAAACATTTAGACAATTCCTAGGAAGTTTCATATCATAGAATATAATGACTTTCCTTGTCATTGGATACATTCATGCTTCGATTTTTCACTATCATTGAAGCTAGTCACTATTATCCTATTTGTGAATCTTTCTAGCTCAATAGTCTAGTTTGGGAAATTCACCTTGTCAACTATCTTTGTCCTACAATCAGGTTCCTTGGTAAGGATGGATCATTGCTTGCATTTATTCCATAGGTGGTAGTTTATACCCATCTTAGAATCATTTACCTTGATAGTCTACTCGAAAATTTGCATATTGTCCATCCTAGCATGCGTCATCTTAGTATATGTCACTTCAAAAAAATTTAGCAACATCCTCTATATTCAGAGAATCCAAAAAACATAAAAAATGGGAAAATACCGATTTTTAGACATAGTTTGCATTACCTCATTTTGAGAAACTTTTCATGGTTGAAACAACATCTAAAAAGAAACAAAGAACAATGTTGGACCCTAACGATTTTTTCAATCCTTTTAGAAATAAACCATTAGGGAAAGAAAGACCACACAAAAAATTTCTTGACAAACACGTCACTAGAGATGCATATGGTCAAATTTTTACCAAAGAAATAGATGTTGTAGTATAAGATCCTGAATTTCCATCCTTTACCGATGAATGTTTGGAAAATGATCCCCAACGATATCTAGAAAAGTTTCTAGTAGAAGGTGCCACACTACCATCAAGATTTCATGTTCACACTTTGCAAACAACATCTATTCAACCAACACAAACCATGGTATCAAGTGTTTCTATACCTCAATTTACCACAACAATACCAACTGGCATAACAACTCAAAAGTCATCAATTGTAAACACAATCTCATTCAACATAACACAAGTTTTACAATTCACTAAGGGGGTATCTTCATCAACCCCTTCTCACACAAACATTGTTGGTTAAAGACCCAAGGTTGGCACAAACACAACTATACCGCATACTGCCATTATGAAAATAGGGGTTACCCAGAACATCCCAATAGGAAATATTCCTATACCAAACTAGAACATTCTAATAGGAAATATTCCTACACCAAACTAGAACATTCCGATAGGAAATATTCCTATACCAAACCAAAACATTCTAATAGGAAATATACCTATGTCGAACCATAACATTCTGACAAGATATATCCCCACACCGAATTAGAACATTCTAATGGGATATATTCCCTCACCAAATCACAATATGTCACAAAAAATGGCATTTCAGAACACCTACATTGATCCTAACAACACAAACAACATGTCCTTCTCACAAGTAGATGTTCTCCAAATGCAAATGATTCAACAACAGATGGACAACATTTCAATGTCAAGAAAATGAACTATCTCAGCACAAGACTTATGTCCATGTCTTTTTGACAAAGCACTATAGATGACACCCTTCCCACACAGATACATTATACCAAATTTTCCTAAGTATAATGGGAAGAGGAATCCTTTAGAACACATTAGAGAATTCTATACAACATGCATGGACATATCATATCACCCCATATACTTGATGAGACTATTTTAGTGAACCCTTGTTGGGATAGCATTGGAATGGTTCTCTAAATTACCATATGGCATACGATCCTGGGGTGAATTAGCTAAGAAGATTTTCAAACACTTTTCCTTTAACATAGACAACAAATAACAATAGCTACCTTGTGTCACACAATGCAAGAAGAAGGCAAATATTTCACCACTTTTTTCAAAATATGGAGAAGTCTAGCTAGTAGATGTCCAATTGAAATACTAGAAAAATAAAAAAGTCATGATATTCCTTGAAAATATCAATCCAAAACTGAGAGGTGACTTAAGGGTACATTGTTGTACATCATTCCTAGACTTGGTACAAAAAGGAATCATCCTTGAAAAAGGTCTTATTGACAAAGGAGAAATTAAAGTACCATGCAAAAACCCATTTGTTCAACATCAAAATGCTCCCAATGATAGAAACAAGTTCTAGACTAGAAACAAAAATGTCACAAGTGATGGCATTGTTGATGCTAAAACCATAAATATGGGACTGGTCATCACACTTAGTGGTTACAAACCCAATCAAGACATGACGAATAGTCCAAATCAAACATAAAATTTTATCCAAAATTCACAACAACAATGACCACAAAGGACATTTCCTAAATGTTAATTTACCCCTTTACGGAAACTAATTGAGACAATTTTCAAAGAGTTGATCAAACATGATCTCCTAAAACCATTGGAACCAAGATAGTATGATCCCAGAAAGTTTAAACCTTCATGGTTGGATGATAATGCCTATTGTGAATACCATCGAACAAAAGGACTCAACCTACAACAATATCAACAACTGAATAATATCATACAAGACTTTGTTGAAGATGGAACCATAGAGGTCAGTGAGAAGAAACATACCAAGAATAGTGATCATAAGGTCTTCACGGACCCATTACATGACTATGCGAAAGGAAAACCCTCCAATTTAGGACCTAAGAATAATGTATCAGCCACTTCTACCAATACCAAGTATCACTATGGAAAAGGTTCGATCATAAATCACCTTCGAGATGCAAATGAAAATGTTCATACCGTCACCATTAAGAAGCATCCTGAATGTGTTGTAAACACACACTAAACTAAGATAACTCTTCCAGGTCCTTCTTCTGAGCCACCTACACAGTCTTCCAAGTCTAAGTACAGTCTACTTGATCAACTAACCAAGACTACAACACAAATAAACATTTTGGAACTATTGACTTTATCACCTAATAATCAAGACATTCTCGACAAAGCTTTATAGAGCATGATTGTTCCTACCAACTTAGATTTCAATAATTTTGAAGAATTGGTAGGATAATTAACCAAATCCCATCATGCCACCTTTTCTCAACAAGATTATTCAACAGAAAATACTGATCATAATGACCCCTTACATCTAGAAGTCCTAGTCCATCAAACCAAAGTCAGACGAGTCTTGGTAGATGGAGGAGAGGGTTTGAACCTTTGTACCCTAGAATTGGTTAAGGCATTAGGATTCTCAGAAGAATGCATAGAAACCTCAAAGATTATAGTCATCAAGGCTTACGATGATGAGGAAAGATCATCCAATCACACTCCCTATCAAAATTTGTTGAATAGTTATGAACACCAGCTTCCAAGTCTTGGATCTGACCATTCTGTATAACCTATTGTTAGGTAGACCTTGGATACGTACAATGAAATTTGTACCTTCCACATATCACCAGTGTCTTAAATTCCTGTATAATGGCGTTGAGATCCAGATCCTTTTCAATATTGTACAAGCCTAAGGGAAATTTCACAATGACAGGTGCTAATAAATCAAGAAGCTTCATCATCCACTATATCCCTGTATGTTGATCCATCACATCTTGTCAAGTTCATTTCATTAAAACCACCATCAACCACTCCTAAGGTCGAGATCCAAGGCAAGGGCTATGGAGAATATTACATGAAGGCATCCTATTGTGTCAGTCAGTTGGTTCCACCTAAGGCATATGGTCTACTAATGGTAGATAGAAGATGATTTGTAGTCAGATTTCATGTTCCCCCTACAATGACATTGACCAAATGGGGAGAGTTAAGTGAATAAGTTGTGGACCAAGGTGATATTACCTCTTGGCTGTACCAGGAAGACAATGAATTCCCCTCATCATCTATTCAAAGAGCAAAGGATCACTATGGAAAATTCTTTAAGATAATGCAAAGAAAAGGCTATGACAAACATAGTGGGTTAGGACTACATGAAAATGGAAGGATTGAACCAATCATTGTCTCACCATGACCAAAAGGCCTAGGGCTAGGGTTTCAACCACTTAGAATTGATTTTCCTAGTACTTTGTCACCATTTCAAGAGGAAGTGAGTGCTTATGAAGACATCGAGATATCTCATGAACTACTTCCCCTAGTTTACGATGAATCCCCTAACTCAAGCGACTATGAATGGTATTCCCTTTCCTATACCAGTACCATGAATCTATATAATCTATTTGGAGAACTAGACCAAATGATAAAACCCGTACCAAATCCATCTAGTCCCTGTAATAAGAAGCCCTTGACCAAAGAAGAATGGCTTAAGAAATATTATTGGGAAACCCTTGATCATGCATCTTGGGCACCTAAAAAACCATCTTCTAATGACCTAGTCATTACAATAGTCCCACATCAGAGTTTACCTACCCATAGGAAAAAAAAAAAGGAGTTAGTCCAAAACTTTTATGACCATGTCAACCACTCTGTATTCACCTTGTCAGCTTCCACATTTGATAACTTCAATGATGACATGCCTCTCATACATCCCCAAGTTATCGACTAAGATCAACAAGGTACACCCATCTTAGACACATTCGAGAAAGACGAAGCAATAATTGAGTTCATGGGACTTCGAGAAGGCATACCAAGAGGGGATCATAGAGCTAGTTTTACCATACACTTGAATGAAAAATAATATTTTGGGGAGTCTATTTACACCTCTAGTCACAAAATTGTAAATAAAAGGAAAAATAATGAAAAATAGAAAAATGATGAGTCCCTAGGTGAAAAAATGAAAGGCGCCTTTGGATGAAGAAATAGTAAAAAGATAGGACGTATTTGAGGGTGAAAACCTCTCTGAGGAACCCAAGGATGGAGGTTTGAATATTTTCCCTATTGCTCAGGAAAATTCACCAATGTTAGTGGAGGAGTTTGTTGAAGTCAGCATAAAAACAAAAGAAAAACCTCGGGTAATATGCTTTGCACCCTCTTTGACAGGGAACAAACAACAAGAGTTTCAAGACTTCTTTACAAAGAGATAGATAAAATGTGCATGGCCATATGTTGACATGCCTGGGTTGGATCCAGACCTAATATTGCACCATTTATCATTACAGCCAGGTATTAATCCAGTCAAACAAAAGTTAAGGAAGATGCACCCACAGATTGCTCTACTAGTCAAAGAGGAACTTAAGAAACTATTGGATGTCGGATTCATAAGATCCATAGACTATGCAGAATAGATTTATAATCTTGTGTCAGTGACTAAACCAGCTAGGGGCATCTGCATTTGTACATAATTTAGAGACATCAACAAGGCATGTCCTAAGGAGGACTTCCCTTTGTCGAACATTGACATGAGAGTAGATCTTACAACGGGATAAGAGATGTTATCCCTCATGGATGGTTTCTTTGGATATAACCAAATCAAAATCACATTTGAAGACCAACACAATACAACTTTCACTTGTCCATGGGGAACATAGTATTGGAATGTTATGCCTTTTGGGCTTAAGAATGCAGGAGCTACCTATCAATGAGCGATGAATACTATTTTCCATGACTTTGTACATACTCTCAAGAAATATTATGTCGATGAAATTATAGCTAAATGAGTAACAAAGGTAGATAATTTGAAAGTTCTAGATAATATATTTCAGAGGCTAGAGAATTACAATGTCAGACTAATCCAAAGAAATGTGTCTTTGGAGTGAAATGAGGGAAACTTCTAGGATATATCATTTCTAGAAGAGGCACTGAAGTAGATCCAAAGAAGGTAAAAGCTATAGTAGAAATTCCTCCTCCAGTCAAAATTGGTCAACTAAGAACACTACAAGGAAGATTACAGTCTATCAGGTGCTTCATTGTACAACTAGTAGACAAAATACACCCATTTCAACATTTACTCAAGAAAGGAGTACAATTTGTATGGAAACCTAAATGTCTGGAGGCTTTCCAATAGATCAAGGATTATCTACTCACTCCACTAGTGTTAATTCCACCTACAAATCGAAATACTTTGATACTATACATTTCAGCAACTCCGTCACCATTACAAGCTCTTCTCACACAAAATGATGATTAAGGTCATGAAAGGGTAGTGTATTACATCAGGCGTACCTTGGTGGGATATGAATTAAATTATAGTAACATAGAATGTGCCTATCTTGTGGTAGTCTTTTCTACTCAAACACTTCAACACTATATGTTAAATCACCAAACAATGTTGGTTGCAAAGATTGATCCCCTCAAATATCTCCTAAGTAAAGCAACATTAGCAAGTTGATTGTCTAAATGGGTGATGATACTTAGTGAGTATGACATATAATATGTGGAGAGAAAAGATATAAAAGGAAAAGTAATTGTAGATCAGTTAGAAAATGCACCCTTTAAGGTAGACCATCCTTTAGTGGTAGATTTTCCTAATGAATTTATCTTCAAATTTGACAATATAACTAAATGGAAATTATACTTTGATGGGTCACATACAACTCGTGGCTCAAGAGAAAGTATACTATTTGTTACACATCAAGGCAATACTATTCCTAAATCATTCATAGTTTCTTTCCCTTGCGTCAACAACATAGCAGAGTATGAGGCCTTAGTGATAGAACTAAGAATGGAAGCCCAATGGAAGATTAAGAGTCTACATGTTTTGGGGGATTCTCAGCTTGTAGTCTGGCAAGTAAATGATGATTATGAAACTAAAGATGAGATACTTTCCCCCTACAAGCGCATGGAAAATAGTTTCAAATAGTACTTTGATGAAATCACCTTTCAAAAAATACCACATATTCATAACAGGGCAGCAGATTTTATTGCAACTGTGGGTTCCTTATTGGATATTCAGAGCAATGTGCCTAAGTTTGAGTTTTTTCTTGAACAGTTGTTGGTCCCTGCCTATGATGTCCTCGATTCTGTGATGGTGTGTACGATTCTTGGTCCTGGTTCCCCTTGGTACAAAGATGTATTCAACTATCTAAATTACCAAACCTTATTGTTAGACCTATCAAACAACCAACGTAGAACCTTTTCCGTAAGTCAGCTAAATACACCATCATTGGAGATACCCTATATAGACGTACCTTTGATAAAACACTAATGAGATGTCTTGATCCTGAAGAAGCACAAGAAACCTTACAATCGGTACATGAGGGTATATGTGGATCTCATCCTAGTGGTCCTACTTTAGCCCATAAGATTATGAGATTAGGTTATTATTGGCCTACAATGGAAACAAAATCATATATCTTTGTAAGGAAATGTAGACACTATCAGATACATGGAGATTTGATACGAGCACCAACATAGGAGGTTCATCTAATTACTTCAACATGGACATTTTCCAAAGGGGGACTTCACCTCATAGGTAAGATACACCCTCCATCATCCAATGGCCATAAATTCATCATAACCGCCACTGAATATTTCACCAAATGGATTGAAGCCATTCCCATGACCTACATCACCAACACACAAATATCCAAGTTTATCCTCAACTAAATCATTTGTCGGTATGGTGTACCCTAATCCATCATCACAGACAATAGTCGCCCATTCAAAAACCAAGAATTCTACCATCTGTGTGAAGAGTTCCATATCAAACATCATTTTTGCACTCCATATTACCCACAAGGTAATGGCCAAGCCGAGGCATATAATAAAACCATTGTAATAATCCTTAAAAATACTGTCAATGACATTGGCTATGACTAGCATCTACAACTTAATCTTGCCTTATGGGCTTACCGCACAAGCATTTGTACTCCCACCGACACCACTCCATACTCCCTACTATTTGGATATGACGCTATCTTACTTATTGAGGTTGAAATTCATTCCCTGAGGGTATCCTTGATAGGTCATATTGAAGATGAATAATATCGTGTATCTAGATTACAATAGTTAGAATTACTAGAGGAATGAAGACAAAAAGCACTAGACCATTTGCAAGCATATCAGAATCCTCTTCCTCGTAGCTATAATAGGAAAGTTCTAAATCGATAATTTGACATTGGTGACCTGGTTTTAATGGAGAACCCCAAGAATCAAGTTGGATGAAGAAAGCCAAGTAAGTTTGAACCTAACTGGTTAGGGCCCTATATTGTCATAGAATCTTTTGGATCAGGAGTGTACCAACTCTCTACCCCTGAAGGACAACCACTTTTGTCACCAATCAACAACCTTCATCTAAAGAAGTTCTATGCTTAGCTTCTGAGAGTCTTTGTCTTAATCAAAAAAATACAAAATAAAAAAATGGAAAAACAAAAAATGGTTACCTTGATGAAAACATGGCAAATAGGCATCTTTATAACCCTATTTTATTTTTTAAAAAATCAATAAAATAGTAAAGAGAAATAATCCGTCCAAGAGTGAAAACCACTTCGATGGCGCTATGGATAAGTACCATGGTGAAAATGTGGCAAATAGGTGCAATGTGTAGTCAACCTCGCTCCTTTGTCTATCATCATTCCAATCAGATTTTTCACTTTTGCTCATAATAAATGGTTGTCTTATCGATCACTTGGAACGATTGACATCAAGTCCACTCCGTCACACTCCCCACTCCATCCTACATGTCTTATTCCTGATTGGGGGAAAATCCTTCTTTTGTGTTATGAGGACCTTGTACATAGCATTAGACCATTGGAAAATGTCCTAAAAAATTCAAAAAAACATCGAAAAACATCAAAAAGACAAAAAATCAAAACATGTCAAAACATCCCAAAAACAGAGTCAGAGTCAATAATGTTAAGTTAGTCATAGACATAGTCAAACTACGTTGCCTCTGCAACTAGACGTAGGCAAGGCCATCAGTCAATGTGCCCCCGAGGCATTTGGTTTGTCTATCTAGGTTTTTCACTTCTCACACATAAAATCATGACTCTTTATGCATTCAAAGTCATTGGTTGTGTTGAACTATGAGGTATTTGCGTGTAAAACATAGGCAAGGCTAATCAATTGATGATCCCCTGAGGCAACACTAGGTCAGTCTAATAGGATTTATCAAATTCACAATCACACACGTTGCATATCATAAATATAGGTACATATCTTTAGTTAGTTATGTCAGTTAAATTTTGGGCAAACTATGAGGTCTCTGTGTGTACAACATAGGCAAGGGTAATCAATCGATGAGCCCCCAAGGCCACATTAGGTCAGCCCTTTAAGGTATATCATCTCAAGTAATACATTGTCAACACACACACACTAATAACAGTCAAGGAATCGAAACAAGTCATGCATCAACAAGGCAAACATTGCAAAGTCATCATGTCAAAATCAAACACATTGTCAAAGTGATCAACTTATGTCTTAAATAGGATATGTCTTTCTTTTCAATAGACATCGTCAAAATTTCATAGCCTCATGTATCTTGTCGCATCAACGTCATCAAGCTCCAAATGTCGTATATGACATGTTTCTTTCTAAAACCAGGCTTTGTCATGCCTTACACAGATACTCACCAAGTCGAAACTAGACTCAACGTCTTATGCGATATGTGTCATCCCTCACATCGAGCTATGTCAAACATCAAACAATCCCATAAGATCACGTTTTGGTGAATAATTTTATTTGGCTTTATGAATTTATATCTTATTTTGTCTTATCTCTCTATCAATTTGTGCATGAGTCTAGTTACTAGATTTCTCAAGGATATCCCTTGAAGGATTTAAAGAAGCAAGGATGTCTCAGGACTCTTTTTCTTTGACCATTTTCTATCAACTATCTTTTAAACTTTGATTTTTGAGTCATGTTACTAATTTCCTCAAAGATGTCCCATGAAGGATTTAGAGGAGCAATGATGTCACATGACCCGTCTTTTATTTGTTTGATGTATGTGGTTTGTCTAGACAAAACAACTGGGGAAATTTTGTCCTTAGTATGAATTAGGACACTCCTTGTCTACGACTCTTTATTTTTCGCAAATGGATGAATTTGTACACTACAGTCTATCTCATATCATGGTGTGTACTATTAATTCATGTCATGTCCCACCCAAGGATGATAAAATAAAAATCTTAGTATATATGGAAAAATATCAAAGATCATATGTTTTTCAATCAACCTTCGTTGTTTATTACTAACATTCTGAAATAATTTGTAGTAACATTTCACCTTTCCGACATAACGTTAGAGTCTTGAGACACAACAAAAAAATTATATAATCTGCATATGCATACATTCTATAAGTATTATGTAAACAATGTCATTTGTCTCTATATAGTACATCATATAGTTACATTGCATTTCAAACATGTAGGAACATTAGATATCTTTATTGCATCTCTAGGATAATCATGACATAATAGGCATTCAATTATGATAAGATACATAATGAGAAAATTGCATGTACATATCACCATCGCATGTAAATAGCATTGTATATATAACATTGCATCCCATTATCATAAACTACATTACATCCATCATCAATAGAGTCATCATAACATCATAAAATGCATAAAAAACATCAAAATGTAGGAACAATCATTCATAACACATATACATACATCATCTAGGAAACATAGTCATATAGAAACAATGCATCATCATAAAATAGAGTTGCATATCATATAGAAGCCACCAAAAATCATATATATATATATATATATATATATATATATATTGCTCAAAATAATGTGTAATAGTACAATGTCAGAATGTATCCATAAATAAAAAGGTGCTCATAGGCTCTCTGATCAAAATACAATGTCCACATATATAAAAATTTTAACATGTCCCAATACCGCTACTCCCATGTGGTGAAGGTGGAGGAAATTTCCTCATAGATACTCTTTGTGAGGTGGAAGGCCTATCATACAGACCTGCTCTCGGTGGTCCTACCACACCCTCTGTGTTATGAGTCCTAGTCTAAATCCTACTCTATGATCTGTGACTGTGAACCTCTAAAAAGATAGGAGCCCATCTCTCCACTGACACAACTGACTCATACAGATCTCTATAATATGAAGCCCTCTCAACTGATATGACTAGCTCACAAGAAAACCCATCAGATGAAGTACCACTACCTTTGTGAACTGCTGCTCTATCTCCTATCTCTGAGCTATTTCTTGATCTCTCTCTATGAGAGCATTGTCTCTCTCTATCTGCAAGGCATCACACTCTATTGTAACCAATCTCAGCCTCTCCTCCAATGTAAAGGTTGTAAATATTGAATCTTCACCTCTGTAGTAGCCACTGGTATCATAGGCCCGCAGAAAGGAACCAAACTGGATGATCGAGGAAACTCTTCTTGTCCTCTAGGCTCATCCTAAATCTCCCCAAACTATCTAAATACACAGTCTGGTAGGTTTCTCTCAATAATGTGTACACTCAAAACAATCCTACCAATCATGTATTGTTTCTGATGATAAAAAGGTAAATGCATGTCCTCATCAGACCATCTCTCACAATCCATGTATGGCCTCCATGTAAATTGAACCAGTGTGTCTAGTGCATTTCTCCAATAACCTGTGTCTCCTACATGAATCTGTGTAATGTTTGTTGTATACCGAAAAACATAAGGAGATCTAGCCTCTCGCTCCACAATAACAGGAGGATGAAATATCACAATACGCTCAAATGCCCAAACCATGAGAAGAGTGGTATTGTAGCTCATAGACTATACATCTGTGTACACTATATCATGTAAATTAAAATACAACATGCATAACAGATAGGGACCCCAAGTATACACAACCTCCCTCTCTAACATCCTAACTAGCATCTCTCCCCACCCGATAGGAAATCCATGACCCCGTCGGTCAGGAAGCACTATCCCCCCAATCAATGTACATAATATATAATCTATCCTCTCATACCTATCAGCTAAAACCTTCCATCTGATCTCATAATTCTCTATCCCTAATCTCCTAATATCATTAAAAACATAGAATCTGGTAGTCTCGTTGTATCCGCATTGTGTGTCATACATCACCCTCTCTCCTCTAATGGGTAACCAAAGAATCCTATATACATCCTCTAGGGTGACATTTGCCTCACAAGTAGGAAAATGAAATGATGAGGTCTCTAAATGCCATTGCTGACACAATGTAGTAAGCATACCTCTATTTGCCTAAATCATGGGCGTAGTCAACACATGATGCAGACCTAGTCTCCATAACAGATGTGTCTCTGCACTAACCAATCACTCTCTCAGCTCAAATGTATCAGGTCATGACTCCTAGTCATAAATAGGATCTAAGATAACTTGCAAAGTGCATTCAACTTAGATGTCAAACATCAAATTTATCAAGTTTTTATCAAAATTTAAAAAAAAATTGATAGTCAAATGTGGATCACTTTATCATGTGTCGAAAAACAAAGCATTTGCATTGCATATTTCAAATGTGTTGCAAAATCATTCAATTTCCAAAAATAATCAAATGTGCCTCAGAAATATCATATGTGGTGCAAAATTAACTACCTACTTACTATGCATATGCGATGTAGAATATCAAATGCAATTTTCTATCCAACATGTGTTTATCCTAATCACAAATGCGATGCAGATATTCACATGTGGTGAATAGAAATGAAAATGTGTTTAATGTCCTAAATGACCTAATCAAGCCTAGATGTTATTTTACATATCCGTCATTCCACAAGCAGATGTGTTGCGTACAAATGCATATGCATTGAAAGAGAAAATCCACATTTGAAAAAATAATTTTAAGGCCCTAAAATTAGTGGAAAAAATGAAATTCAAGAGATCGTTTCAGGGTACATACCCGCGGATTCTACGTCAGCTAGCCATCAGAAGGTCCGGATCCAATATCCATGATGCGTAACATAGGGAACTAGAGACATTTCCATTGAATACTAAAAGCTCAATTATCAATTCTTCAACTCTTTCGGGTGCAAATGAATGGGTTTTCAACCTAATTTCTATTTATACGTAGGGTTTGGGTGGCATTTCTTCCAACTTCAAATGACCTGTACACATCCCTAACACTTCCAAATTCAATTTTGTCAACTCCATAGCATTTTTTACCATCAAATTGACTTATCGAGAATATTTCTTGATTTTTTTGAACTTTTTCAAATATTTGTCAATTTTCTCGAGGGTGCATACCCTAACCTATTTCACACTGGGCCACGATCGAGGCATATTTTATTTTACACAACGTCAAAATGACATTGTATCAAAGAGGGGAAAACTGTAGACACCAAAAATTGGTCTAGGCCTATGAGTACCACTTTCTACATAATTTTCTAATGTCCATGGTCATGATAAAAATAATTTCTATTATTTAATTACTTTCTAAACACATTTTTCTTCTATTAATTAAATAACCCTTTATTTAATTAATTCATTATGACCCTTATTCAACTTTGATTAATTAAATAAATCATATCTATTTAATTATGTCACTAACAAATTAATTCTCTTTGCTTAATTAAATAGTTTATTCTTTAAATTAACCCCTTTGTCATATTTCAACTATAATTAAATATTTATTATTTAATTATTCAATTAATCCTTTTCAATAGTCAATTAAATAAATTATCATTATTTATTTAATTAAATCTTTCAATTTTTGAATGTTGAATTAAATTAACATTTAATTCATAATTAAGTGTTTCTGTCACATTCTTCTATCATCTAGTTATCTAATTATTCACTCACCTTCTAACTCGAGATCTATTTAAATCTGCCAATTATCTTCGGATTCGATATATGTTCATCTCTACGAAAGGACTCTCTATCACAACTAGTCAGTTAACTAGTTCTAACTCATATGCATGAACATATTTATTAATTAAATATATTTATTTAATTAATTAATTCATGTGTACATTCGAACACAAAATTCAAATCTATTTTAGTCTTTATCTTTGACATTCAAAGTCTATTCTTCTTATTTCGAACAGTCTTAACACCAGATTAAATTATTATTCTAATTTGATCTTTATCTTGCAAAATTTCCTAACTCACATTCTAACTGACACAGAACTCACATTGCATGATATTCATCAATCTCGATCATTGATCTCTCTTTCGAATCTAGTCCAATCGTTCGAAAATCCAAAATCTATAAATTGACCTGTCATTATCATTATTCTCCCCCTCAAAATCAATAATTTTTGAGAAGAACTTATTATCTTCAATATCTTTCTTAGACAACACATCCAAACTATGCTTGCATCAATATAGAAAATCTGAGGGCAAGAATATCGATACAGTAAAATGGAGAAGGGAAATCAAGATAATTCGAAGAAGTGGACGGATATTCGGTGAGACTATTCTAGTTATCATTTTTATTGTTTATCTCATTTTATTTGTTCTTAGATGTTTGATTTATATTAATACTTGTTAGATTAGATTCAACTATCTTTCTATGCAGATTTCCATTTATCTATGTTATATTGACTATGGGAGATATTTGAAAAAGGTGATTGTATTTATTTTTTCATGGTCATCAAAGGTTATAATGAGAAAGTAACCTCTATTTTTGTCAAACTCTTGGATGAATGGGGAGGTGGAACTTGTTAGAGGTGTTATTTTCAAGGTGTCAAAGGATGTGATAGAAAAATTCATGGGTCTAAAATGTAAATGGATTAAAGTACAAAATTTTAGCAAAGGTAAATACCAAAACTTCATTTATATATTCCTTGAAGATGGAGAAAGAGTTAAGAATGTATCAAAATGAGTATAGTCATTAGAACCCACTAGTTTCATGACCTATGGAAATTTTACATGCTATAAATTATTTTACACGTGAATTAAAAAATAAAATTGTGCATCCCTACCATTTTCCTATCTTGGACCATCAAAGACACGATACTACTATAAATGTACCTTTTCTACTTAATTTATTCAATGGAAATTTTTATTTTATACAGTGGTTATCCACCATTACAATAGTGGATAGGAATGGATTTTTACAAATTTAGCTTGAATTTAACCCCTTTGGTTAACCCATTTGTTAAAAGGTTAAATGTCAGAATTAAAATGGTTCAAATTAATTCCTCTAAAAAAAGATAGAATTCTACCAATTTTTTGAAGGTAAATACTAGCAACCCTTCTACCCCTACCCCAAAAAACCCTAGTAGGGGGGAAAGGGAAAAATAATTTGGGTTTAGTTGAAATGAAACAAAATGTGGATACTAACTTCTCCTATACTCCAAAAACATAAGCTCCTTGGTTGATTTATAGTAGGGTGAAGAGTTACTATATAATGTCTTTGTAAGCTTCCACAATAAGAAGGGTGAAAAAAACCCTAAAGCTATGAAACTCCTTGGTAAGAAAGTGTTGGATAGGAAAACTAAGAGGGGGCGAATCAATTGTCATAGATTTAAACCTTAAACTCAATTACTAGAACTAGCATATAAACTAATTAAGTGATTAACCATCAAATTCCAATGCACAAACACAATAACACTAGATCTACATGGAAAACCCAATGAAGGAAAAACAACAGTGAGGATTAAATCACACTATAGAGAATATCAAAACCAATTACAAAAAGCCTCACTTCCTAAAATAAGGCTCACTTCTTGAAGTAAGGACTCACTGTCTGAACTCACTATCTATAGGGCTACAACTTGGATTGCTCACTACCATATAGATACAAAAAAGACAAAGAAGACTTGTTACAAAGAGAAACCAATCCCAATGCAACAAAGGATTCCACCATAATGACTAATCCACTTGCATGAATGACAGATTTTTCCTTCTACTCACTGCATCCAAAAACTCAACGTTAATCTTCACACGGATTTTCCAAACACATAAATCACACACTTTCAGAATAGCATCAAATTCAAGTATGATATTTCACTTATCTTCCTTCTTTTCTTATGTACACTTTTCATTGCTACTGTATTTTGTATTTATACCATCTCCAACTTTGAAAAGATACAAAGTCAGCCATCCAACTTCAAATTCAAATAATATCAGTGCCAAACATCCTAGGGTGGAATTAGAATGAGGGTGACCCAAAAACATGCTTTACTAGGACCCATAATAGATCCAACATGCTTCATCAACTTCAAATGTAGCTCTTGACACATGATCAACGAAACCAGTGTGGAACACATAGATCAATTAAGATTGATGCTTCCAAATACCAAAACCATCTTTAATATAACCAAGGCAACACAAATATTGAATCGTAAAGAGAAATCTAGACCAAAAATAATTCTTTCAGACCTTAGTCATAACACAAAATCCATAGTTCACAAGAACCAAACCAACAACCTCAACAATTGACAACCTGCAATATTCTTTTTATACATTTTTTTCAATATCCTCAACATATAGTAAATAACTAGCTGACCAACTAACCTCAATGAAACACTTTCATTCCTATTTCTATTCTTTCTACAATCTCCCCCTTTGTCATTGATGAAAAAACAAGATGTGAAAAACCATCAAATACCCATACCGACTCTAAATATACTTCTCAATATATTTTTCTTTTATTCTCTCTCTTAGAAGATCATCACATGCTTTCCTCTCTCTTCTTCACATGCTCTTTCTCTCCTTTTCACGTGATCTTTCTCTCCCCCATTTCCTAGTCTAATTTAGCCCCAAATACCTTGTTTCTAATTGCAATGTTACGCATTCCTACTCCACCTTGTATTTTATCCCTTGTCATGCTATCCAAATAGCTTAAGGGATCTTTCTTTTGATCATTCATGTTTCCCTTCCAAAGAAATTTTCTGATAATTCTCTTAATTTATGTAAGGATTGATTTTGACACTTTTGAGTACTGCCAAAAAATAATTAGGGATAGCAACAAGAATATTTTTTATTAAGAGAATCCTACTTGACTATGATAACCATCTTGCCTTCCACATTAGAATTCTAGATTTCAATCTTTCTATCACTTTCCCCCAATAAGCCGCCTTGTCTACACCCTTGAGAAAAGGAATTCCTAAATATGTGCTTGGTAATTCTTCTTATTAAAACCACAATAATTTAACTATCCTTTCCTTCATAGCCTCCTTTGTGTTAACAAAGAATATTTTTGATTTAGTTGCATTTATTTTCTAACCTAAAGCTAAACATTACTTTCCTAACACTTGCTTAATTTGGATAACTTCATCTATTTTTGAGTTTCCAGAACATAATGTATCATCTACAAAATGAGAATGTGTCATTGAAATATATGTGTTAGGGATAATAACTCCTCTCCAAAGTCCCTATCATTTCTTATGAATGATTGACCTACTGAGCACCTCTACCATTATGATTAATAAAAAGGGAGATAATGGGTCCCCCTGTCTCACACCTTGTGTTGCAGAAAAGAATCCAATGGGAGACCATATAGAATCATAGAAAGAATATCCCTTGATAAAAAAGAGTGAATCCATCTTTTCCACTTCCCTTTGAAGCCAAACTTTTCAAGTACTTTATCTAGAAATACACAATCTACATGATCATAAGCCTTCATCATATCTAACTTAACAAAAAAAAAGGAAAGTTGTCCTTATGAATAGAATGAAGTATCTTATGTACTATTAAGGCCCCTTCAATATTTTCATGGCCCAAAAAAAAGCCACCCTACTGGACTAAGAAAATTTATTTTATTAGTAGTTGTAGCCTTAAATAAATTGCCTTCATAAATATTTTGTAGACTATGTTGCATAACGAGATGGGCCTAAATTATGAAAAGGTTTTAGGATCATTTACTTTGGGAGTAATGACAATATTTGTCACATTGAACTGATTAAGCATTGATCCCTTTCTCCTTGATTCCTCTAGAGCCCACAATAAATCATAGCACAAAAATCCCAGCCTTTTTGAAAGAAGATTGTTGTGAATCTGTCTAATCTTGATGCTTTATCCAGAGGTAAAGACAAAACAACATTTTTTAGTTATTCTAAGGTAAAAGGATTTAAAAGGTTATCATTATCCTCTTTCTTGACCAAGATAGGAATGATAGAAAAGATATCTTCTTCATATTTCCTTCACTTCTCATATTTTCCTTGAGGAGCTACTAAAAGCTCAGAAAAAAATTCTTCGCTTCTCTTTTTATTTCTTCTTCTAAAGATAGACAATTACTTGAAGATAACCCTTGAATAAATAATATTATTAATGTATCTCTTTCAAACTAAGTGGAAGCATGAAAGTATTTTTTATTTCTATAAATCACCCTCTTTGAGCCATAGTTCAGGAGACTTTTGTCTCTACTATATCTCCTCTCTAGCACATAATTCTTCCCACTCCACCCACAAGCCCTTTTGTTTTTCATACAAACTATCATTCAAGCCATCCTATATGATTTTCTCATGAACCTTTATCAGGTCCTTGAATACTATTTCCTTTTGATGAAATATATGTTTAAACACTTAAGCATTCCATACCTTTATTTGTTGCTGACATGCTTCATTTTATAATACATTTGATACATTTTTGTTCCCTACACAGAAGGCACATTTTTCCACCATTTCCGCACTAGAGGCCTAAACTATGAATGCCTAAACCACATGCTTTCAAATTGAAAGGATGATTTTATTTTGGGAAGGGAGACATTTGAGATACTTAAAGAAATTGTGTAGTGAACAAAGTCTGTAGTAGGTAAAATTTGACTTCAATCCATACTACCCTTGAAACCAATTAGGAGACACTAAAAAAATCTATCTAACCTCTTAGCAATCTATGAAAAAACTCACCTTCGAATTTTCCATGTAAAATTTCCTTTACTCGATACAATATCCTTCAAGGCATTAGTAATGATTAAAGAGTTAAAATATTTCATCACTTTCAATGGTGGACTAGCACCCCCTGATTTTTCCTCCATCGAAACTAGAGCATTGAAATCACCTCACAAAATAATTTTTGCATCCTCGACTATTTAAAATTCACATTATTTCACCCACAGTAGTTTTTTGTCTAAAGTAGGAATGTGCCCATAAACATTAAATAACCAAAACTTTAGATTAAATTTGGGTATCTTAACCAATTTCTAGTTGGATTCAAACCTTATTGTGCAAACATTTACTGATTTTGGGTTCCACAAAATAATAAGCCCCTAGAGGCACTTTGTGCCAATGAATTATATGAATTCCACTTTACCCATTTCTAAATGGAAGCTTCATGTGAGTTCACAAATAGTTTTTCTTCCTATAAAAGAATAATCCCAGCTCCAAAAGCATCAATTTTTTTCTTGATACAAGATCATTTATCAGGGGCATTAATACCCTTGGCATTCCATGATGTGACCTTCATTGCGCTTGAGGAGAGAAACACACTCTCCTCAAATGTTTATTTGAAATAAAATCATGTATAGTTTTTTTCACCCTTGCTTCAATCTCCTCTTTTAATTTGGTTAAATTTGATTTTCTTCCCCTTTTTCCTGGTGACTTCTTCATGAAAATATTGAGATGGTAACTGAGCAATAGAAAGTGTCTTTGAAAAATCAAACTCCACCTCTTCCCCACTTGCTAAATTAGTCATTTGGTGCATAGAAGAGTTCTCTCGAAACTTATTCAAGTTCATACTTGAACCCTAAATTTCATTGTTCATGTATTCACCCTCCCAAAATTCCTCATTTACTATTACATCAACCCCATTGGGAGCTTCAATCTTGACATGTTACCCCCAACCGTCATCTGCAGCTATCTCCTCTACTAACTCAACAAACATTTTTGATCCCATAGAAATTAATGTTTGTTCTGCCAATAATTCCAATTAATCTTTTATAGGCTTATTCACTAATTGCAACTGTTATTAAAAAAAAATCACTTTTTGGTTAATAAAGTGTCTATTATGGTAATATAGACCACATTGGTCAAAGGAAAGTTTATCTTTCATTCATATTTATTCTTTTAAAAATGGGATTGTTTCGCATTTGGATTATACATAACAAGTCCTACAAAGTTTTACTGTAAGTTGAATATGGCCTTTTGTAGAATAATGTGTAAGAGGAATTAAAGAGATTTATATTTTCTTTCTTTTTCTAAAAAATTATCTTTGCTTCTCCTTATCCCTTTTTTTATCATGGTTTTATACTAGGACTATATTGATAAACTTTAAATTATAAAAGAGAATATATTAAATTTATTATATTATGAGTTTTATGTATATGATTTTTTATTTTCCACTTGCATATTTAAGCTTTAAAAATAATTGAAAAATCCTACTAGCTAATAGTGTACATTTTCATTGAGTTTCTTTACATGTTGTTTATTCTAATATTCATGTAGCCCCTAGTGAATGGATCAACCAAAGCTCATTTCTAATTGTGAGATTCTGGTAAGTCTTTATATGTATTATATTATTTTATTGATGTTTACTAAAGACTCTTGAGGCTAACCGCCATTCATGTAGGGGAATGACCTTTGTTGTTTCACCCTATTTCTTTTTTAGTGCACAAGTATGTTAGCATGTCAAAACCCACATCAATATGTCCCACATTTAATCTTAAAAAGATATTGTAGACATCTTTTGGATACCTCTAATTAACAAAAAAAAAATAATAGTAAATATGTTCCTATAAGTTGAAGGACTAAAAATCTAGAAATACAAAGGGAACAATTCACATAAGAGAAATCAAACCATGACTTGTATTGATCTTAAGAAAATTAGAAATGTAGTTATAGTGCAAAAGCACAATAAACTTAATTACAACCCCTCTAGAGTTCTCAAGTGAATTTTATCATACAAAATGGATAACAAAATTATATTCTAAGCTTAAATTTTATTTTAATGATTTTGTTTACAATACATATATCTAATGAGAAATCCATCACATTGCACACAATGGGGATCTGCATTCAAGTGTAGATCCTCAATCCAACTCTACACATGAACATGAAATGAATATGTCAATGAAATCATTTCTTATTACTATTTCCTATATTTATGAGAGAAAATAATCTCCCTTCCCCAAAAATATTTTTCACTAACACATACCTCTACTTTTTTCAATTAAAAAATTGTTACCAACTATATAATCAACTTACAATATAAAAATCAACAACATACATACAACATCCTCATAACATCATATAAAAAATATTCCCTTTGCAAAATAATTTTTAATTCTACTCTACTCTACCCATTTTTCTCATATACAACCTTTACATTCCACTTTAACCATGAAATATTCCATCTCAATTTTAAATATTTGATAGCCTTTTGAATCCATCCTATTTAGGAATTACATATTAAAACGGGTAGGGGATTATAAATGGACCCACCTTGAAATTCCAATGATAGATGTGTTTACCATCCTAATAATTATTTCTACCCATAACAAAATATGCCACAACAATATAAAACATTATTATTGTCATTTTGTATTTAAAACATTCCATATTATAATGCATTGACACTTTACTCGATCCCTACCAACTACTAAGATATGTTAAATAAAATTAATCTAAAAATGTAGTGCTTGGAAGGATGGAGTGGAATATATAATATTGAAAGCATAAAGAGAAAATGTGAGTTGATGCAAATATAGGTTCGTGCACGAATAATGGCAATACATGTTTTTCATTCATTTTTCTTTTTTATGCCAAAGGCGTATCCAATTTGAAGTGAGCCCGGCTCACTTTATCCATCCACGGTGCAACACATTCCACAGGGCCTAGGAGACCCTTGGTTTCATCTGGACGGTTGCTCATCATCTATAGCCAAAGACGAGCTAAGTTTGACCATCGCGAAGACTAGGCGTCGTCCTTTGTCCGGTTAGCTCTCTAATCCCGACTACATCTGAAAGCTCGGTGAGGTCTTTTGTGCTGGTCACTCTGCATTCACGATGAGGAGAATAATGAGATCCAACTTTTTGGGGGTGAAGGATAGATTCCTCCCACCCGGAACTAGTTGTTGTGGGAACCTTGCCTCTCACCCATGGTCGAGAAAGGAAGGAACATATCGAGACGAAGATCCACCAGGAGCAGAGACGGGCCGAGCTACTCTAGTTTTTGGAAACAATAGCGTGCGTTCTACTATAGTTGGTCGTTTGACTTTTCAGTTAGACTACTTTCATGCATGCTCTCCCACAAGACAAAAACTCAACTACTGTGAAATAATAGAAGGTTTTGGCAGGGTCTCTTCCTCGCTGGTATTGATCTTTGACTCCTTCAATTTCGTGAGCTGTAGCCTAAAAATAAGGTTTCGGCGAGGGTGTAATCGCAAAAAATAATTAGCATATTCAATACAGTGGACAAAACATAAAGAGTGAAGAATGGCTATGGATTTGATAGTGCAGAATGCTTACAGATCGAAAAGGTTTCCCAAATTTCCTAGACGAAATTTGTCGAGTTAAGCCTGTGTTGTACGATAAATCTCTGCAAGAACAACTTGTTTTAATTAATCTAGAATCGAATCTGAAGCCTACAAATTATGTGCTTGTAATTGATGTATAAAACTTACCGACTTTGGAGACCCATAATACTTCTAATTTTAGATGGCAGTGCTCTGTTTAGACCCATTGAATTTAGATGTCTATAAAAAAGAAGGCTTGTTAAAGATAAAATAGAGTAGGAGGAAAGGAAGAGTGAGTTACAGATGTAACACTTGAGAACCATCGCAAGTAACCCCAACCCAACTTGAAGCACAAGGATCTTCGCCTTCCTTCCCATTGCAGTTGCAGCAAGGCCATCGTCGACACTGTAATTCATACATGCCAAGAATATTTTAAAATCACTTCTTCTTAGCAGATAGTGACACAGAAAACACTCTACTATAACTTACCATCTTTACTGTTAGTGACTCCTCCATCGATCCCAAAATGGAGAGAAGCAATGATGAATAGTAAGCAACGCTTGGGGGAATGCTCACATGGCTAGCTACCATGCTAGTCAAAAGCAACCAGAGTCAGTAGGAAAAGGAGAGGTCACATTGATAAGGCCCATTAGAAGTGCACATCGAAGGGTTACTACAATGGCAAGTCATGCCCTTTCAGGCTTGCATGCACCTACTACATTGTCCACTCTAGTGTAAACATTGGAGATTAGTGCCATTGGAACAATGTACATGAGGCTAGTAGTCTGGATGAGGATTAAGGTTGTGACCACTGCGTGATCAAGAAAATACTCTGCTAAGGGAGTCAATATCTCATACTACCACCATTCAAGATAGATAGTAAAACAACTGTCCAGAAGATTGGACTCATCTCCCTCATTCTCCACGTTAGGAATATATGGAAAAGGTGGAAGCATTGACAGGGCACGTGAGCTGTTTGAATAGAATACACTTATTACATGAAATGTGCCTCCATAATCCCCTCCCCTCTTCCCCGTATCCTCATATTCAGTATGCATGCAAAAAGTTGAATATAGTCATGGCATGTGTATGGTTTTTATTGTTTGCATGCAATCATGGGATTGTAGATAAGACACGTCAACTATTTGGAAGTTAGTTTTTTTTTTTTTT